>JAJGOT010000111.1:785000-1105000 GCA_022457155.1 Cladopsammia gracilis
TCTTAACTTTTGTTTGAATCAGTGTCACTATTAACAAACAGTTATACCAAGAACAAAAATGAACTAAACATAGTTGCTAGAGCTGTCGTGGTCGTCTTTGACATTTTCATTCTTGGATCTTAGACACTTATACATCTCAGAGTGACGAAGAAACACTCTTTCACAAGCCTTGTACGTCGCAGACTTAAACACGTGCATCACGAACAAAGAAATTTACTGATCCTAACATTTTCATAGCGATAACATAAACTTATTCACGACTCTGAGCCAAAGAAACCCTTAATATCTGCCTAATGTAATCTAACGGGACAAATATCTTGCAGGTATACTCGGGAAAGCTATTCTAAAGGCTACTTAATACATTTTGCGACTAGTGGGAGTCGTGTTTGGCCTTTATACTTCTTTGTGATTATTTTTTACAGAGACTATACCGTAAAATGCTGCTTATAAGCCCTGGGCTTATGTAACTTCGTAAGGGTTTTTTGGCTGGCAAGCAAAAATATTGCCATAAAGAAGCGTTCTTTGAGTTCATTTCATTTTGGCGTAAACTTTTGTAAAGAATTTCTGTTAAGGAATTAAGAAAGGAATAAGGAATTAATGGGTATAACCGGAGTAATGTTTTGTTACCGATGGGCCTATAACCGGGTGGACTTTTTTTTTATTTATTCCATTACTCCATTTACTCCATTACTATGGAATTACTCCATTATTATGGAACGCATGGAGCACGACATTACTTCACGAGAATTACACGCTTGTTGTACAAAAGATACGTAGTGTAGTCTCGTGTATGTCTCAATGAATTCAAGATACATTGGTACAACTCTACAAGTGAAGCTGTTCTTCGCGTACAGAGGATATACTATTGGATGCAGTGATCGCAATGCCATGATAAGACAACGGAAGTTCTGTCTAGCTCCAGGTCACTACTCAACAAAAGAATAAACTAAAGAGCTAAAACTACCTGCAAGAAGTCGTGATTCCAATATTGGAACATGACAGGAGCTTATTACTCCTGAAAATGATTGCATTTTCATTCTTGGATCTTTAATAGACACTTATACATGATCAAGAAACACTTTCTGACAAGTCTTGCACGCCGCAGGCTGTGGACACTTATCACGGCCTATTTACTGATCCTAATATTTTCACAGCGGTAGCATAATCTTCAGCCGATTGCCATTTATTTTGCAACACGAGTCTGAGCCAAAGAAACCCTAATATATGCCAGGACAGTGTAGAGAATACATAAAGAAATAAAATAATTATAGTTATGGCTATGGCATGAAATCCTCCGGGATCGATCCTGTCATTAGAGAAATTATCCAAAGATCAATGGGTCAATATTATCGAGCAAAGTGGATAGATAATTGCGACTTGAAGCATCCTAACAGTGATCTATAGCAAGGGACAAATACCTCGTAAACCTACTTGGGAAAGCTATTTTAAAGGCTTTTAAATACTTCTTGCGACTAGTGGGAATCGTGTTTGGCCTGCCTCTTTTTAAGAGCTTATGACGCGTAAATAAGCCATTTCACAGCTATAGATTCGAATACCAGATATATTAAAACCATCGATAGCAAAAATCTAAGGACTATCCGTACCACAATTATCTCTTTAAGCAGAGACTAAATTGGGCACGAATCTTTCTGACCAAAATGAAACAAAATGAGGCCTAAAAAAGTAAAAACAAAAATGAACTAAAACCCCGAACCTCACTGAAACCTAACTGTTTGACATTGGTTTGTTTGACCTGGAAAATCAACCTGATGACGGTATCGCAAAACTCTGCTTAATCATTTCTAATGATATGGCTAAAAAAAACCAGGTTTGTTTAGTAAGATTGATTCTTTCTGTACAAACTTCAATATTGAGAAGACTGCGATAAACTTAAGCATCCCATCTTTTTTCTTGTCAAAGGCAAAACAGAATATTTTTACACGTCTAAAAAATCACCAACTCAATCTACAGTAATGCAAATAAAAAAACTTAAATTTTATTCGATCTTTAAAAGTGAAACGAAATACTCCGATTTAATTAACCATATCCTGAACATAGAAAAATTACTTCTAAATTCAGGATAGGAAATCACACCTTAAGAGTTGAAAATGGTCGAATTACAATCCCTAAAACTCCCACTGTACACTTAATTCAGTTAAAGATGAAAAGCAGTTTTTTTATTTCACTGTATGCACTGTATGTTATATGATGAGCTACGAAATACCTTTTTTGACAAAATTATTAAACAAAATAGATTTGGATTATCATGAGGTTTATTTTTTTTTGATACTGATCAACATATTAGCAGGCTAACTGCTGCTTTTGTCACTCAAGCGATGAAAACAAGAACAAAAAATAGTCAATAGTACTTGTGATTGTTTTACAATTAATAAATGAATTTAATTTAATTAATGAATTAATTTTTATTCTAGATTTCTTTATTGTAATTTAAGTAATTTTAATTTCCTTACTTATTGTAATTGGTTCGGTAATACCATGTATTTAGAAATGGGAATACTGAAATAAAGTTGTTGCCAGTGTTGTTGTATCGTTTGACATTTTGAGCCTATTTGACGAGGGCCTAACATAGGGTTGGCGGGATGCGGGATAAGCCTTTTTTCGCTGCCGGGATGCGGGATGAAAGAAAATTTGAAGGCGGGATGCGGGATGGTTAGAGGTGGGCGGGAAGCGGGAAGTTCGTCATCTTCATGGCGGGACGCGGGAATTCTTGATTTTTCCGGGTGGGAAACGGGATCGATGACGACAATGCACTCGCCGGATATTTCACGATTCCGTGAAGGAAGACAAGTCTGGATGTTTACATTCTAGGTGATTTTCTTAACCGTTTTTTCTATCCTGTCTTTCCTTTGAAATCATTTCAGAAGTTCTGATCTTCAGCAATCCGAATAAGCACCTGTCACGGTGTCGCAATTTTGTCTCAAGGTACCCATTAAAATGCTAAAACAGGAAGTAGCAAGGGGTGACAGGCCACACAAACATATTTGACACCTTTTATATTTTTCCTCTAAGGAGTGTATCTTTAATATAAAGGATTTGCCTTTTTTAAAAGATATCATGGGTGGTTCTTTGTAGATTTGTCGTAGCAGTGGTTGGTTCTGCATTATGTGCCATTTTGACATTAAAATTTGTTTGAAGTTTGGCACTGATGGCTGGTATTGCTCACGAATGGCAGAATTTCTTTTTGTGTTTCCTCCTCCTGTTTAAGCGCATTTTTCCTTTCTTCGAACTTTATTTTTGATAGAGTTTTCTCCATCGGTTGTATGGAATATGCGGTGTGTGGAGTGTGAAGTGCGGAGTGTGAAACACACGGGGTGTGGAAAACGAGGAGTGTGAAAGATGCGGAGTGTGGAAAATGAGGATTACGTATTTTTGTGGAAAAACATAAAATATAAGCTAAAACTGAAGTAAATAAATGCCGAAATTAGTGTTGTTATCTCAAATGAGTTGGTATTTTCATACATGCATACAGAGAACAGCCTGATCCCCTTAACTGCAGATATTTATATTTAAATCATATTATTGTTATAGCATTTCAGATTGGTGAAAATCCTGCCCTCTGTAAATGGACTGCTCAATAAAAACGTCATGGTCCACGTGCTGTTCTCCGATAAAGGAAACTTTTATTTGGCTCCTCGACACTTACTCAAAAGCGGATAAATTTACCAAACTAAAATGACTGCTGCTGTTTACTGTAAACAAACACCGAGGTTGTAGTGCATTAGGCCGCGGAAATAGCGTCTCGTCCGGAAAAAACTGCATGCAAAAAAAAAAAAAATTTGGAAGCGGGATCGGGATGACATGTTCGAAGCAAGCGGGATGGCGGGATGAAAGAAAAAATTGTGGCGGGAAGCGGGATTGGGAAACCCTATTTTAGACCCTCATTTGACAAGCGTAGGTTTGAGCCTTAAAAATCAACAAAAATTGAACAAAAATCAAAGGGCAACCGGCAAAATACATTTAATCCTGGCACCGTGCATTGTACGATGACCCACTAAAAATAAAATAATGTCGCTTAAAACAGTCCCCTTGATAAAATAAAATTCTTTTATTCACATCTTACAAAAGCGTTCGTGAAATTGTTTCTGATCGCTTTTACAAGCACACTTATTGAAAAGTTCTATATTTGTTTGTCAACCTACAAGGAAATTTAAAGCACTAGTTCGTTAAAACCTATTGTTGTTTAATTTAGTCAGCTTCTATAACTTGCAAATGCGGGGTAAATTAACCGAGGACATTTTTAACTAAAGGGACACTGTCCCGACAGATTTTTTTTGTGTTTTCATGATTATCATCCGAAAATAGGAAGAAAAAAATAGCCAAAAGTGATGAACGCAGAAAAATATGAATTAAAAAGACAAAATAACGACAAGATTCCACCAGAATCGAAACTTTGAATATTTCTTGACCGCATGTCATGTAATCAAAATTGCTTTACCGTAATCAACTTCCATTCTTCTAATCCCGCACATTTCCTCCAAACTACTGCTTCAGTTTTTCTCCTTGAGAATCTTTTAATCCAATTTAGTTGTATATTTGGTGACATTTGGCGATATAACATGGAAATTAACAAACACATTACTTCAACAAAACTTCATTGTAAACGTACAGCATACAACCATTCTCAGTGAGCAATGTCAGCTTACCTCAAACTCTCTTTTCCCTTTCTTAAAACGCAGTGCTATAACATGATAATACTGACCAAATGTCTTGAAGCAAAAAGTTTGACAAACCAGACTGGGCAAACATTAAAATGCATCGTAAAGGATATTAGCCAAGCGCGCTTCTAGCGTGTCAAATATCTGACCACAGTCTACATTAGGTGAGAAGATTACATTACGTTACACTTTTTGACACTCGATACAATGAAATATATGCTGCAACATGTTCCCAAAAAAACATAGAATTCATAATCGTACGCCTTAAAAATCATCGCTATGAAATAGAGATATCAAACAGTAGGAATGTTACCTAACTGAAAAAATATATTCCGAGGCATTTTTCGAAATAGGCAAACAGCGTGGCAGATTTTATATGAAATTTTAACACGCATATTTCTTCACTGTGAAGGTCAAGTCAATAAACCACTGTATTAAAAAAATATGCAACTCGACTCTTGTTTTCTTATTGATCATATCTAACACAAATCTGCTAACAAATATGCACTAGGAATGTCCCCACAAATTCACTAAAAAGTCTATTAATAGTATCTAACGCATTTTTTGCTAACAAAAATGCATAAAGAATGCATGTTAGCCCACATAAACTCCTGTAAGTTAAACATTAACTTACAGGAGATAAAAAGGTCGTTAAAAGGCGTTAAAAAGCAGTTCGCGCGCGCGTATCAAATGACGTATACAAACATATCGTTAAGAATTTGAATTTAAAGTTCTAAGAGTCGGGGCAATCCCTAATCAGTTCGATCCTAATTAACTTTCAGTTGCTAAGTAATATCTTGCGAGGACGGCTGGAACTTGATGTTTTCTGCATAAAACTTGTTTTCATGCCTGCATTTTGAAATAAGCTCTGATCTCTTGTTAAGTAAGGACTGCTCATCGGCGGTCAGGATGCATAACTTCTCCGCTAGACACAGACTACATTGAATAGCACTGCCTTTATACGCACTAGCGCGCTTCAAAACAGACCACTTGATCGAGAAGACAACCTTACTAGCCTTCAACCCCCAGATGTACTTTGAAAGAGTGGTTTTGGCTGAATGCTTCTCGAGATTGAATGAAAGGTTGTGGTTATTGAAGCGGGTCTTGAATGCGTGTTCGGTCATTCCGATGTAGATTTTATCATCGTGACCCTGGGCAGATACAGTTGCTTTGTACACAAGGTTGGAAGTGAGACACGCGCCGTTAAGGGGGCAAATATTTTTATTTCTACAATTGCACGACTTCTTGGGTGAGTTGGGTGCGTTGGATCTGAGGATTTTGGCATTGTGGCGTTTGATGATGCTGGCCATGTTGTCCATACAGCTATAGCTGACCTTGATGTTATTGCGGTTAAAGATCTTGTGGAGAGTATGTTTCTTGAGGAAGTGTTTGTCAATCAATTGGAGGAAAGATTTTCCCACACGTTTGTACATTTTTACTGAACGGTGGATTAAACCAGGTAATGTTTCTTGGTCTGTTAGCTCTCTTATCCTTCGGTGTGTCTCACAAGTTTTATGCAGAAAACATCAAGTTCCAGCCGTCCTCGCAAGATATTACTTAGCAACTGAAAGTTAATTAGGATCGAACTGATTAGGGATTGCCCCGACTCTTAGAACTTTAAATTCAAATTCTTAACGATATGTTTGTATACGTCATTTGATACGCGCGCGCGAACTGCTTTTTAACGCCTTTTAACGACCTTTTTATTCAGTTTGATGATCGCCACCGCGCGTGAAACTCGAGTTACTGTTTTGTAACATCACATCGTGTGAATATATATATATATATATATATATATATATATATATATATATATATATATTATTTCATTCATCAGTCACTCTTCTTAATAGAAGGTCAGAAAATAAAACGTTTTTCTTTTTGAAATGCCCAGGGCATCTAATTTGCAAGGCCAACATCACAATTTTGATAATACCCAAAGTAATTTCGACTCACAAAAAGGCAAAACCTCATCAATGAAAAATTCACTTGGAGATTTTTATTATCACTTTATTTCATTTAAATTCTTTTTTACTTTTAAATGAGCGTTTTCAGCTGCTGATTCACATTACCTTGCACGTATCGCTGTATATTCTTTGTTTTCTAATTGTAACATTTATGCACATTTTCCCAATACGTTTAATCTGGGTTATTGTTATCAAATGTAATAGAAAAGCTGCTCATGATCAGACAACTGGAAATTATTTAATTAGATAAACCGATTCTCAGACCACGTACATGCATATATGCGTTTTTGATCCGGTTTTAATTGGAAAAAAGAGAATACTTAAACGAGAGAAAGCGCAACGACATGGCTTTATTGTTCACTCGTTTTTCGTCCGTTTTTTATTTAAAAACGAAGTTTGAATAATAATATTTAATGTTGGTTTTTATTTTAAAACAAAGGTTAAAAAAATTGCAGTGGAGTGTTCGTTTAGAGAAAGTAAACTGTCATTCTCTAGTGTGAACATCGAAAGGAAAGCTCTGCAGCAGAACTTTTTAGTACTGGTGTTTATTTCTTAATTTTCAAGAAAAAAACACTTTTTTTGGAGATTAGAAAACATGTTTTAATAGAAGCTTCTGTCATCTTCAGTTTTGTTGCAGTAACCATTGTATTTGAATTGATGTTATATATTGATTAGAATAAAGACAACAGATATTGCTTATTACAATATATTAACTGAAATATGTTGCAGATATCTTTTTTAACATTTTGCAAAATAAAATATTGCCTGTTTTAATTTGTTAGACAGAACCAGCAATGTCCTGGCGAAACAAGAGAAAGACTGGTGTTGCTGTGCTGACAATTGGTGTCATGTGCTTGGGTGTGGCACTTCTTTCCAGGTTTTCCCTTCCTCGCTCATTGCAAAAACGAATAGTCGATGGATTGTGTGTCAGTGGTGTTGAACATCCTCATTACAACCAGTGGGTAAGCAGCTGCGTGTTTAAATTTTACTCAGAATTTTTTCATCTTTTAGGGAGCTCCACAGTTATTGTTCAAATGATAAACAAATTTTGTCGGAAAAATTGAATATGAATACAGACAGCCATGGATACCAGGATGGCCCCCTCTTTTGCTAATCTTTTTCTCTGTTATTTCGAAGCCAACGCTCTCGTGGTTTCTTTCAGGTCTCCTCGCCATTCACTTTTTCTGTAATCTTTTATTATTTCCATCTTTAAAATTTCCATCTGTAAAATGTTGCATATATGGCAAATAAAGAATGAATGAATGAATGAATGAACACTTGGCTACGATATATCGATGATATTTTGATGATCTGGACTGAATGTTTAGATAACCTAAAGATTTTCATCGATTATCTTAACATTCACCCTACCATTAAATTCAACAGCTCACACTCCTACACTAACGTACCTTTCCTTGACGTTAATGTCTCTTTAAACAATGGTAACATTTATACTGACCTTTACACAAAACCTACAGACAAACACCAACAGCTAGTTTTTTCATCTTGTCATCCCTTACACACCAAAAAACTAAAAAGCCATTCCTTTCAGTCTAGCCCTCCGTTTACGACGTATCTGTTCCCCGGGGAGGGGGGGGGAACTCCCATATAAAAATGACGGGGGTGCTCGTCGGAAATTTTCGAAAAGCACCCTAAAAGGTACCAGAATGTTGTTTGATGGGCGTGGCGCAAATGAATTTTTACCCCTAAGAGGTACTAATTCTCAAACAACACGTCATATTCTGGGCTTAATACCCTAAAAGGAACCGCGATAATTCCAACGGGGGTCGTTTTGAATTTTAGCACCCTAAGAGGTACTAATGCACAAATTTTGACCCCTAAAATGTACGACGAGCACCCCGTGATTTTTATATGGGAGTCCCTCCCGGATCTGTTCTACCGACGAAATATTCAAAGCCCGTTCTATTGACTTACATACCTGCTTAAACGAGGTTGCAACCGTAACTCCCTTACGAGACAAATACAACGCGCTGCTGACATTCCCAGGAGACTCACTTTACAAACCAAAGACACCAACAAACCCAAACGTGTACCTTTTATTATAACTTTCAATCCTTCACTTCCTCGCATCTCTAACATCATCAAAAAACATTCATAATTTACTACTCTTTTCTGAACGTTGTACTAAAGCTTTTAAACATTTGCCTCTTGTTGCCTTCAGACGCTGCCCTAACCTCCGTGACATACTACTGTAGTTTCAGCTAAACTCCCTTCTAACTCTACTAACCCCCATCACCAACTCCGTTGCGGCTATTTCCGTTGCGGAAAGAACGGCGCTACCTGTCCCTACATTTCCGACGGACTTACTAACTATTCTTTCTTTTCTACTCGAGTACCGGTGAAACGCGCACTATCAAATCTAACCTGACCTGTGACACAAAAAATCTGATCGACATGATTCAATGAAACCGCTGTAATTTACAATATATTGGAGAGACTAAACGACAGATTTAAAGAAACCACCGTACCATAGATGATCCTAACACCAAGTCTAAACCTACTACAGCCGCCGAAAATTTTCTCTAACCGAGACTCAATACGTAAGGCCAAAGAAGCTTTTTTATACCTCATGGCCTCAATATTCGCGAAGAAACATACTAATTATTCATTTTCCTATTATTTAGTTTCCTTTCATTGTTTTCTGTATATTTTTCGTTATCAGCTAGCGTCTCATTTCCGTCTATCATTGTTATTATTCTAGGTGGAGCCCTACGTATTTCCGTTGTAACGTAAACCTCATGTCATTAATCCGCTTATAGAACAAACCAATGTAAATCTTACCTCATTGTACCTGAAGTAGGCTGGTTTGGCCAGCCGAAATATAGTACACCTTTTAAATTTGTATCTACGTTGTATCGGTCTTTGCTTCTATACTACAATATCAATACCACCATTTTTAACTTTTATGCGTCATATGGTTGCCTCTATTGTCAAGAAACAACGTTTTTATAGGCAACAATTGAGCAACATATGACGTAATAAAATTTAAAATGGCGGCACGCCAAAATAGGCGAAAATGGACAATTTGTTTTGTACACTAAAATCTTCGTCCTACTTGTTCCACTGCAGTTTCCATGGCAAACATATTTTGACAGGCATGTTCAGACTCAAATTTTGAAGTTTCTGTTTAATCCAACGTTAAAGTGGAAATCTTTTACTTTTTTGCAATAACTTAAATTTACATTTTAAGATAATTTTAGCATCCCTCTTTTGGTTTTGGCTACTTGTGTTTATCCTTGTCTGAATAGCCGCATCTAGATAAAACAACAATTCATGTCTTTTGACATACAGACCAACGTAACGGAGAGTAGAACAAAGATCTACTATTGGCATATCAAGAACAAGGAAGGCTTCATGTATCGACGAGATGTCCCCCAAGTGGAGTATGGAAATATTTAAATGGCAAACAGAAGACAAGCACGTAACATACTAACAGTGCCAAAATATAATAATAAATTTTGTTATAATTCAATATGAAAAAGAACAAAAAAAAATAAATATTCCAGAGGACGATACTGCTCAATAGCTTCCATTTGAATGGTCACACTTTAGGATTTCATCCACGGACTCAAAAGTTAGAACCACCTTGTACAGCATAATAAACAGTACCACAGGAAAGATCCGCTCAATAGCTTTTATTTAAATGGTTACACTTTAGGATTTCAGCCCCAGGCTCGAAAGTTACAACCACCTTGTACAGCATAATAAACAGCATCACAGGAAAGTACTGCTCAATAGCTTTTATTTGAATGGTCACACTTTAGGCTTTTATACACTATTCAAAAGTTAGAACCAACTTTTACAGCATAATGAACATCACCACTGGAAAGTTGTGCTCAGTGGCTTTCATTTGAATGGTTTCATTTTAGGATTTCTTTCACAGACATAATAAACAGTAGGAAGGTATTGCTCAGAAGCTTTCATCGGTTGAAATGGTCACACTTTAGGAGGATTTCATCCGCAAACTCAAAAGTTAGAACTAAACCATGTACAGCATAATAACAGTACCACAGGAAAGTACTGTTCAGTGGCTTTCATTTGAATGGTTTCATTTTAGGATTTCTTTCACAGACATAATAAACAGTAGTACAGGAAGGTACTGCTCAGAAGCTTTCATCGGTTGAAATGGTCACACTTTAGGAGGATTTCATCCACAAACTCAAAAGTTAGAACTAAACCATGTACAGCATAATAAACAGTACCACAGGAAAGTACTGCTCAATAGCTTTCATTTGAATGGTCACACTTTAGGATTTCATCCACAGACTCAACGCCAGTATTTATGTATGCTTTACATAGGTCAGCGGTTAGGCCGCTTTCGTTGCTCATGCGCGTTTTCGCTTCGCCTCGTGCTCTCGTCCCGTTTTGGTTGTAGTTTACCTTTTCTGATTAAAAAGCCTTTTGTTGTGCTGTGTTGGGAAGCTTCGTTGACTGGCGTGGTGGCAGCGGCGATCGAATTCCTCGCCGAAGAGCGGACAAAGTCGTTCTTAAACTCTCTCAAACGAGCCAACAGAAGTCGACATCACTACGAGCTGACAACACAAGCCATGGCTAGTATCCAACGAAAGCCGAAACAGTGGTGCCTATCCAAAACCGAAACCGTGAATTCCTTTGAGAATTGGAGGCAAAATCTCCTGTATACACTCTCGCTCGATCCCAACTTCGCACCGTTTCTAGTGGATGGCGCAACATGGGCCAAAAAGTCCAAAACTGACCCACTTCGAGGCTTCGAAGACGATGGCGAGCCCGTTCCAACCACTAGACGCCGTACTGCCCAACAGAAGGTCAGTATGCTAGAGCTCATGCTTGGTCAAATTGCAAATTACTGCCCGATTATATCTAGGAGTACCTTGGTCAAAAACTCCACCTCAATAGAATCCATATGGCACGCCATTCGACTCCATTTTGGCTTCCAGGTTACAGGTGCTCATTTTATTGACTTTGTTGACATCCAATTAGAGCCTAACGAACGCCCTGAAGACCTCTACCAGAGATTAATGGCATTTGTGGAGGATAGTCTGCTACATAGCAACAACATCTCTCATCACGGTGAAAACTTGACTGAGGACGAAGAGTTGACTCCAACACTAGAGAACTTTGTTGTCCTTACATGGCTTAAGTTAATCCATCCAGAGCTACCAAGGCTAGTTAAGCAAAGGTACGGCACTGAACTGCGATCTCGTACTCTAGCCTCCATCAAGCCTGAAATTTCCCAGGCCCTACAGTCCTTACTGGATGTAATACGTTCCTCAGATGACGCTAAGGTCATGCGTGCTGCAGCATCTAACTTCCACAGATCTACTCGTTCCAGTCGACCCGTCAACAAGGTCCCTATTAGAGCCAACTACCGTGCTAAAACCTGCCCCCTGTGCAAGCAGTCAGGTCGTGCTGATCACACTCATTTTCTAAGTGAATGCCCCAACCTGCCAGAAGATGACCGCCGTTACATTGCCAAGGCCCGGCAAGTGGCTGATATTCTGGACAACGACCCATTGCTCGACACAAGCGATAACCATATTAGTACTCGTGAGAGCGAAGTGTGTGAGAATTTTGATCCTGACACTCCAACTGCTGCCCTCCGGATACAGGTTAGACAGTCCCCTTACATGGACATGTTCTACCGCCACTATCCCGTCCGACTTACCATCGACAGCGGCGCTACAGGCAATATGATCCGCCTCTCTGCTGTTCAACGACTTGGTGCTGAGGTCTACCAGAGCGCTCAATCCGCCCATCAGGCTGACGGATCCTCTCCTTTAAAAGTTATTGGGGAAACCCGCCTGCCCCTTACTCGTGGGAACCATCAGTTCCAATTTGAAGGCCTGGTTGTTGAAAACCTGGACGTTGACATACTTGCCGGTACCCCTTTCATGGAGCTAAATGACATCGCTGTGCGCCCCGCTAGGCGTCAGGTCATCTTAGGCGACAACACCACCTATTCCTACGGTTCGGCCTCTCCTAAAGCCAATGATCAATCTGTCCGTCGTGCGGTCGTCCTTCGTGCTCCTCCTACTATGACCACTGTATGGCCAGGAGAATTCCTGGAGGTAAGCCTACCTCCCGACACCCCAGTGGATGCCAAGTACGCCCTCGAACCACGAAGTGACCTCCCTCGTGTACAAATGTCCTCGGCATCGCAACCTTGGCCACCTCCCAGTATCGTGTCCAGTGTCGCAGGCAGGATCCGCATTCCCAACCACTCTAGCGAGCCACTCGTTTTCAAACGCAATCAGCATTTTTGTTAAGTTAGCCCCGTCTTTGTACCTTCAAGCCCCACCGATGATGGTAACTCAGTCAAACCCATCCCGCCGAAGACCTCCTCACCTCCCACTTCATTCCATTCCTCCCAGGTCAGCATCGACCCAGACAACCTACTTCCTCCTACAGTGTCGGCTGAATTCCATTCACTACTGCGTGAGTTTGACAGCGTCTTCGATCCTAACTTTCCAGGGTGCCATGGAGCGGTTGGCCCCTTTCAAGCCAAGGTAAACATGGGCCCCGTAGAGCCCCCTCAGCGCAAAGGCCGCCTACCTCAATATGCCCCCAACAAGCTCGTAGAACTGCAACAGAAGTTCGATGAGCTTGAACAACTTGGTGTGTTCAAACGCCCCGAGGACGCCGGAATCTCAGTCGAGTACCTCAACCCATCTTTCCTTGTAAAAAAAAGCAATGGTGGCCATCGCCTCGTTACTGCGTTTGCAGACGTGGGCCGCTACAGCAAGCCCCAGCCATCCCTCATGCCCAATGTGGATTCTACTCTGCGCCTCATTGCTCAGTGGAAGCATATCGCTGCAACAGATCTCACAAGCGCATTCTATCAGATCCCACTTGCAAGCGAATCTATGAGATATTGTGGTGTGGCGACTCCATTCCGTGGTGTTCGTGTTTACGCGCGCTCCGCAATGGGCATGCCCGGATCAGAAACAGCCTTAGAGGAGCTCATGTGCAGGGTTCTAGGAGATCTTCTTCAGGAAGGCATTGTTGCAAAAATAGCGGATGACTTGTACTGTGGTGGTGACACCCCTACTGATTTACTGCACAATTGGAAACGAGTCTTATCTGTCTTAGCCAACTGTGATCTGCGTCTGTCTGCATCAAAGACAGTAATCAACCCTAAATCGACCATGATCTTAGGATGGATCTGGTCCTCTGGCAGCCTCCGTGCTTGCCCTCACCGAATCGCAACTTTTGCCTCATGCTCCGCCCCCGACACTGTGGGTCGTATGAAGTCGTTTATTGGCGCGTACAAAGTGTTAGCCAGAGTCCTTCCAGGCTGCTCTAAGCTACTGGCCCCCCTTGATGATGTGGTCGCAGGCCGCTTGTCAAAAGAGGAAATCCTGTGGACTGATGACCTCCGCTCTGCATTCTCTACTGCTCAAGCCACGCTCTCCTCACACCGCACAATCACATTGCCACGACCTAATGACCAGCTCTGGATCGTAACTGATGGCGCCTCAAAAAATCCTGGAATTGGTGCCACTCTTTACGTAACACGTTCTGACAGCCTTCATCTTGCGGGATTTTTTAGCGCTAAACTGAGAAGTCATCAGCTATCGTGGCTCCCCTGTGAGATAGAGGCCTTAGCCATTGCTACAGCCACAAAGCACTTCAGTCCATACCTCGTACAGTCTAATGACAAGGCATGTATTCTCTCAGATAGCCAACCATGCGTTCAGGCTTACGAGAAACTATGCAGAGGAGAGTTCTCTGCCAGCCCACGTGTTTCCACCTTTCTTTCCACTGTCAGTCGCTATCAAGCAACCGTCCGCCACGTATCCGGGTCTGCCATTTTGCCCTCAGACTTTGCCAGTCGGAACGCCCCCGATTGCAACGACCCAAAGTGCCAAGTGTGCAGCTTCATCTCCCGCACAGAAGACTGAGTAGTACGTCATACATCCATTCAAGATGTGCTGACGGGGACTGCTAGGCTCCCGTTCACTAACAGACCAGCCTGGTTAGCCATACATTCTGATTGTCCAGACCTTCGCCGCACTCATGCCCACCTGAAACAGGGCACCCGGCCATCCAAAAAAGTAACTAATGTTAAGGATGTGAAAAGGTACTTTAATGTGGCTACGATCTCCAAAGATGGCCTTCTTGTCGTCAAATGCACAGAGCCTTTAACTACAACACGCGAGCGAATTATAGTTCCCAGACAAGTCCTCGATGGTCTTTTAGTGTCACTTTACATCCAATTCTGCCACCCGTCAGCCCACCAACTGAAGATGGCAGTCAGCCGCCACCTTTCGCCCTCGATATGGACAAAGCCGTCAACCGTGTCACCAGCAGTTGTTACAGTTGTGCTGCCCTCCGCAAGACACCTCATGCCGCCATTGAGCAGTCCTCTTGTGCTCCACCAGAAGTTGTTGGAGTGTCTTTCGCTGCCGATGTTGTCAAACGTGCACGTCAACTCATACTCGTCGTGCGTGAATGCGTCACATCTTACACTTCCACTCTACTTCTGGAGGACGAACGACGCCCTACCCTTCGTGACGCACTGATCCGCCTGTGCATACCATTACGTCCACTAGACGGTCCACCCGCTGTCATCCGTACAGATCCTGCCCCTGGATTTAGAGCCATTGTTGGTGACGAGTTACTAAGCCACCACAGACTAACTGTGGAGCTTGGTCGTGTAAAGAATCACAACAAAAACCCTGTAGCGGAAAAAGCCATTCAAGAACTTCAACAGGAAATTCTTCGACGTGATCCTTTGGGTGGAGCTGTATCTCCTCTAGACCTGTCCATAGCCACCGAGACTTTGAACTCACGCATTCGCTCCCGAGGATTATCCGCTCGCGAAATGTGGACGCAACGGGATCAATTCTCCAACAGTCAAGTACCACTAGTTGACCAAGAGTTAATCTCTAAACAACACGAGCTGCGTGACAAGAATCATCCCCACAGTGAAACGTCTAAGAGCCCGCTTAAACGATACCTTCCTACCCAACACCTATCAGTGGGAGACTTGATCTACATCCACTCAGACCGCAACAAATCCTGCTCCAGAGATCGATACTTGGTCGTCTCTGTCGAAGGTTCCTGGTGTAATGTCCAAAAGTTTGTCGGGTCTCAGTTAAGAAGCTTATCCTACCGCGTTAAGAAGTCTGAATGTTACAAGGTCCCCGCTGATGTTAGCAGTACCACCAACTATGCGAACTCAAGTGACGATAACTCTGAGGATGAAGATGTGCCAGTAGCACCAACACTTCCTCCCCCTCCACCACCAGACATACCGTGTGAGATTTCCACCCCAGCTGCCCAAGTCGCTCCAACCCATCAGGACCTACCTGTCGCATGCGACACTACCCCGATAGAGCCTAAAGCAAGTGAGGATCCAGCTCCTGAAACCACACCTCCTAGACGGTCATCTCGACAACGCCGGCCTCCAGTGCACTTTTCAGACTATGTTACTAACTTTTAGTCAATAAGAACACTGCTAGAAATATGAACTCTCGTTCAGTCTTATACTGTACATTTACCGTGTTCTGGTTTTATAAGAGACTTGACAATGATTGTTTTTGCCTTTATTGCTCCACAAAAAAAAAAAGGCAATCACGCCAGTATTTATGTATGCTTTACATAGGTCAGCGGTTAGGCCGCTTTCGTTGCTCATGCGCGTTTTCGCTTCGCCTCGTGCTCTCGTCCTGTTTTGGTTGTAGTTTACCTTTTCTGATTAAAAAGCCTTTTGTTGTGCTGTGTTGGGAAGCTTCGTTGACTGGCGCAAAAGTTAGAACTACCATGTACAGCATAATAAACAGTACCACAGAAAAGTAATGCTCATTAGCTTTTATTTGAATGGTCAAACTTAAGGATTTCGCTCACAGACTCAAAATTACAACCACTTTGTATGTACGCCATAATAAACAGTACCACAGGAAAGTGCTGCTCAATAGCTTTCATTTGAATGGTCACACTTTAGGATTTCATCCACAGACTCAAAAGTTAGAACTACCATGTACAGCATAATAAACAGTACCACAGAAAAGTAATGCTCATTAGCTTTCATTTGAATGGTCAAACCTTAGGATTTCGCTCACAGACTCAAAGTTACAACCACTTTGTATGTACGCCATAATAAACAGTACCACAGGAAAGTACTGCTCAGTAGCTTTCATTTGAATGGTCACACTTTAGGATTTCATCCACAGACTCAAAAGTTAGAACTACCATGTACAGCATAATAAACAGTACCACAGAAAAGTAATGCTCATTAGCTTTCATTTGAATGGTCAAACTTTAGGATTTCGCTCACAGACTCAAAGTTACAACCATTTTGTATGTACGCCATAATAAACAGTACCATAGGAAAGTACTGATCAAAAGCTTTCATTTGAATGGTCACACTTTAGGATTTCATCCACGACTCAAAAGTTAGAACTACAATGTACAGCATAATACACAGTACCACAGAAAAGTGATGCTCAGTAGCTTTCATTTGAATGATCAAACTTTAGGATTTCGTTCACAGACTCAAAAGTTACAACCGCCTTGTATGTACGGCATAATAAACAGTACCAACTGCTCAGTAGCTTTCAATTGAATGGTCACATTTTAGGATTTCGTTCACAGACTCAAAAGTTAGAACCACCTTTTACAGCTTAATAAAAAAGTTCTACAAGAAAGTACTGCTCAACAACTTTCATTTGGATGGTTGCACTTTAGGAGTTCTTTCACAAACCGAAACGTTACAACCACCAATTAATTTCCGACTTATTTTCCTGTGCATGTTTTTAGCTTGTCGAGAGAGGACCTTATGTCTATACAACACTTTCAAGGAAAATTGATGTTCAGTTCGATTTATCCGGGTCGGTGACCTACAAAACCTTTCAGCTGCAGAAATTCAACGAAAAGATGACAACAAATTTATGCCCCACGTGTAAAGAAAACGAGAAGGTAACAGATAGTCTTCATCATTGAATTGCTGTGCGAATATTTGCCTAAATATGATAGGTAAATGTATTGTATGAACGAAACAATAAACGGTGCAAAAACGAGTAATGTTAATTTTTTGTTTGTGGGTGTGGGTGTTTCCGTGATAAAGGCTGGTATTGATGGAGGTGTTAACAAGGTGCCTGGCTAACTGGCTGAATAAGTAAATGGATCAACTGATAAAACACTGCTGTTGGTGTTTTAAACATTACTTGAATGATAGGATGGGTTGAATAAATGGTTAATTAAATGAATGAATGAATGAATGAATTGAATAAATGAATGAATAGGTTAATAATTATCATCAATTCTTTCTATTTTCTTTAGTTGAATATCATAAACATCGCACACCTGGGTTTGATGAACAAAGTGAAGACAGCGGACTCCTTCAGTTTAGTTTTTCTCCCTGCAGCACTTGAGAACCTCTTGCGTGACATGGATTCAAAGTTGGGAAACCGTCACGCAACACTGAAACAGCTGTGTAATAAGACGAGTTTCCTGCAGCTGAATCACGCATTTAATCCAGAATTTGGATCTTGGATACATCAAAAACCTCTCACATGTCGTTGTAATAGGATCTATAAGGTTTCTGAAATGCGAGGCCTTTACAATGCCCTTGTTAATCCAAGTGTTCTCGGACCACCGCGAGGCAATGCTGCTAATGTTGACTGCGCCTTGAAACCACACTTGAAAATCTGTGGCTTATTTGTTTGGATGTCTAACGTCCTCCTGTCAGATAAGGGTCTCAATTCTACCAGTCCTGCCTTTAACAAGACAGAAGCTAACCGGCTGATCAGCCATACCCTTTGTCCCGCTCCAAACGCATGCTTTCTCGCTAGGAACATTGAAATCCAAGTCGTATTTGACTTTATTAATGCTCTTAGAGGTTACACGCTGTGGTCCATGGACCATAACAACTACGGGCTCGTAACAACAAGAAGCCAAAACGAGCTGGCCCTTGGATACGTCATGGATAAGTTCCGCTATCCCCCGGCTTATCCCAACGGTATCCATTCCCCAGGGGTGCTCAAGAGCCACTCTACACATCACGAGGCCGTTCAAAAGAGTCATTCTGCCATTCTGCATCCATGTGACTCGTCTCCTCAACGGAACAAGTTTACGTGGGCAGGTAAGGTAACGACTTAGTTTCGATTCGGGGAGAAGGGTGGGGGGCGAGTATACCTTTAGTTGTTCTAGGGAGGAAACTCAGCCCTGGGATTCAAAACCATTCATATACTATCTTTTTTGTTGAGATGGTATCCCTATCATACAATACCTAAAATACAAATTGCATCACTTTCCTATGCCGGAAGTGTAACCTCAAAACAGTACTAGATAACCCTAACATCAAGGATATACTTCCACGCCACAGTTCTAGGGAGACAGAAAATAATGGAGAAACGAATTTTACAGTAATATATCAAACACAAGGGAGAGTGCTTCATTAGGATTTCCTAACATCGAAAAGTGGGTCGAAAAAAGGAGGCGCGGCCAAGTTTATTTTTTAACCGATTTCAAAGTGCATAGAAAGATGCTGAAACACAATTTCGCGTGTTTTATATAGCCTTTCAAACTTATCATTAAATACAGAGAGAATTCTTCAACATTATTTATTTTTGCAGCCTACAATGGCGCATCGGAAGTGAGCAAAGTCTTTTACCCAAACGCCTCTGCTTCCGAGCTCAAGGTGAGCGGTCACGAAAGCCTTTTCTTCCCTGCGAAGCATGTAAAGTCATGCGACAGATCCTTGTACGAACCAGCTGCAAAGAAATACGAGATTTTCATGGCGCAGTTAAAGCGACGAGGCACAATTGTGTACGACAAGCAAGTTTCTGTCAAAAGACTTACCCTCAAAAAGTAGGGTGTGACACATTACGTTAAAGTTTTATTCATAGCAAAATGTAAATAAGATGATAAAGTTAAGTGACTGTTGATTTGAACTTATTTGATATTTCATTATGTGTTGAGATAATCCAGCTATAAATTCGCCTGAGGTGAAATGTGAAATGTAATTTTATGAGCGCTGAGTAAGAGAGTAATACTTACAATTCCTTCTGGACTGCAAGTCCTATAAAAATAACGACCACGGCAAGAATCGAAATCACGACCTCTGGATTACATCTTCCAGCGCCCTACCAGACTGAGCTACGAGGTCAGAGAAGAACCTAAGAACAAGTGAAGAACTTTATCTTAGTCTTAGTTTGACCAAACCACAGGTTCCGACTTGACGAAAGTCTGGTGACAGCAAACAACAGAACCGTGTTTTCATCCGGGCTTCTCGACATGTCAAGTGTTTACGGTTTTCCCATCCTTATTGGTTTTCCTCGATTCTTGCATAGCGAGAAGGTCCTAGGAAAGAAGTTAGGACTTCCGGCAGCTGATCGAGAGAAACACGGATCATTTTGCAAGTGAATCAAACTGTTCCGTACAACGGTCCATTAGGTATATTATCCAGTCGGCAATTTAGAATTTAAATCATGGTTTTAAACGATTAGCGAACGTACTAAGAATCGTCATCATCAAAATCATCATCATCGTCATCTTCTTCTTTTTTCCTCCTCCTCCTACTCCTCTTCCTCCTCATTTACCATATCTTTTCATTTCATTTCATTTTAATTTAATCAAGTTTCAGATTTACAAAACAGAGTACAAGACATTACAAAACAGAGTACAAGACTCCTTAAAAATAAGCCACCTATTATTATATAAAAAAATATATCTACGAATTAATTAAGTAATGCAATTATCTAAAAAGTTATATTAAAAAAATATTTTTTAAAAAATTACAGAAGAAAATGATTAAGTAAAATACAATGTAAAAGTCGTGTCATTTTCAGATTGACATAGAGCCATTCACTGGAAGAGCCCTTCAAGCCGTGTTTCGCTTCCAGGTCAGCACAGTAGTGAGTAGTGGTCTGGTATCAAGTCAAGTCCACCCCAGACCTCTTAACGTGAGTTATGTGGAGGACAATGCGCCGTATTACAAAATTGTTATACCATTGTTTTGGACCGAAACTATCCATGTTATTACTGCGCAACAGGCAGAAACATTTGAAACCCAGGTATATTAATAAAAGTTGTAAATAATTACTCGTGGCGAAGCACACGAGTTGTAAATCCGGCGTTGACTTTTCTTGTTTTTTTTTTTTCGTGTCACATTAGCGCATGCTAATTTATGCACGCATATTTAAGTCTATATTGACGACTATATGGCTTTCGGCCATGAAATACATACCGTAAAATCTCTCCGTGTGTGTACTCGAGAAGCAAGATAAAGAACTACTGCGTACAACTGCACACTTTCAAAACAATTCAAGGCGTTCATGGATGGATAGGACCGTTTGATATTGTGTTCGCCGCTTATTCCTGTGGGATTTTTGCTCTGGCAAGTTCTGTGTTTTATATATTAAACTTGCCATTTGCTTAGCGATCGAGCTCCGGGTTGAGCTTAAGGTCGCGGGGGATACCTGGCCATGAATAAATTCATAAGGCAAAATTGTAGCAGGGGTGCCACTTTGAAAAACGTTATATCGTGAACGTTTGGAAACCGATTTCGCTAAAATTTAACAGAGATATTGGCGAATAATAGAAGTGCATAAGGATTGTTTTTTATTGAAGAGATCGCGCTTTGCGGCAATGCTGTAAGCGACCAAAGTAATGTTTTTTAAAAACGTGGTTTTGTGTCCAAGTTTGCTCCTCGAGAAGAACAAAAAGCAGGTTGATTTCACCACTCACTGGTCCGTCAAAACGTCTAATGTGTCATATCTGACTCAGATTTTTTGATTTCAACTTCAGTTAAAAGTTATTAGCTTTTAAAGGAGTAAAATTGTACATGTTAGAATTTGAAGCCTCATATCTTCCCTTTGAAAGCCTTTTTAAAAATTTTGAGTCAGATATGACAATCTACAATACACCTAGTTTACCTCCCTCCCTGCAGTTTCAACTCATGAAATTCTCTATCCGCGCTGAATTCTTGGACACAAAATTGCTTGTTTTTACGCTTCCGAAGGTTCCCGAGCAAACACGAATGCAATATATATATATATATATATATATATATATATATATATATATATATATATATATATATATATATATATATATATACTGCTTGTATTCCATTTTACCGGTCATTCGTTCAAGTTGCCTGATGAGTGTGGTCCTTTTAATTTTGGACCATACGAAACAGAGCTGTCGCAATAAAACGATGATTACTCCTGAAGTCTGAACTCTCATGAAGTTATATATATATATATATATATATATATATATATATATATATATATATATATATATATATATATTTATGGTAATTTTGCTAATTTTAATCCACGGGCCGCTATTGTTAACACTACATGCAGAAAGAACAATGCGTTGAAAAATAAGGGCTGGTCGCACTATAGTCAAAAACAAAAATTAGCTCGTGCAAAATGACATAAAAACAAAAACATTCCACAAAAAGAGTGTCCCACCGGAGCGTTTTCTTTTGTTTTCCTCGATTTTTGCACGGGCTAATTTTTATTTTTGACTGTAGTGCGACCAGGCCCTAATGTATTTTACCAGACAGCGCTTTGCACGTGCAATTATTGATGCAGAAACATTACAGAGCCTGTTCGTAAACGTTTCGCGCATTTTCGGTATAAGCCGTCGCACTTCGTGCATAGTCTTTTCATAAATGTATACTGATGAGCGGAACCTGTCCCCCGCGACATTAAGTGTCAGCTACTGAATCTAGTGAATGCAGTGCAGTCTTACTTTTAAACCCGTGTATAAGTGAAAGCATGATGAACAGGTTATCGGCAAGGGTGTTTAAATAAAATTCATTTCTCACTCACTCACTCACTCACTCAGTCACTCGCTCCTTCCATCAGCTGTAAACTTAGTGAGCAAATACTTTGTTACGAACACGTTTCGTAACAGGAATTCAACGTGAATCCAACGATAACAATAATTAATTTGATGTAAACGAATATAGACAACAATAAGCTTACAGATGTTTCGCATTTGGAGTTTTTAGTGCAACATTAAAATCGATCTAAAAGGATTTTGCAACCTAAGCACGCGTTCTGATGCGTATCTAGCTTAAAATAATAAAATTTAGTTCGTAGGTAGTATGTGCTCTTGGACAGCGCAGTGATTGAGTTTGAGGCTTGGTCCCGGACGAACTGGACATTATGAAAGTGATGTACTTTTTCTTTCGTTCGTCAAAAATCCTTACGTTTAATTTAAATATATATATATATATATATATATCGAACTGTGTCAGTGTGAAAACGTAAGCTTACGGCAATATTGCGTTACGCGTTACGCGTTACGCCTTAGCATTTCTTCTTCTCGGGTTGGCTCTTAGGAGCCTTTGATTAGACATAGTTTTAAGCTTATGTTTCTCTGTAAAAGCACTCAAATCACTTGGGAATCAATGCTGCAATGAGTTAAAGGCGCCACGAGTTCAAGCTGTGTACAGCTTCTTGTTATTAGTCTCAATTCGCTAAAGACTCCAGAAAGGAAGTCGAGGTGTTTCACGTTTTGAAACGTCTTTCGCTCTCCTCCCCTTTTTGGCCAACCTTTTTGTGATTTGCGTTGGTCATGTTATGAGCTTTAAATTGTGTTAAGTTCAATGGTTTAATAAGTTTCAACTGATAATTCTACGTTTTCGAACCTTAGTTGTTCCAGTTGTTCAGATTGCTGGGAAAAGCGCAAAGGAAAAATCTCCCTCTGAGAGCATACCGTCTTTCTTTCCCCCTCCACTATCTGAACGCCTGGAAGAAGCTAGCACGAAACTGGTCTTAAGTTTTACAAAACCTAAGGGCTCTAAACCAACTCGTTAAACATCCAATAAGTAGCACGACACAAAAGACACAAGTACGCTTAGGGTACCTGTTTTTCTTTTTTTTCGTCACCAGGTCTTTGGCACACTAAGCAAGTTTTGTGGATTGATGGTGATCATGTCTATTGCTACCGGCTTTTGCCTGTTCGTGGGCTTGATTCTCGTCGCACTCTCTATCAATGTTGGCAGCAACACAGTCTCAGCAACACAGATCTCACTGAAAATTAGGATAAAGCAGTTTTTGAGAAAGGTTGTCATATACAAGCTTTAACCCTTATAGTCAATTATCGTGACATGCAGTGTAGTTCTAACTTTTGAGTCTGTCGACAAAATCGTATGGTGTGCCATTTGTTTTTCAATATTTTACAAAATGAAATTTGAATTTTTCTTGAATTTTGATATCTGGCACTTTGGCACTCTTGGGAGTTGAAGGGTTGTACGCGACAAGACCGATAGGTAGTGTGGATGGCAGTAAAGAAAAGGTCGACGCTTTGAATACTTATGACATTAAGCATTGTTTGAAAAAAATCAATGAAAACAGTTCAAACAGCGAGAAAACGCATAATGAATTTCAAGTCAACAGTGGCAAATATATCTTTTTCATGTGCAAAATAAAAACTCGTAGATTACTCGTTATTCAGTTAGATACCAATACAGGATATGAACAGGCAATATCTTCTCCACGCTGTTGTACGACTTTAAAGGAGCTATGTGATGAGGATTTTGACGTTTTTTGGATCAAAGCTGCCCCAAATTAAAACTAAGTACCTTTGTCGTAACTAAATGCTTATAAAGCACTAAGAAGAAGATATCAAGTGAATTTTTCAAGAGATAATCGACCATAGCTAGGGTTTTAGAGAGTTTTCCAAGACGCGAGGTTATAAACTTGAAACATTATTGGCCCAATGTTGTCAAGTTGCAATCCGTTTCCATCAAGGTCATCTGCAGGCTAAGATACTCAATTTTTACTCTTATATAATTAAAGCGCTGATAGGGTAATTTTAAACAAACCTTGACCATTATTTCGGGGGTTTTACTGATATAACAAAGAGGCTACCCGTAGCCTATACTCGTACCGTTAATGTACGTTACTCGCGGGGAACACTTACTTAACACAACAACAGGCAAATAAAACCAAAATCAGTTTGGCTTCTGCTTGCTCGTACCCAGAACTAATGCGATGCACAAATAAGAGACGAAAACAAAAATAATAAAAAGAAAAAACGGAAGGCAAATTTTACCTTGTTACCGTATCCGTCACGGGTAAACAGCAACAAACAATAAAAACTAAATTTGTTTCGCATTGGTTGCAAAACGATGCCGATTACACCGAATCCCAAGTACCGTGGGCTCAAAATTTCTCGCAGTGTATGCTTGCCAACCTCGTTCCCAGGGTCTCTCATCTTCCCGCCCCCTGGAGCGAGAAAAGAGAGACCCTGGTCAACTCTGGTCACGTGCCTCTTGGGCAATTATATTCCTAAGGAGGGGTCGACGGTGTTTGTAACTTTGTCTCGTTTTCTTCACAGTGGTTCGTGCTGTGCGCGAGTCCGTTGATGTCTGGAAACGGTTCAATCAAACGATTCAAACAAAAGCGAATGAATTATGCGCAAGGATTAAAATGGTTATCGTTCAATAATTTTACAAGCGTATAATAGAACAATAAAATGTAAAGATCTTGTATAGACATTCAAACGACTGGAACTGGTAAATGTTGAACAAAACAACATGCCTCACCGACGAAGAATAAAAGCTATCATTATCTTCTCTACCTCGTTTCCTGTTATAAAAGTGTAGAGTCGATCTGCATGTCAAAATATTTTTCCACTTCGCCATCGTCCGAGAACAGACGGCGACAATTTAATGTGCCTGTCGAATGAAGCTTGAAGATCGCCTGCTAAATAGTATGTAGCGATAATTCATCTCAGTTCGGAACAATGCCATATAAAATCAAAAGCATTTTCTGCCGAGACCGAGCTTAGCGGCGGCGTCCAGTAATAAAATTGGACTGTAATTGTGTAGCGAGTCCAAAGCTTTTAATACTGCCGACAAATCTTCAAGCGCCGTGACAATTCCCCAACTGTTAATTTACAGATCCTAAAGCAACTTTCACTCTCAAAACCAATCGATGTGGATATGTTTTGAAGTCTGCGGATGACCGACGCTTCACATTTATCGGAAGCCGACAAACGCTTTTCGGATTTGTTTTGATTTGCAATGCTCTGCTAGAGCGAACAAATTTCACACTTTGCCGCCCTTCCCTCAAATCTTTTACTTGTTACATCCCAGATTTTGGGACGCACGTGACCAGAGTTGACCAGGGTCTTTCTTCTCTCGCTCCAGGGGGTGGGAAGATGAGAGGCCTTGGGAACGAGGTTGCATGCATGCATTTCATGGACGACAAAAGTACTTAGTTTTTAATTCCCAGACATAGCTCATTTAAGTACCTGCATTATATCTCTCAGTCAGTAAGCACCTATTGTTGCTGTCGAGGCTCGGTTTTCTAGAGGCCAGCGCATCAGACTCGGTGTTTCCAGCCCTGGTTCCTCCTGCCTCTCCTCTTGGTCACTGCCATTCAGTGGTCTCCAAGAACCTTTATACCTGGCACAATAATCTACTTAACAAATAGATTCCATTTGGCCGTGTGTCTGTTCAGTTATATATCACAGATGACGTCAGAATGTGGTAAGAACAAAAAAGTGGCACAGAGCCGCAGGCGAGTGTGTTACTGATGATCATACCACATTTTGACGTCTTCTGTGATCTATAACTGAACAGACACACAGTCAAATGGAATCTATTTGTTTTATACAAAGATCAGAAAAGTAAAACGAGTACAATTTACGAACTTGCCTCGTAGCGCTCGACAGTTCGAAGATTTGTTTCAGTTTAGGTATTTTTCAAGTCGACAAGAACACTTTTCGTCTTGATTAATTTTCTTGCTTGTAAACAGCTCCTGCTAAACATTTTTCGAGGCTTTCACTTGCTTAATCCAGAATAATCTCGCAAACATTTTTAAAACTGTGCTACATGTTGGACAAAACAAACAATTTTTCCATGACGTCAGCCGTGCGTCTGTACTCTGATAGATCATAGACAACGACCAATCATTCTTTCATTCATTCACAGGGCATTTTGGGTCACTTTAATGGTTGTGACCGTCAGTGTCATTGCTGTAATTTCTTGGGGGACAGACGCAATACTTCACCTCTTTGAACAACACGTTGGGCCCATCGAGCTTAGTCCTTTTGCTATCCCCGTTGCCCATACAGTCATCATGTTCAACTCCGCTGGCCATCCATTTGCATACGCCCTGACAAGCCAACGATTCAGAGTGAAGATGAAGCAAATGGTATGCTGCAGTCCAAGTTCCTTTACAACAGGGGGTTACATTATACCAGCGAGGAGAGCACAGAACATCGAGATGGCGCCCAGCACCCGGCAGAGCCTCCGACACAACAATTCAACTTCAACACATCAATGCGTTATAGATGAATATATTTGCTGGCGTCATTGTTCACATTTTATTTCATTAGCATACACACGTAGGTAGAGAAGGTACCGTGCTAAATACGAAGTGACTTCAAAAGTTGAAAGAGCTTGTCAAAACTTAGTAATATGTGAAACTAATAGCTTTTTCGTGCAATATTTAAGGAAATATCTGCTGTCAAAAACTGCAAAATTGTTAGGTGGCAAAAAAGCGCTGACGAGCCATATATTCTTTGTAAAATTTTGAGCTTTTGTATCTAGATTTGCTTTCTTGCTTAGTTCCTTTCTTCTTGATGGGGAATAGGGCCATCTCAAGTGACTTAAGGCTTGGATTTTTTATCCTTAAAGGACTCCCTGCAGAGATTTTAAAAAACCCCATTCTTTCTTGATATAATAACTTTCCTCGGTCATGGAGTTTAAGGGAATAAATAGTTTACTTGTTCGATCTAACGGAAGTGTTATCAACTACCACGTGATATTCCCTGATTGATGACGTCACAAAGGATGCTTTTTGAAATGGGGTATGTTTGCAATCGGAAAGTTTGAAAACTGTCGCCATCAAGATGTCCAAAAGTCCTTTCCAATGTAACTCTGCCTTTTCAGGCGGTATCCGTCATATAGCTAGAGAGTCGTATTTAATAGATAGAGCAAAAACACTAGAACCGCGTGGGTTGAACAAACGTGATGAATCGTTGTTTGCGTGTGCTAGCCTTATCTTTAGTTTTGATTACTTATCTTGCAGGTCATTTCCGCCCCTCCTCTTTTTTTAATATGTATTGCGACATTCTCCTTTATATAATGTATTTTCATTTTGTAATTTAGTAACATCTTAACCTGAAGAAGGCTGGTTTGGCCAGCCGAAATATTGTTTCAAATACATTCAGTACTCGTTGTATCAGCTTTGCAGTAGTCCTTGGACTTCTCGTTTTTATTGATTCATTGTAGCTGATTAGGTCTCTTCTTGTGAGATCCAACGAAAAACCAGCAGGATCTTCGTCCACGGTTTTTGCAGTTCAAGTTCAAGTTTATCCGTCATATGTCTTGCCAGATATTTTGACATTTGTTATGTCACGTGACCTGTTTTCCTTAATTGGCGGTTACCGTTGACGCATGGACACGATTAAAAGGCGGCATTATTAAGCCCTTACTAGGAGTCATAGAATCAAAGGGCTCTTAAAGCCATCTCGTTAATGCGTTATAATGCGAGGTTATTAAAGAAAAGAATGTTTTTTGTGAAAGGTATTAGGTGGGGTTTTGTTTTTGACTATATTTACCTATCAAAGGAACTCAAGTTTTTCAATTCTTCTTCTTTTTTTTATTTGGTAAAGATGCTGTTGTAGGGCACCTTTAGAACAAGTGTTCTTTAAATAGGTAGATGCAAACATTATATGATGTAAATCAGCCAATAGAAATTTGTGTTCATGAAATGGGCGTAGTTTTATTTTAGTAGGGATTTGTGTTTACTTTTGATTATTAACAGAATTCATATCAACATAATCAGCACCCTTTACCCAAACACCAAGTGACATTACCACACGACCCACACCATCACTCTCCGACACTTCTACGTTTGGGTCTTGAAAAACTGGAGCACTGATAACAGCAGATCCCCCAATGCTGTACAAAAAAGTTGTTAACAGAGGGACACGGGTTCTCCTCCTTTTGCAAAATAAAAAGAATAATAATAATCAAAAGTAAACACAAATGGCTACTAAAATAAAACTACGCCCATTTCATGAACACAAATTTCTATTGGCTGATTTGCATCATATAATGTTTGCATGTACCTATTTAAAGAACACTTGTTCTAAAGGTGCCCTACAACAGCATCTTTACCAAATAAAAAAAAAAGAACAAGAATTGGAAAACTTGAGTTCCTTTGATAGGTAAATATAGTCAAAAACAAAACCCCACCTAATACCTTTCACAACAAACATTCTTTTCTTTAATAACCTCGCATTATAACGCATTAACGAGATGGCTTGTTTTTATTTTGCAAAAGGAGGAGAACTCGTGTCCCTCTGTTAACAACTTTTTTTGTACAGCATTGGGGTATCTGCTGTTATCAGTGCTCCAGTTTTTCAAGACCTAAACGCAGAATTGTCGGAGAGTTATGGTGTGGGTCGTGTGGTAATGTCACTTGGTGTTTGGGTAAAGGGTGCTGATTATGTTGATATGAATTCTGTTATTGAGTTTTTGTTTGTGTTCTCGCTAGCTTTTTAGTGACGTTGATTAATAGCGGAGCACTTGCAGGTCGAAGGCCTGGCTGCGCAGCTCCATATTCATAGAACCTATCGCCGTCGCTGATTTCCCTTTCGTAAACGGTCGATGCCATTTTTAACGGTCGATGCCATTATTAGCAAACGGTCGATGCCATTTTTAACGGTCGATGCCATCATTAGCATTCATTAGTAACCAAGCCTTTTGTAATGGTCGATGCTATTTCTCTCTAGTTTATGCCTGGACTGGGACGAAAATAGGCTATCATTATTAGATCAAATTGGGCCTAGGTAAAGCGATTATTAGATCTAAGCTAGATTCACGGTTAGGTAAGATTTAGGGTTAGGGTGACCCGTTATTGATATATATTAAGAAAATCACCTTTTATAATTAAATTTTTCTTGGGTTTGCCGGATCAACCCAGTGGTCTAGTGGTAAGAGAGAGATGTTAGCATGCAGAGGTTCCGGGTTCGATTCCAGGTAATTATATTACATTTTTCTTTTGCTGATAGAAAAAATAATTTTAAAATTGGTGGAAATTTTTCTAAGTGTCGCTAAAATGGCAACGACCGTTTACGAAAGGGAAATGCGCATCGCCGTCATTTTTCATGGTCATGGCCAGCGGAATGTTTCGCGGGCGCGTCAACATCCGGGATCTTGAAAGCAAGGCTTTGTTTTTCGCGCGGCCACACAGCCGTGAGCTCGGTAAACACTTTTGTTGTTTTGATGTGTCTAGCGGAGAATTAAAGTCGTTATTTTCCTGCATTTTTTCGCGGTTTGCTACTCAAGACAGGGATACTAATTAAGGAATACTCAGAAGCCGCTTTAGTGGAAAAAGACGAGTTTTCAGGGATGAAATCTTGCTTCGAGGAACTTCATTATTACGTTTTTATCAATGCGGGAGATCTTTGTTTTCTACGGATTTCAGAACCAGAAGCGGAGATTTGAATTTCCAAGCAAGCGAGAAACTTAAAGGTAAAACAGATTACAGTTTTCGATGAGAATTTATATTGATATCAATCTGTGAGTGACTTTTTATTAGTATTATTGTTAGTTTTGGAGAATTGATTTTAAAAGGTGCTTAAATTCAGTTGTATCGATCTCTTGAATTTCATCGAAGAAAGCTTAAACTCGATGAGCTATAATTAAATGGTACGCGTTTTGCTTTTAAACGTAAACTAATGGAGATTTGAATAAATTTTTTCGAAAGAAGATTGTGTTGTCCATTTTTATGTGTTTGTTCATTCATTAGATAGATTGAAAAGCGATTTTATGTAAACAAAACAAGACTTTGATTTTATAGTACAGTTCTATCTTCACTCCCATCGCCTTATGCAAATATGTTTGTGTATTTTTGCAATTTTTGATTTTCAAATCAGTTTCTTGGGCAATTTTTGACAAACATAAACTGTATTTTATTCGGAAACTAGTGGTGCTAGTTATTCTAGACAGAGAAACGTTGTTTTTGTGAACTTTTGTACGATCTATAAAAATGTACTGTGCAGACGGTCGCGTAATACTGTTTTTGAGAATTGCTAAAATTGAAAATAGCCGATTCGTCAATCTTAATTCTTGTGCTTCCAACCTTTCACCTAAGTTAAGTTTCAACTTAGTTAAGTTTCACCTTAGTTAAGCTTGTTCAAAGTGCGACGCTATTAGGCTTGGGCTATGTATATATATTAGAGTTAGTGTTGATGAATGGATTACAATGTCAGTTGTTGGATGTTTTGTTTCTCTGGTTTTATAATAAACTATGCAACCTGGTTCCCAGGGCTTTTCCGTTCGAGAGAGGGGCGGCGGGAAAAGGCGCTGGCATCGGCTGGTCACGTGCTGATCGGATACCTAACGTGGGTGAAATGGAAGGTGCATAATGAAAAGCAAGACGGGAGTTACGAGAGTGTAAAATGGCTCATGATTTTAATGCCTTTTGTTACTTTTAGATGTTTTGAACGGGTATTCTACATTTAGTTGTTTATTAAGGAGGATTTTAGTGACTGTAGAGTGTAGACTGAATTTTAAAACCTTTCAAAAATGGCGTGGAACGGACTACAGGTCAAGTTTCTGTTTGTCGGTTGTAGTTTCCCGTGGTGTCGCGCTTGTAGATTTTGACCTCATTTTAGCGTCCTTTTTTGCCTGGCGGTTGTGTGTAAGTATTGGCACATAGATTTTTATGTAGGAAAGGTTTGAAGTTCTCTAAGTTTACTCTTTGAAATACCGGACATGACAGAATCTGAAATGACAGACTGAAATGATGTTTTGTCTATGAATGTCTTTCCTGCTATTTATGTCACGCTGGGCGCAGCTATTTTAGATTTGTCTTTGCAGGATTGAAATTTTCATGATCTAAGCTTTATAGCAGAGAGAGTTGTAGCTTAATAATCTATTCAACTTGTAGTGAGTTGAAGTTTATCTTAGTCAAGGTTGTAATTTTAGCTTCCTTTCGCTACGCTCTATAGCTGTGTGGAGCTCGCTCCGTTGTCAATTTTGACAATACATATCTGGCAACTGACAAGGTGCGAGATGTACGAAGGGTTCGAGTTTAATCAATTTTTGCATAACCGGAATTCAACTGGATAAATATGTACGACGATGAGTCGTGCACTTGTAATAAGCTGAGCGTAGTGATCAATAGTGGCGTAAATAAAGCATTCGCCAGACTGTATTGACAATGGAGGTTTTAGTATAAACCGGCAGCGAGCTGCACAGAGATATAAAGCGTAGCGAAAGGAAGCTAAAATTATAGCGTTGACTGAGACAAACTTCAAATTTCTACAAGTTGAATAGGTTATTAAGCTAGAACTCTATGTGCTATAAACATTGGATCATGAAAATTAAAATAGGTGGGCCCAGCGTGTCATAAATAGCAGGAAAGACATTTACTGTCAACAGATCATTTGAGATCCTGTCATGTCTTGTATTTTAGAGAGAAAAGTTAGAGAAATTCAAAGGTTACCTATATAAAAATCTACATGCCAATACTAATGGCGAAAACAACACACAACCGCCAGGCAAAAAAAGACGCTAAAATGAGGTCAAAATCTACAAGCGCGACACCACGGGAAGCTACAACGGACAGACTTGTCCTCTAGTCTGCTGCACGCGGCTTTTGAAAGGTTTTAAAATTCAGTCTACACTCTACAGTCAAGTTAATCTTAAATACTCTGTTGGTCGCCAATCGTAAGCTTTTTTCATGGTAACTTGACAAAAAGATATATTGCGGTGACGGTGTATTGTCGAATTTTCTTGCAGTGATGCGGTGTTCTGTAATATATTTTGGCGGTGTTGCGGCGATTCAGAGCCCGCCAATCTCCCTCTCCAATAATATGATTACAAAATTAAATCAAATAAATTGGCACTTTTACACTCTATGTTTTTACCACTGAAAGAAAACAAAGTTCTGGTAGTCTAAAGGAAGATCTTTGTAATAGGCGATTGTGTTCTAAAAATGAGATGTTTCTTACTTCACATACTACAGTTCCCCCCTCTCTCCCCCTCCCTACACAGTAGGCAGCAGATATACTTGGAGGACAATGGGTCGTGGAAGGCATGACGCACACGACACCTGTTTTGTAATCATTAAGTATCCAACTAATCAATAATATTATATACACTTTAAAGAGTGCGAAAGGTGAATTTCTGTTCTAAGCGTGCTGAAGTTTCATTGCGTTTTTCGTGTAGCCACTCATTTGTTATTTTAAGGGCAGCTGTGGTTAGTTGTCAGAACAGCTTATGTCTCTTTGTGCGATAACAGGGTTTGCGGATTGCGTGAAAGATGAAGGTTCAGATTGCACATATGGCATGTTATAGTTAGTCAATAGGCTAACTATAATAACGTTTTCGCATTACTTTTTTTTTGTGCTAAGAAATTGGAGAATGTTTAAATGGGTTTATTAAATGCTTTGTGATGTATAATATTTTTTTTGAAAGTTGTTTATTTGTGGGTGGGCTGAAGTATCTACGCGTTTTCCGGTTTAAGATTACCAGTTTATCTTTGTGTTAAATGGAATAATTAGGTACTTGTCAATGGTTGTTGAAGGTATGATTTAATGTTGTTGTGTGTTTGTATTCAAGGGATCTCAATAGATTAAGGCGAGCGTGGAGCACAAGAGACGTTATTTTTTTTAAGCTTTTCAGGTGAACGCGACAGACAATTGCGAAGCGCGAGATGAGCGGGGAGCGCGAGGGAGAAAAAGTGATATTTTTCTGCACACCCTTGTTTGGATATGTTAAATGGACATCGCATTTATTGATTATTATTAAAGCGTGGTTTTCATGTAACTGTAATGACCTTGTAACTGCGGTAAGGCAAATTGGTAGTAGCACTAGGATATACTGGCCGTAGTTGTAGAGTGGAATGCGTAGCCTGCAGAATAGGCGTTATTTTGTTAAGCGTTTCAGGCGAGCGGAAGGAGATCTGATGAAAGTGCTTTTAATGATAAAACTTGAGTGACATGTTTTTAAAAAGACAGGTGGTGTAGCGATATGATGGGTAATAATATGCGGTGAAAATGGCTTTGAACTGTTCGTCTCCTAGTTTGTATGAAATTGTTATTTCGTAGACGGGTATACAGTTTTTGTTGCAGTTGGAGAGTTTTGAATCTTGCTGAATGACTATACAATAGTTATTACTTGTATGCGTAATAATTAAGAAACAGTTGTCATGAGTGTCATTGTTACTGTTACTAAGTGGAGATAAGCGATAAATTTTCTTTTTTTTTTGGGGTCTTCGAGTGCGTTTCATGAGTGCTTGGAGGAGGGGTGTGGGGGGGGGGGTGGTAAGGGTCGTTCGTGAAGTAAGAAAGATTTGATGTTTAGAAGAGAATAGCGTCTTACAGAGACGTTTGTTTAGACTACGAGCAGTTTCTTTTCTTTGAATGTTAAACAATATAGAGTATAAAAGTGGCAATTTATTTGATTTAACTTTATGGCTTTGTTTTGGATTATAGAAAACAAATAGGAAATAGGGTGTAGATAGAAGAGACAAAATTCTCTTAAAAAAATAAACACGCTGAAATCGCTTATGAAATGCTTCTTAAAATGCTTCCTTGATAACTTTTATAAACAAAATCAAAAAGATTTTTACGTCTTTTGCGTACTGTTGCATAATCAAACTGTAATAGCAATGATTAATTGTTTTAAAATAGCACAAAACCGAAATCCATACTCTTGCATAATCAAACCGAAACATTTTTAGTTAGCTGAATAAGCAAAATCTACCCTCTCTTGCATACTATTGCATAATCATGACACCTAAATATTTAATAACTATTGGAAAAGCAGACAAAGATTACAACTCAAAAAGCGAACAAAAATACAGCGTGAGATTTCTCAGCTTCGTCCAGCGCGAAAAGTTCACTCGTTTAACTTTAAGCGAGTTGACTTTAAACGAATCGTAAAATTAACTCTTTTCACGAGATTTCACTTTGACATTCGTTAAGCGACATAAAAAATCGCTCCTCGCTGTTCATCATACCGGGTAGACAACGTATAGCAGAACCCCGGAGGAGGACTCGCATATGTGGTTGGGTGGGGGTGCTCGTCGTATCTTTTAGGGGTTAAAATTAGGGGATCTAGGTATCTTTTAGAACATATGATTAAAAAAAACTCATTTTCCCAGAAAATGGTATCTTTTAGTGTGTTCAGGGTTTCACTTTTTTTCCTGACGAGCACCTCCGCTTGACGACTTATAGGAGTCCCCCCCCCCCCCCCCCCCCCCCGCTCCGGGAGCAGAATATTCTTATCAATTTTTCTTTTTACAATATTTCCGGTTGTCACTCGCTAAGCGACTTAAAAAGCAGAGCAAAATAGCATGTTCTTTTCAGAACAAGTCATATCTAGAATATTTGATGTCACTTTTAACGTGATTAGTAATAAGAGTGGTGTTAATTAGCTCCACGCAGCTATCAAATGTACTGAATAGGACAGCCTCTGACTCAGTTAAACTTTCCATATGACTAAAAAAAAAATTGCCGGATTGACCCCTTTCATAAAATAGAAGTCCGTATAAAGGTGAATATTTTAAGTTCGTTTACCTACAGGTTGCAACTAATTTGATTGAACCTGCACTTGGCACCGGTAGCATAGTATTGGCTGACCCGTGTACTTTCGCTTCTGTGCTATTTTAAAACAATTAATAGATCGTTTTCACGTGACGTCACGACAGATCCGCCGCCATATTGGTGTACCACTTTCGATTGCGTAATAGCAGTAATAGCGTACAAATGCAAGTCATATCTACAGTTGTCGCATTTTAGAAATGAATACTTCGGGATGTGAAGCAAAGTCTGGGGAAAATCTTTATTTGACTTGTTCTTTTCCCATTTCGGAATATGCTAAGAAGTTGGAATCGCGAGTTAAGCAGCGTTATTTGGAGAAAATCTCGGCAATTCTGGCATTTAGAATCCATTCAAAATTCTTTGAGCCGGGCTGCTTGTCTCCGATTCAAACAGTAGAATCAACAGCCTTTACACCCACCAGCAGTTTAAAGCTTTCTGAAGCCTAAACTAGGAGCTTATATTAAAATAGTGTCCGTATTTATAGTTATCGTAATAGACCCGTACTACAAAGCCAAATCATTGCTGAAAACAAGTTTGTTTAGCGAAGGTGAGACATTTCCTGCAGCGTATGAATGACTCAAAACCTCGATTTTAATCAACACGGAAAGGGAAGGAACAGTTTCGTCTGCTCATTGGCTAGGCTGTAAGGCTGGGCAAGCAGAATCCTGTTCAATTTATATGGCTAGTGTTCGTTTGGAACTGGCCAAGAAGCATAGACAAAACTAAATGATAAACTCAGTCTTGTACACAAGTTGTGTACATGAAAGTAAAGAATATTTTTAAAGATCAGTTTGAAAGATTACTGGGCAGCACTTGCGAACTATAACCTACAAAAGTTATTTATTTCTCCTACACACTTCGTTTAACTATCGTAGACTTCATCAGGGAGTTTTAGGTCTGTATCGAAGTCATAAACTAAACGGAAATCGCACCAGCGCAAACAACAGTCGAGATTATGTTTTGGTCGAATTTGCGTAAAAGAAAAGGCGACACTATGAAATACTAAGTTCAGTAGGGCAAGGCATGAAATTTTCTTGGGGGCTTCGGTTTTAGCTTTTGGAGATTCGTTGTCGAACACAAGCAATATCAGACATTTGCCCTCCGGTTTCATTTACTTCGCAAGTTACTGAATCGATGCTGCGCGGATTTTTTCGGCTACTATCGCTTTGGCTGTTTTTGTTCGTTTTGATTCCTCCCTCTGTTCTCGCTGTGATGCTTGTTCAACGTTTCTTTCATCTTGTTCTCTTCTTGTCGTTCCCGAGTATTAATGAAACCCAGTCAACATTATCTATCCCTGTTACAGCCGCTTGTCCAGAAACAAAATATTTGGCATGGCTTACACACTATCGCTCAAAACTCGTCCGGTAAGAATTCCGCCCGACTAATAGCAGAAATCCATCGCGATCGCCTCTCTTGCGGCAATTTGTCGGTTTCTTACTTTGATTCATAACTGCAGAACGTATTCAAGCGAAATAAATACCCCTATCTCGACCGCTTTTGCTTCTACATCGAAAAATTGATCACAGCACCCGTATGATTAAGAGGACGCGACTGGGGTTTGTTTACACTTTGGTACACCAATATGGCGGCGTAGCAACGGTTGTCAAGATTTTTGTCACGTGAGTGAAAACGATCTATAATTGCTATTACAGTTTCATTATGTAACAGTACGCAAAAGACGCAAAAATTTAAGCCATTGAAGGCTTGCCGCAATTCCATTCAACCGTCATCATTATAAGCCAAAAAATCAACACAACTATGACATGTTTACCATACTATTGCACAATCAAACCGCTTGGCCAATCATAATGCAGAACGTAGCTAATACAGGAAATCGCCTGGTGCTGCTCTCTAAGTTGACCTCTGATACGCTTGGTTAATTGCACGCTTACTTGTAACTCTAAAGTTTTCTTTCCACCAGTGATCGAGTGCATTGTTATTTAGAAGTTGCTGAAACCAATTCTGTGGTCATAGAAATACCCAAGCCCTCCTTGGCGGCGAGCAAGTTCGTGGCGAGCTCCTAAATGTAAATAAAACGCCGACAAACCTTGAAGATAGCGTAATTGAAGGCGTCTTCTTCGGTGTCTTCTCGCAAAAAAAAACTGCCGGATTGTTATATTTATCGAATGATAAGCAGGAGAATGGCTGAAATTAAACTTACAAGATCTAGATTCGTGTCATCCATGTCGATCTGTACGTTTTCGCGCGTAAACTGCAGTGTCAGTGAACTCATATCTTATTATATTTTACCCTAGGGAGTCTTTTACTGTGTAACCGCATCCCCAACAGTAAGATGAAACCTGAGATAAACCGAACCGAAGCCATTAACCCTTGGGAAGGCTCCAAACCCAACGTGTGTGTAACCACAACTCAATAGAAAAAAACGAAAAGTTCATGCTATTTTGCTTATATTTTACCCTAGGGAGTCTTTTACTGTGTAACCGCATCCCTAACAGTAAGATGAAACCTGAGATAAACCGAACCCAAGCCATTAACCCTTGGGAAGGCCCCAAACCCAAGGTGTGTGTAACCACAACTCAATAGAAAAAAACGAAAAGTTCATGCTATTTTGCTCTGCCATACCGCTCATATTAACACACAAACTTTCCTGTCCCATTTAACTTTCTTATAACCTCTCCATTAGTAAAATACACCGTGAAATTCTCAAACTACGTTTCCCAAGAAAACGCATTTAACCTATTTTTACCCTTTTAAAGTAGCTATAATGGCTTTACGACAAATGATTGAAACTGATAAGTAACGTGAGATATCGAAATTTAACAAGGACTAATACCTTTGCGGTAACGTAATTTTAAAGTAGCTATAATGGCTTTACGACAAATGATTGAAACTGATAGGTAACGTGAGATATCGAAATTTAACAAGGACTAATACCTTTGCGGTAACGTAATGTGATATATGACAAGTTCATCACAAGTTCTGACATCCCAATACCCTAGGGAAATTAACAATAGGTCCGGGGGTGCTCCCCAAACATTTTAGTGGCAGTATGTGACGCCCTTCTTGAAATCCTAACCGCTTTAACCAACCATATCCTCAATGCCCTAATATAGCTTCTATAAAGAACGAACAAGAAACCCCCCCGGACAAAAGTCCACAAAATTTTGTTAACAACTTTTGTCCCTTTTTACTACTCCTTTCCGAAATCTCGCTTAATGCGCAAGCGCATTAACGAGATAAAAAGGAATAAACAAGATAAATATGTGACTATCTATTCCCCATTTTCGTTGAAAGATTTTAACCGTTATAAGGCAAATGCAAGTCACGCGACCCAAACTTGACAAGAAAATGTTGATCAAATGGATACAAACGCAAATAACAAAATGCTTGCCAAGTTTCATAAGGATTAGATAAATGCTTATACTTGAAATAAAAATCCACCCAATTATTGGTTGAGTCAAGCCTTAACACACTTGAGATGTATCTAGTATATCGGGCTCAAATTGACGCGTTAACATTCCCTGCACCTTCAGTGTCCTCTGTCTTAATTCCTCCCTCGAAAAAAGAAAGAACCTTGACAATGATAAACAAATAAAATGAAAGGCTGATCGTACAGTAAGGAATATATTTTTAAACCGATTAATTTCGAACGGCATGGCCGTCCTTCTTCAGGGTATATAACCGTAATAAAAGAAAAAACGTTACAGATTTGAATATATAACAAGCGAAAGATATGAAACTACATACTTTGTTTATAGTATAAGCTGAATGGATAAAAATAGGACGCTGAAATTTACATAAGTATATATTAAGTTTCATCGCGTCTGTTAAACCCTGTGGGTTCGAGCGTTTGGTCTTTATCAATAAGATGAGCCCCTCGAGCCTTGCGCACGTCGTCACGGTTAGATTTTATAAGCTCAAGCGGGATTAGTTGCATGTTAGAGGCAGAATGATTAGGTGAAAGAAAATGTTCTGATACTGCCGTAAGTTAAGAGTTGTCGGGGTGTACTTGTTTGTCGACTGGTTTGCGGTGTTCGATGAAGCGTTCTTTCAGTTGTCGTTTAGTCTCTCTAATGTACTGTTTGTTGCATCGTCTGCATTCTACCATGTATACAACGTTTCTAGAATTGCAGTCAATGCGGTGGTTAATGGTCCTAGTGTCTCCTGTAGAGTGAAATGTGTAATCTGTTTGTCCGTCATTGATGTATTTGCATGTACGGCAGCGTTTGTTGCTACAGCGAAAGGAGCCAGGTTGTGGGTTAGAGGGCGCAGTGGTGGGTAGTTTAGATCTGACAAGTAAGTCGTTAAGATTTTTAGTACGTCGGAATGCAACGAGAGGTGTGGCCTTGAACACATTGGCAACATCCACACTCGGTTTTGAAGAGACTGGGATCTTGTGAACATTTTGGTGGGAAATATGATTAAGTTGGAGCGAAAAAAATCCCGTCATTTTGTCATTTTTTCAGTGCACTATGCTTTTGGCAAAATTACCCTAACTTTGGCAACTTCTCACAACACTTGAAATTTGATGCAGAGCTAAATTCTACTGTTGTTTGACATGTACAAATCTAGTTATAATTAAAACATTATAAAAGTAAGACACTCACGAAAACTCGATTTTTCTCATATTTGGCCAAAACATCCCTTTTTGGTGAACTAGTTTAAGGAAAAATAGTTTTAGGTTCCACCGATTTATTAAAAAGGTGAAATTTTAAAAAAGTTTGAAAAATGGATTTAAGACGGCTTTCGGCACTCAAAAACGCAGAATTATAACGCAACTTTGAGAAGATGGTGAACGAGTAAAAGACATCGTGTAAATTTGAAACTTGGCACAAATGTTATTTTGTTCTTGCTCTTTTAAATGCTAATATATAGGTCGGAAGCACAAGAATTAATTAAGATTGACGATGGCGACTATTTTTCAATTTTAGCAATTCTCAAAAACAGTATTACCCGACCGTCTGCACAGTACATTTAGACCGTACAAAACTTCACAAAACAACGTTTCTCTGTTTAGAATAACTAGTACGACTACTTTCCGAATAAAATACAGTTGCTATTTGTCAAAAATTTCCCGAGAAACTGATTGGAAATCAAAATTGCAAAACTACACAAACATATTTGCATAAGGCGACGCGAGTGAAGACAGAAAATCTAAGTCTCGTTTTATATACATAAGATCTCTTTTCAATCTATGTAATGAATGAACAAACACATAAAAATGGACAACACAATCTTTATTCAAATCTATATTAGTTTATGTTTAAAAGCAAAACACGTAAGCTTACCATTTATATCTCCCGCATTGAAAAACATATGAAGTTCCTCGAAGCAAGATTTTATTCCAGAAAGCTCTTCTTTTTTCCACTAAAGCGGCTTCTGAGTATCCCTTACTTAGTATCCCTGTCTTGAGTAGCAAACCGCGAAAAAATGCAGGGAAATAACGACTTTACTTCTCCGCTAAACACAGCGAAAGATCCAAACCATAAAAGTGTTTACCGAGCTGACGGTTGTGTAGCCGCGCGAAAAACAAAGCCTCAAAGATCTCGGATGTTGCGTGGCGTCATACGCGCATGTTTTGCGACGTCATACGCGCCCGCGAGCTAGTCTTTCCTGCACTCACCCCAACAGACAAACATTGGAGCTCGCTGAAGGGAAATATATGCGGGAAAGCCACAGTGCACACACAAAGATACATATAAATCAGAAATAACACAGTTTACGCTTCCCAAAAGAGTGAAAATGGTTAGCACTAAGCATTGCTGTTGGGGTGAGTGTAAAACCGACTCAAGACATCCGGATAAATGGCCAAAATCGCGAAAGAAGGTGCAGAAATCTGGGAAGAAAGTGTTAATTCCCGAAGCTTTCGCAAGGTATCGAAAAGTGCAAGTGGTGGATCGTTTCTTGTTCTCGGCAGTTCTGCACGACTCTTACCTCGGGTTTTTAATGCCATTTGCTCCTTCATTAATATGTTTTGAACGGCTATTCTACATTTAGCCGTTTGTTAAAGAGGATTTTAGGGAAGACTGAGTAATAAAACTCTCAAAATCCGCGTGCAAAGGACCAGAGGTCAAATCTGTCGGTTGTGGTTTCCCGTGGTGTTGCGCTTGCTGATTTTGACCTCACTTTAGCGTCCTTTTTTGCCTGGAGGTTGGTGTGTTGTTTTCGCCATTAATATTGGCATGTAGATTTTTATGTAGGAAACGTTTGAATTTCTCTAACTTTTCTCTCTGAAATATCGGACACGATCTGAAATGATCTGTTGGCCTTGAATATCTTTCCACGTTCTTTCTTGCTATTAATCAAAATTAATGTTTTGTCTTTGCAGAATTTTAATTTTCAGGATCCAAGCTTTATAGCAGAGAGAGTTGTAGCTTAATAAGCTATTCAACTTGTAGAGAGTTGAAGTTTGTCTCAGTCAAGGCTGTAATTTTCATAAAGCTTCCACCCGCGTACGGGTGCCGCACGAATGCGTAGCGGCGCTACGCATTCGTGCGGCACCGTACGCGGACTTCGATTTGCTATTCGTACGGGAATCCAAAACTTTCCACAATTTTCGATGTTATTCTTCACTTTTGTTGGTCCACAATATTAAATGTTTGTTTAGCTGTACGAAGCGCTACAGGTAAGCGATGTTGATTTGGCTCAGACTAATTTGCGGAGTCTGTATACTACGCGAGCGACTCGTACGGCCAACTTCGATTTGCTATTCGTACGGGAGTCCAAAAAACTTTCGACAATTTTCGATGTTATTCTTCACTTTTGTTGATCCACAAAATCAAAGTCCGCGAACGGGTGCCGTACGATAATAGCCACTGCGTTATTCTAAAACCTCCGTTGGCAATTTTGACAGTCTAGCGACTGATTCGTTTATGCCACTATTTCATTCAGGCAATCAAGCGAAGCGAAACCACACTGTTGTTTCCTTTCAATTCACTATTTTCTTTTATGGCTTTTAAGGCGAACCATTTTCCATCATCAATGCTTGAATCGAGAGTACGATGACCCCTACTAAATATGCAATCTTTCGTGCTCCTCAAGACAGCCAAAAGTTCCTCGCGTTTTCCTCCCTGTTTCAATCCCCTGCACTTCAACTACCTTTTTAACTGATCCACAGTATAATATTATCGTTCTCTCTCAAATTTCGAGCCCAGAACGCCGTCGTCTTCGGTAAACACCGTAAAAGATCGAATTGAAGTGCTCGCGAAAGACATGATCTCACCTACCGCTCTACAAAAAAATGGCACATGGAACAGTTTGTTTATTTGAGTCACGCAGGGGTCTCTATTTTTGTGACGTCATTTGTGCGTAGCGCTATTCGTAATGATTGTCACGTAATCGCTTCAAAATCTTTTTATGCTGTTACAAGATAAATAAAGGAACAACTCATCCCGGTTTATAGAAAGTTAAAAAAGTTTGTGTTTTCTATCCATATCTGGATTGGAGATCGGAGAATCAACAATTGAACACGAGTGGAAAGCGCGAGTCTCGCGAAGGCTAACGCGAGACTCGCGCTTTGCTCTCGCTGTAGGCTCGATTTCCGCGTTTTAGTCGAGCCTACTCTCGCTGCTGGTCTTCTGAAACAGGCCAACCTTTTTCAGATCTTTTCCCTCCGACAGATGTAAGAAATATAAAATGATGACAACTCCGAAGAACAGCTTGCAAACTAATATTTCGGTTCTTATTATTTGTTGCAACTATTAGCGTATTAATATTCTTTTTCACTTAGTGGTCCTCTATATGTTAGCGCATTATCATATCTTTGTTACGTTTGATATAAGAACCGAAATATTACGTTTACTCTTGTTTGTTTGTTTGTTTGTTTGTAGTTTTCTTGCTTATACTTATATTTTAAGTTTCCAAGATTTTCTTCGGAGTTGTCGTCATTTTTACCATCTTCATCAAGGGGTTTACGTCCCGCCTCTCCTAACGAAACAACTTTTATTTTTGAGTTTAACTGCACCCCCCTCTCCTCTCACTCTGCCACCACCCCACCCCTATCAGACATGAGACTCTAGACTGCACATGCGAACAGTGGTTTTTCAAAGATAACGAATTGCGGACTATTCGAAAAAAGCGTAAACATCTGTGGCGAGTAAAGATTACAGACTGCAGAACAGTCCATATTTTTGGATGAATCCTTCAAGAAGCAAATCGAAGGAGGTCGAAAAATTCGACATTGAGTGAAGGACTTGCGCGCTCAATCCAGTCGACTGGGTCCCTGCAGCCATTGAAGCTTGGGATACTGCAAAACATCTGACAGCAACTGGAGTTAGAGCCCGGGGGGGTACTCTGCAAAGTTTTGGGTGGGGTGTGCCGCTGGGACCCTGACACCCTTAACCTATACTAGACCATTTAAGCTGCATTTTGCAACTCTAGTCTAGACTAAACACCGAAAAAAATTACCCCATCCTAGATTTATTCCAGACTCGCTATTTTCCAGAATTTTAAACATTAATTAATTTTAAATATGTCCACTTTTAATATGCCACTTTTAATCTAAAAAAATGGTACGTTTAAAGTTGTAAACATTTGTAGAGCAGTTTCAAGCCACTACAACTCTTTACAGGAGAGTACAATGCAAATCTACTATTTTTAGATTAAAATTGGACAAGGTAATCGATTTCAACTAACAGCGTTGTGGGCTATGTGTATGCGAACATGTTGGTTACGCAATTGGATAAGCAATTTACATGCGTTTTACATCTAAAATCACTATACGAAAAGGAAGTGGGCGAAGTCTGAAGTCTGAAGTCTGAAGTCTGAAGTCTGAAGTCTGAAGTCTGAAGTCTGAAATCTGAAGTCCGACGTCTGAAGTCCCTCCTCGGCTATCGTACTTTTCAGTATTAATCGTAAACAAACCACTTTTTTAGCTATAGTTTTGCAGTTTTGGTCAGTTGGAAATGTCCTCCGACGATGAGTTTTGACTACCATGTTGACTACGAAGGTCTGTACAACTGTTGACGTCACAAGTCCTAATTTGCATATTTTGGCCACACGCTGGTTGTCCCATATTTTTGGCTCAAATAGGCCAACTTTTAGGAAAGAAAAATATAGATTGCGCTCTTCACCATAACAACTTAAATCGGAAAATTATGAATCAGTGGAACATGGACTTCAATTGTCTAGTATAAAAACGGGTCGAAAATTTCCTTTCATAGGCACTTTAAAATCACCCGTCTGTTACTTAAGGAACAGGAACTCTAGGTGTACCATGTTATATAAAAATGACAGACACAGGAACACCTTCGTAATATCGGATGCAAATTCATGAAACATTTATTAAAAACGATCATGATTTGATGTAAATACACCGAGGTCTTTTTTTTATACACATCTTTAGATAATCAATAGTACAATTAATGTGGTTAATAAGTAGGATTTGTTATATAGCTGGAATATTTCTCAACACAACGCGCGCGTTGATTGGTTGATTCATGGCCACATGAAATCTAACAAACAAACTGTTCCCGCCAATTGTCCCAAGCGGGCAACTTTGCGAAAGCGGGTAACAATTTTGACGTCAGAGGGTAACATTGCACTATTGCCCGCTAGCGCACGTGATCAGACCGTAACAAAAGGTGGCATGATTATGATGCGATTGATGTTTACCTCGAGTGCTCGGCGCGTTCGTTTTTCAAACTGTGTTGTGTGTTTTTTTTTGGTTGCTATATAACAGATCATTTAACCCTGATCCCTCGGGAAATTAACAGTGAATTTTGTTTCCCTCGAATTTTGATGTACTTTTTAAAAGTGGCTTATCTAAGACCATATTTTAATCCTAGTATTCAATACTACTTAACTTATTTTTATTTATTGATAATTAGTTTTAGTCATTTAATGCCTCGAGTAAATTTTGAAATAGCTAAGTACATTTTTAACTGGTTTTCTCATATGATTTTCTTAGATTGATTGTACACTATATAGATGTTTTTTTTTATTTTATTGTAAGTTTTTGAGGACCCTTTTGTAAACCACGTGTAAGTGACGAAGGCTTCCTCTTTAAATATTAAAGTTATGTTATGTTTCCCGAGACGAAGTCGAGAGAAACATCGATCGAGATTCTCGGAAAACAAAATTCACTGTTTCCCTCGGAAGCAGTCATTAAGTGTTTAGTATTACTTATTTGTATTGCTATTATAATGTAGGCTTTGTAATTAAGGTTACGTTCGAATGACCCTATTCTGGAAGAAGAATATATTCCGGATTATTCCAGAATAGCCATTCCTTTCGCAGGTCAATAAAACGATTAATGTGTTTCTGGAATAATGCCTGCGACCTAATCCCAGGTTTGTTTCTTTTTGTTATTGACGTTTTAAAACATCTTTCATTTCTTCGTACAAGGAAATGAGAAGAAGCGTCTCGACTCCAGGAATATCCTTTATTGAGTAACAACTCATTTTCTTCCAACATGGTAGCCGACTCACGGTCGCCGGCGGTAGCCATTTTGTTTGTTGTTTTGGCGAGGACGACGGTGAAGTCATGATTCTGGATTATTCCGAGCATTCTGCTCCCTAGTGCAGAATGCTTGGAATACATTCCATGTATTCTGGAATTGGAATAGCGACTCAATCGAACGGGCATTCGGGGTTATTCCGTTTATTCTTATTCAGGAATAAGGTCAATCGAACGCACCCTAATTTTCTGCTGCAAATGAGGAGTTTTTAATAAACGACTTATCTATCTGTCTACTCGTTCGGTAGCATAATTTACATGTAGCGTCGCTCTTACACGAGATGTTCTGTGGTCATCAGTTAGTTTAGTTGTTATTTTGACACTCAGAATAAAACTTAACCACGGCTTGTCTTACGTACGATACGACGGAATGCGCTACAATAAGCAACAACTATGTTTAATCATGGTACTCCTTTCAACAGAAAAACAACTGTTATATCGATAGGAATCCTGTAAAATTCTAAAATCTACAAATACAAAAGTAGAGAAATAATCAAGTACTAAATTAAATTAAAAGTTTATAACTATTTCATTGTTCAATGTAATTATACAAGAACATCAAAAAAAAATTGTAACCCATCACCTTTACATCAATGAATCGAAGAAATGCGAAATATTAATTTGAAACAAAAACGTCACGGAAAAACAAAGCTTACTTATTATCTACAGACCTCAACCATATAATGCTCCAGCAGGAAAACTCCTTACACAAAATGTTTTTATTCCATGCTCATGTTACGGCAAAAAGCTCCACAAGCTCAGCCTCAAGCTACGAACATAGAGGCAAATATATTTTCCTCTATTCAGTTGTGGTCACATCGACTAGTTTTCGCGTTTGTAGGTTAGGTGTTGCTTTGTGCATTTTTGAAATTATATAGTTAAGTTTAGGCCTCTCTGGTCGAGCATGAATACTGAGCTAGGTTCAGGTATCAGTAAGGTGTGTTTGGCAATGCCTGAACTCCGTGTTCGGTGGAAATTTATTTACTTTGGGCCTCTCTGGCCAGGCACGAATATTGAAATAAGTTCAGGTGTCAATAAGATGTGTTTGGCAATAGCTGCACTTAGTGTTCGGTAGAAATTTATTTACTTTGGACCTCTCTGGCCGGGCACGAATACTGAACTAGGTTCGGGTGTCAATAAGATGTGTTTGGCAATAGCTGAACTCAGTGTTCGATGGAAATTTATTTAATTTGGGCCTCTCTGGCCGGGCACCAATACTGAATTAGGTTCAGGTGTCAAAAACGTGCGTTTGGCAATAGCTGAACTCGGTGTTCGGTGGAAATTTATTTACTTTGGGCCTCTCTGGCCGGGCACCAATATACTGAACTAAGTTCAAGTGCTAATTTGGTGTGCTTGGCGATAGCTGGACTCGATGTTCGGTGGAATTTTATTTACGTTTGAGCCTCTTGGCCGGGCACGAATACTGCACTAGGTTCAGGTGCCAATATATATAAGGGTGTGTTTGGCCATAGCTGCATTCAGTGTTCGGTAGAAATTTATTTACTTTGGGCCTCTCTGGCTGGGCACGAATACTGAACTGGGTTCAGGTGTCAATAACGTGTGTTTGGCAATAGCTGACCTCTGTGTTCGGGGGAAATTTATTTACTTTGGGCCTCTCTGGCCGGGCACCAATATACTGAACTAAGTTCAGGTGCTAATTTGGTGTGTTTGGCGATAGCTGGACTCGATGTTCAGCGGTGGAATTTTATTTACGTTTGACCCTTTTGGTCTGGCACGAATACTGAAGTAGGTTCAGGTGTCAATATATATAAGTTGTGTTTAGCCATAGCTGAACTCAGCGTTCGGTGGAAATTTATTTACTTTGGGCCTCTCTGGCCGGGCACGAATACTGAACAGGGTTCAGGTGTCAATATATATAAGGTGTGTTTGGCCATAGCTGAACTCAGCGTTCGGTGGAAATTTATTAACTTTGGGCCTCTCTGGCCTGGCACGAATACTGAACTAGGTTCAGGTGTCAATATATATATATATATAAGGTGTGTTTAGCTCAAGCGTTCGGCCAGCGGGCAATGTTATCCGCGCATGCGTATCATGCTCTCGCTCTCTCGCCCTCGTGTTCTCGGCCGCCATATTGTCGAGTTGTTAATTGTTACTGTTGTTTAATAAACCGTTTGGAGTTACACGTACGTCCGCTGTATCAGGTTGTCCTTTCTTCGTTACTGGCGTGGTGGAAGCGGTGCATCGTATCCACGTCTCGAACGAAGAAAAAGCCAGGATAATGGCGGATTTTTCACCCGAATTCCACACGACGAGACAGCGAAGCAGCTTACTCTATGGCTGTTCAGTCCGGGCTCCAAGACTCAAAGCTAAGTAAACTTCGTTTATTCTTAACTTCAACGGAACACCATTATGAACACAAGAGCACCGAAACAATGGTCCCTGACCAAACGCGAATCCATAACTTCCTTTGAAGCTTGGCGACAAATCCTTCAGTACATTTTTTCGCTCGATACCAATTTTGCATGTTTCCTTACTGACAACGTGACATGGCTGAAGAAATCGCCCGCTACTCCTCTCGCGGCTTTCAAGATGACGGTGAATCTGTACGTGCATCTGCCCGCAGAACGGCACAACAAAAGTGCACCAACCTCGAGCTAATGCTAGGTCAGATCGCAAACTATTGCCCCGTGATTTCTCGCAACACTATCGTTAAGAACTCGACCTCTATGAATTCTATCTGGCAAGCTATTCGACTTCACTACGGTTTTCAATCAACCGGCGCTCACCTTCTGGACTTCAACAACATAAAGCTTGACCCAGATGAACGCTCCGAAGACTTGTATCAACGCCTGATGTAATTTATCGAAGACAACCTATTACTGGGGAGGGGTCATATTTCACATCACAGCGAAACACCCACCACAGACGAGGAAATGTCACCGACCTTGGAAAACCTAATCGTACTAACTTGGCTAAGGTTAGTCCACAACGAGCTACCAGACCTACCAAACAACGCTATGGCACCGACGTCAGGTCGAGGTCCCTCGCATCCCTTAAACCGGAAATCTCCCAAGCTTTGGATTTGCTCCTCGAAGAAATCCGCACCTCGACCGATGCCAAGATCCTCTGCGCATCTACATCAACATTCAGACCCTCTACGAGAGCTCCTTACAATACACGCCCACAGCTCGTCACTAAGCGCCCCGTCAGGTCCTGCCCCTTGTACAAGCAGGCCGGCCGCAACGATTGCCACTTCCTAAGTAAATGTACCTACCTGCTAGCCGATGATCGCGCTTTTTTCCCTGAAGCTCCCGTTACGAAGATGTTGAAACCGAAGACCCCGATTTATTCCATCCGCTCCAGGCAGAGGACACAGTGACTCCACCCTATCCTTCAGCCAGGATCGTTTCACGCCGTGTGAGCACAAAACAATCTCCACATTTTAACGCCTTCTATCGTCAGCACCCGCTCAAGCTTACTTTAGACACTGGCGCCGAAACAAGCATGATAAAAGCTTCCGTCGCTCGTTCCATTGATGCTCCCATCGTCAAATCATCTCAACAGGCTCTTCAAGCAGACGGAGTCACACCACTCGCTGTTGTCGGTGAAACTCACCTCACCCTCTTACGAGCTCATCTCACCCGCACACTCGATGCCCTTGTGGTGGAAGATTTGGACGTCGACATTTTAGCTGGAACACCGTTCATGATCGGTAATGACATATCTGTTCGCCCTGCCAAAAGGCAAGTTCTGATCCAAGGCTCGAAAGTTATCCTTTACAATGCGGATGAAAATATCAGTGCCCAGGCCCACGCGGTTCGCCGCACCCAATCTTACCTCCTGCGCTCGTCAACGCCTACCACCGTTGTGATTTCCGATGAATTCTTCGAAATGTACGTACCCCTGACTTTGGCCCTGACTGTACCTTGGCTATAGAGGTACGCACCGACGTTCCATCCAACCAGTGTTCCAAGGTTGCGCAACTCTGGCCTCAGCCTCACATTGTTGAAGTAGTAGCCCACACAGTTCGCATAGTCAACAACACCAATGAGCCACGGACAATCCGACGACATGAGCACTTCTGCCAAGAACGCCACACCACCACCTTAGACTCAGCGTCTGCTCCTGTAGAACCCCCCGTTACCTCCCTTCAACAACAGAGACACCCCACCTCAGCCAAGCTTTTTCTCAGACGCAGTTACCGTTGACCCTGATCATATCGTACCCGAAAACGTTCGCAACCAATTCTGTCAAGTACTCCAGACCTACGATGATGTCTTTAACCCCACAGTCGTAGGCTACAATGGTGCTGCTGGCCCCATCGAAGCTACCGTCAACATGGGTCCTGTACAACGACAAGCTTTTCGAGTTACAAGAGAAGTTCGATGAACTAGAACGTTGTCAAGTCTTCCGCTGTCCCAAGGACGTTGGAGTCACTGTCGAATACCTAAATCCATCCTTTCTTGTCAATAAACCATCCGGTGGATTTCGTCTTGTTACGGCCTTTGCAGATGTAGGTCGGTACTCCAAACCTCAACCGTCGCTGATGCCGGACGTTGACTTTACTCTTCGTACCATTGCTCCATGGAAATACATCATTCAAGTCTGACCTCACGCGTGCCTTTTACCAGATACTACTACTTTCAAAGGCTTCAATGAAATATTGTGGCGTCGCAATCCCGTTTCGCGGCATCAGAGTGTACACCAGATCAGCCATGGGAATGCCTGGGTCTGAGACTTCGCTAGAAGAGTTAATGTGCGCGCCATGTGCTCGGCGACTTCATTCAGGAAGGATTCGTAGCAAAACTAGCCGATGATCTTTACTGCGGAGGCGACACTCCACTCTAACTGGTCACGCATACTCGAGGCTCTCAGCCGCTGCAATCTTAGATTGTCTGCCGCCAAAACCGTCATCTGTCCCAAATCCACCACAGTCTTGGGTTGGATCTGGTCACAGGGCGCACTCTCGGCGAGCCCTCACCGCATCGCCACACTCACCAACTGCCCACCCCCCACAGGCGTAAAAGGGGTGCGTTCCTTCATCGGCGCCTATAAGGTTCTTAGCCGTGTTGTACCCCACTGCTATCTACTCATAGACCCACTTGAGTCGTCAATATCCAGCCTCCAATCACATGATGTACTTCAGTGGGACGACCATCTCCGCCGGAAGTTTACCGCTGCTCAAGAAGCCCTTAACCTACACAAGTCCATCGTTCTTCCCCGTCCCTCCGACCAACTTTGAATCGTGACTGATGGTTCGGTTACCAAGCGTGGCCTTGGAGCTACTTTGTACGTTACTCGCCACGACCATCTGCACCTAGCGGGCTTCTACAGCGCAAAGTTACGCAAGCACCAAGTTACATGGTTACCCTGTGAAATCGAAGCGCTGAGCATCGCAGCTGCCGTGAAGCATTATAGTCCTTTCATCATTCAGTCCAAACACCGCACCTGTGTCCTAACTGATAGCCAGTCTTGTGTCCAGGCAGACAACAAACTTTACAGAGGAGAATTCTATGCAAGCCCACGCGTCACCTCCTTCCTGACTACCGTCAGCAGATATCAAGTTAGTATCCAACACCTTGCCGGCAATACCAATTTACCATCTGACTTTGCCAGTCGAAATGCTCCTGCCTGCAGCGAACACCATTGTCAAATCTGCTCCTTCATACACAAAACAGAGAATTCAGTTGTACGCGGTACCTCTGTTCAAGAAATCTTAGACAACGTCAAGCGCCTACCTTTTACTAGCAGATCTGCATGGTTCAACGTCCAGAACGAGTGCCCCGATCTACTTCGTGTTTGCGCACACTTGAAACAAGGCACCAGACCATCTAAGAAACTGATTAACATCAGAGATGTGAAGCGCTACCTGAATGTCACCTCTGTATCTAAAGATGACCTGCTAGTCGTCCATCGTTCTCAACCGCTGACGCCCCCCACTGAGTTGATCGTTGTCCCAAGTCCCGTACTCGACGGTCTACTTACTGCCCTTCACATCAAACTAGACCATCCCTCTAAGCACCAACTTCTCATGGTCGTGCAACGTCACTTTTTTGCTCTTGATATAAGCACTGCTATCACTCGCGTGTCTGATTCCTGTCACACCTGTGCCTCACTCAAGAAGTTCCCATGTGCCCTCGCCGGCCAGTCGTCAGATGATCCACCTGAAGTTGTGGGTTTATCATTTGCAGCTGATGTCATCAGGCGCTGTCGCCAACTCATCCTACTTTTGAGAGAAACTACAACTTCCTACACTGATTCGTGCATAGTCCCTGATGAAAAGAGCGATACCCTTCGCAACGCCCTCACCCGATTAGTAGTGGGCCTGCATCCTTTAGATGGTCCCCAGGCTGTCATACGCGTTGATCCTGCCCCTGGATTTGTTTCACTGAGAAACACGAATGCCTTACAACACCTTGGCGTTTCCATGAAGTCGGCCGCATCAAGAACATTAACAAAACCCTGTAGCTGAAAAAGCAGTACAAGAGCTTGAAGAGGAACTCTTACGCCAAGAGCCAGGTGGAGGCACTGTAACCGAGGCAGGCCTCGCGGTCGCCACTGCTAGTTTAAACGCCCGACTCCGCAACCAAGGTCTCTCTTCCCGTGAGCTTTGGACACAACGTAATCAGTTCTCCAACGAACAAATCCCTCTGTCTGACCTAAAACACATAACGGAGAAGCACAGGGATCGCCAAATCAACCATCCGTTCAGTGAACAAGCAAAAGGCGGCCACGGCCCATCCCCCTCCACGACCCCCCAACAAGTTGGAGACCTCGTATACGTGAAAGCAGACCGAGATAAATCAAGAGCCCGCGACCGGTATATTATCGTGAGTATTGATGGAGAGTGGTGTTTCACTTAGAAGTTCTCTGGCCCCCAGCTGCGCGCTACGTCTTACAAAGTCAAGCTAGCGGAGTGCTACAGTGTACCACCCACCATCCCGACTGTGGTTCAACCGTTAATTTCTCCTGCTCATGATGATGACGCATGCGACAATTCCTCCGAACCACCTTTACCTTATCAGCCACTCTCCGCTCCTCAGGACCTCCTACGCCCTCACAGCCCGCACCTGTCAGTTCCCTCCCCATGCCAATCTGACCACGCGGATGTTGGCACTTCAGGTGATACAAGCCACATCTTAACGCAAGTTCCCACCTCTTCTCCACTCCTCACACCGGATTTTCTCGACCCTGCTACCTCAGAGCTCAGACCTAAACGAACCTGCAGACCCCAAAGCATATCCAGGATTATATACTGGACTATCGTGCCTTGCTATATTGTTATGAACTGTGAAATTAGTTACTCTTTCACCTAGACACTCATTTCAGAGACATTGCTTCCATTATAGAACTGTTAACGATTATTGTTTCTAAATCACTATTCGCTTGTTGGCCGCAGCCATTGTAGACTTAGTTCTAGTTTTGTTAAAAAAAAAGAAGAAGAGGTTGCGCCAGCGGGAAATGTTATCCGCGCATGCGTATCATGCTCTCGCTCTCTCGCCCTCGTGTTCTCGGCCGCCATATTGTCGAGTTGTTAATTGTTACTGTTGTTTAATAAACCATTTGGAGTTACACGTACGTCCGCTGTATCGGGTTGTCCTTTCCTCATTACTGGCGTTCGGTGTAAATTTATTTACTTTGGGCCTCTCTGGCAGGGCACGAATACTGAACTGGGTTCAGATGTCAATAAGATGTGTTTGGCAATAGCTGACCTCTGTGTTCGGTGGAAATTTATTTACTTTGGGCATCTCTGGCCGGGCACGAATACTGAACATAGCGATAGCTGGACTCGATGTTCGGTTGAATTTTATTAACGTTTGAGCCTCTAGACCGGGCACGAATACTGAACTAGGTTCAGGTGCGAATATGTATATATAAGGTTTGCTTGGCAATAGCTGAATTCAGTGTTCGGGGGAAATTTATTTACTTTGGGCCTCTCTGGCCGGGCACGAATACTGAACTGGCTTCAGGTGTCAATAAGATGTGCTTGGCCATAGCTGAACTCAGTAGTCGATGGAAATTTATTTTCGTTGGGCCTCTCTGGCCGGGCACGAATACTAAACTATGTTCAGGTGCTAATTTGGTGTGCTTGGCGATAGCTGGACTTGATGTTCGGTGGAATTTTATTTACGTTTGAGCCTCTTGGCCGGGCATGAATACTGAACTAGGTTCAGGTGCCAATATGTTTATATAAGGTTTGCTTGGCAATAGCTGAATTCAGTGTTCGGTGGAAATTTATTTACTTTGTGCCTCTCTGGCCGGGCACGAAAACTGAACAGGGTTCAGGTGTCAATAACATGTGTTTGGCAATAGCTGACCTCTGTGTTCGGTGGAATTTTTTTTTTTACTTTGGGCCTCTCTGGCCGGGCACGAATACTGAGGTTCAGGTGCTAATTTGGTGTGTTTGGCGATAGCTGGACTCGATGTTCAGTGGAATTTTATTTACGTTTGAGCCTTTTGGCCTTGCAGGAATACTGAACTAGGTTCAGGTGTCAATATATATATAAGGTGTGTTTGGCCATAGCTGAACTCAGCGTTTGGTGTAAATGTAATTACTTTGGGCCCCTCTGGCCGGGCACGAATACTGAACTGGGTTCAGGTGTCAATAAGGTGTGATTGGCCATAGCTGAACTCAGTGTTCGGTGGAAATTTATTTACTTTTGGCCTCTCTGGCCGGGCACGAATTCTGAACTGGGTTCAAGTGTCAATAAGGTGTGTTTGGCAATAGCTGACTTCTATGTTCGGTGGAAATTTATTTACTTTGGGCCTCTCTGGCCGGGCACCAATACTGAACTAGGTTCAGGTGTCAATAAGGTGCGTTTGGCAAAAGCTGAACTCAGCGTTCGGTGGAATTTTTATTTACGTTTGGGCTCCTCTGGCCGAGCACGAATACTGAACTAAGCTCACTTGCCAATTAGGTGTGTTTGGCAATAGGTAAACTTGGTGTCGGTGTAAAGTTCTTACGTTTGGGCCCTACCTGACCAATGTCAATTTAGTGTGTTTGGCAACATCTGAACTTGACATTCGATAGAAATTTATTTACTTTGGGCCTCTCTGGCCGGGCACGAATACTGAACTGGCTTCAGGTGTCAATAAGATGTGCTTGGCCATAGCTGAACTCAGTGGTCGATGGAAATTTATTTTCGTTGAGCCTCTCTGGCCGGGCACGAATACTAAACTAGGTTCAGGTGCTAATGTGGTGTGCTTGGCGATAGCTGGACTTGATGTTCGGTGGAATTTTATTTACGTTTGAGCCTCTTGGCCGGGCATGAATACTGAACTAGGTTCAGGTGCCAATATGTTTATATAAGGTTTGCTTGGCAATAGCTGAATTCAGTGTTCGGTGGAAATTTATTTACTTTGGGCCTCTCTGGCCGGGCACGAAAACTGAACAGGGTTCAGGTGTCAATAACATGTGTTTGGCAATAGCTGACCTCTGTGTTCGGTGGAATTTTTTTTTACTTTGGGCCTCTCTGGCCGGGCACGAATACTGAGGTTCAGGTGCTAATTTGGTGTGTTTGGCGATAGCTGGACTCGATGTTCAGTGGAATTTTATTTACGTTTGAGCCTTTTGGCCTTGCAGGAATACTGAACTAGGTTCAGGTGTCAATATATATATATAAGGTGTGTTTGGCCATAGCTGAACTCAGCGTTTGGTGTAAATGTAATTACTTTGGGCCCCTCTGGCCGGGCACGAATACTGAACTGGGTTCAGGTGTCAATAAGGTGTGATTGGCCATAGCTGAACTCAGTGTTCGGTGGAAATTTATTTACTTTTGGCCTCTCTGGCCGGGCACGAATTCTGAACTGGGTTCAAGTGTCAATAAGGTGTGTTTGGCAATAGCTGACTTCTATGTTCGGTGGAAATTTATTTACTTTGGGCCTCTCTGGCCGGGCACCAATACTGAACTAGGTTCAGGTGTCAATAAGGTGCGTTTGGCAAAAGCTGAACTCAGCGTTCGGTGGAATTTTTATTTACTTTTGGGCTCCTCTGGCCGAGCACGAATACTGAACTAAGCTCACTTGCCAATTAGGTGTGTTTGGCAATAGGTAAACTTGGTGTCGGTGTAAAGTTCTTACGTTTGGGCCCTACCTGACCAATGTCAATTTAGTGTGTTTGGCAACATCTGAACTTGACATTCGATGGAATTTTTTTCTACGTTTCCCTCCCTCCCCCTCCCCTCCCCCCCCCCCCCCCCTCCCGGCCGTGCACGAATACTGAACTACGTTCAGGTGTCAATTAGGTGCTTTGGCAATAGTTGAGCTCAGTGTTCGGTGTAAATTTATTTAGGTTTGGGCCTCTCTGATCGGGCACGAATACTGATCTATGTTCAGGTGTCAACTAGGTGTGTTTGGTGATAGTTTGAACTCAGTGTTCAGTGTAAAATTGCTTACTCTTTAGGCCTCTCTGGCCGGGGACGAATTCTGGATTAGGTTCTGGTGTTAATTAGGTGTGTTTGGTGGTAGCTGAACTCAGTGTTTATCCTCTATTGGATTCATTTGTTTTCTTTTCTTTCTTTTATGGACCATACACGCAGGGGGGCTCCCCACCTTTTTCCGCCATTGAGGTTAAATGTCCCGGGGCTAGCTAAAGCCCTTTGTGCCCGACCCTTGCAGTTGCGCCGGGACTCGTGTCCTCTACTGGTCCCCGGGGGGATCTCAGCTCTCACCCGTCTGATCTTCGGTTTCTTTTAGCCGCCATCCAAGCCTCAACGTTGTGAGCAGTATCTAGTTCCTGAATGGCAGATTGTACCCAATTTAAATCCGATGGTAGCAGTGGCATCATTTCACGAACGGTTATCCAATTGACAACCCTCCTGGGGACCTGTGATGAGGCATCAATCCCGGATAATGAACGTATCGTTGTGAGGGAGCAGCTTTGTGCTGCATCAGGCACGACTAACACCCACCCCCACCCCCCCCCCCCCCCCCCTTCTCGCCATCCCTCCCCGTATGGGTATGTGACCCAAAGGGGACCACATGGAACAGCTAGGAATAAAATGTTAATTTTTGGAGTAAGATTTGGGGAAGGATAGTGAGATATGGGAAAATGGGTCGCTTGGGTGGGAGGAAGCTGCAGGACTACGATCCATGTGCCTTGCGGAGTGATCCACCTCATTGTTCATACACAGAACAATCGTCCAATTATTTTCCAATTCTTAATCAGCGATCCGTGAAACAAAGGCCAGTTTGGATATGCTACTAAACAATACCAAAAACACAATACAATAGCTAACCAACAATAGACACTAAACAATACCCAAATAACGACAGAAATAGCTAACCAATAGAGTGATTTTACTATATCTGTGAAATGTTAGTAGAATAGTACGCACTTTCAGACTATAATTCCTTTGTTTTCTTTTGTTTAATTTTGACTATCACACACTAATTGTTAGATAGTGTTTCACAGATGAAGTAAAATCACTCTAATAGACACTAAACAATACCCAAACCACAACACAATACATAGAATGATTTTCTTTAAACCGTGAAGTAGTTACTAAGCTGGAAGGCACTAGTAGACACTATTAGACACTAATTTCATTGTTTTCTTTTGTTCAGTTTGAAGTAATTTTGGCTAATTTTGATTAATTGCTAGATACTGTTTCATGGTCTCAATAAAATCACTTTATGATGCCCGATATATTTATAGACTAAGCTCCATTGTACATTGTACACTACCATTGTATTAGAGTGGTTTTTCTTCATCTGTGAAATAGATAGTAGGATTTTACGCCGTGGTACTTCGTATCAGTTTCTATTATTCTCGAATATTAAAGCGATTACAGTTAACCCGTGAAATAGTTAGTAGAATAGTACGCACTATTGGACAATAATTCCATTGTTTTCTTTTGTTTAATTTGGACTATCACACACTAATTGTTAGATTGTGATTCACTCTATCAAGGTCTAGCGCTAGTGTAATAGATGATGATAGATAGTGTTACACCCTAACTAATAGTTTCTGTTTCACAGTTGAAGTAAAATTACTCTAGGTAAAATTATGTATCCTAAAACATTCTATGGCATTGCATTCTATTGTATTGTCGTTCTTTTGTGTTCTAATATTCTATTGTTTTAACAAAAGAAAATATATCGGACATGGTATAACACAATAGCTAACCAACAATAGACACTAAACACTACCCATAACACAACACAATAGCTAACCAACAATAGACAATAAACAATACCCACACCACACACAATAGCTAACCAACAATAGACAAATAATACCCACACCATAACACAACACAATAGCTAACCATCAATAGTTTCCGCCACACCGATTTATATCTTGCTATATATGCCAACATCTATGATCATATTGTTTTGTAAAGTGAAAGAATAACCCTTTTTTCAGCCCACTTAGCTTGCCGTTCTTCAGCGTCTTCAGCCTGCACGATTTTATCTAACAGCTCTGACAAAATCTTCTCTCTCCGGTTTAATTTCTTCAGTTGTAATTTTCTGTCTCTTTCCGTAAAGGGTGTGCCCGTCATCTGCTTCAAAGCGATGCTTACCCTATCGAAGAGTATTCTTCTTTTTCCCTTTGCCTTGGTTAGTGGTGGTTTTAGACGAGCGATTTCTCTTGACGCTTTTTTTGCTTTTGTGGTTGGAATAATAGATGTCCTGTTATCGCAATGTTCTCCCCATCGCTTCTTCTGTGACTTTCTGTCATTTTTTTGTAGGGGTTTTCGCTTCAACTGCTTCAAATCAGCACTAAATTTATCATAAAATGACCTCCGTCTACCAGAAGTATCCTTGGTTGAAGAATTTTGTCGGCCATTTTTTCTGGACAATTCAGTGGCTTTACTGGAGAAATTCTCGCACACATTGTTATCGGAATTTCCTACCAATTGCTTACCTTCTTTCGATCTTTCTTTAAGGCCTTTACTGATGTCGTCGAAGAACTTTTTATTTCTTTCTTCATTGTTAGCACTTTCTTCGTCTATAATCTGATATAGTCCGCTAGGTATAACGGACTTCTTTGCGTCGACCAGTGAATCGTTTAATGTGACGATGAAGATGTTCATCAGAAAGATAGTAAGTGTTAAGAGAATAAATGCCGAAAAAATGCGCCCGAATGATCTGTTTACCTCAGTTAGCTGGTTAATTGGTCTGGCTTTGACCTTGCCTAAAATTAATTCCAGTTGAAAATACGACGCTTTCAGAGGAGATGAGTACCTTTCGAAACCTGTTCCAAAAACCAGAATGCCAAAATGCATGAACGCGACAAAACCAATTGCAAACACAAGGAAGAAGGATGGAAGGATCTTTGAATACATTTTAAGTGTCCTTGAAAATATGCCAACGTTCTTATTATAACGAATAAGCCGCAAGAGCTTCAAAGTGACTAAGAACATGAGAGTTCCCAGAACGGCGTTTTCGATCTCAGACAAAATAATGACGTCTTGGAAATTCACATTGGCGTAGATGTTTGCTTTCATTTTCCTTATTGTCGCAACGGCTTTGGATGAACGAATAATGTTCATGACGACAGCCAGCACAGAAAAGACTACTTCAAAAACATCTATCCAATTCCAGAAGGACTTGAAAAAGCTTAATTGTTGCTTATACACAGTGTAAGATATTTTTCCAACAAAGAACAGCACGAATACGATAAAACTTAATGTGCAGAGAAGATAAAACTGGTGAGAACCGGTTTCCTCTGAATACAAGGAAATGGTGTCAATACTTGCAAATGATTCTTTATATCCAGATGTTTGAGTTTCATAAAAATGATTGACGATCACAAGAAGATTAGTCGCAGGGTTGAACGCGGAAAACTCTAGGATTACCGGGCGTGATTGAAGATCCAACCATCCATATGTCTGCAAAGTTTCGATTATTTGGAGACTGGTACTTCTTTTATAGCCTAGATCAGCTATGAATCCTCCTCCTGGGTAAGACGAAAGGTGCCCCCATTTTGTTACCGTGTTGGTTTCCACAGGGGTCTGATATCGCCATGGCTTCGGGCAAATTCGGTTTAATTCGTGTTTCTTCGTAGAATTCTCGACCGGTAACCATCCTGGCTTGCTGTAAGGTGTCGTGTCTTCGTTTTCTTTCGAGTAAGCGTAATGACAGGTGTGGAAAGTCGTCTTCATGTAATCCAGAACTTCACAGGGCTCTGAAGTAATCAAGTTTAAGTAACATCATTAGACCGTGACAAATGCGACCGTGCCATACGACCAGCTCATTTTTACGGTCACATTTTTGGCCTAAAAAATCATATCGTCCGATGACGCACGATCGATATGCCACTACTGACCACCTTTTGCAGTCTTCGACTGTTACTTACTTGTTAAAAATTTATCCCGTTGATACGACCACTCGATATGCATGAAATATATTGGCAGAAGCTAACGAAACGTTGACAAATATGGGGGTCTGGAAAACCCGAATAGCGAATAGCGAATAGTCGCGAATACCGAACAGCGAATAGTACGAATAGTACGAATAGTGCGAATAGTGCGAATAGTGACGAATAGTCGCGAATAGTGACGAATAGTGACGAATAGTGACGAATAGTCGCGAATGAGGCTGATCCTAGCTTTGGCGAAGGGCAGAATCCGCCTGCACTCACTTTGCTCAGCGTATTCTGCCCTCACGGAAATCCGCTTTATGAGAGCCAGGAGGAATTAATCACGTGAATCAATAGCGTTGATGGATTCGAACTGACTTTATAGAGAACATTTTTCCTAAGGCAAGTAGTCGTTTTAATTATATATCATCTGTGTAGTGTTTGCGGTGTAGTTTATAGCTACTGGTTTTTTATTGAGGGTGAAAAAATGGTCGTCATTGTTTACATTTGTTTAACTACCGACTATGCTTTAATATAAAGAAATGAAAGCGCGTGTGAAAGTGCTCAGCGCCCATTTTAAACTATTTTGTGTCACATTGAAGAGGATCCGAATATTAGATTTAAAAACGTGCAATAATTGTGGCCCGGATTTGTGGCAAAATTAGCACATATATTGTTAAAATGACAAAAGGTTTGCAAGGACCACGAGAACGAAATAGAAGTACCGGATCCTTTGTATAGAAAGGAGCTAATCAGCAAAAATTATTAAAATGAAACAAGATAAATTGCAAGGCTGATTGTACAGTAAGGGAACAGTATATTGTTGTAATTCCAATATTTCGGAAGGCATGGCCTTCCTTCTTCAGGGTCTTATAGTAGAAGAAGGAAGGCCGTGCCTTCCAAAATATTGCAATTAATGTTGTTTCATATATTGTTAAGAACTTTTTTAAAAACCCAGATTGCACAAAAGTATTAAACGCTAAGGGCTCAAGGACGATAGTTATTCCTGTCATCCGGGGGGGGGGGGGGGGGGGGGTACTTGACAAAACTTTGTACGGGGAGGCTCCGCCTGAGTTCCAACCCCTTACCCTTTTATAAACCAGTTTGGCTGGAAAATGTACCCTTTTCACATACCTACTTTAACTCAATCTTATGAATAATTCGCAGAGAAGGAAGTCCATTTATGTAGTTCTTTAAAGATAAAATGATACGGCCATAAGGTGCGTCTGATATGTCCGTAGCTTGATCACAAACGGAAACACTTATGCCAATGTCAAAAATGGTAAACAAGACTTGTTTTTCCACCTTAACGAAATCAAACAAAGGCAGCCGGATTTTATGTGTACATCCCCCACTTTATTCAAACAGTAAGAGATAACATTCAGCTGGTACTACATCGTAAGTTTACGTTATCCCTCATCAAGTGTAGTCGAAGTGTACACGTTTTTACTTAGTCAATATGAAGTATTACTGGCAGCAAAGCAACAGAGTTCAAATGCAAGTGGTACATAGCATGTGACTGTGCTCTAAGGTTTATGTAAGTTAAATAATGTTACTTCAGTATCGAAAAATCGAGAAAAGGATAAGTTTTCAATGATAGTAACAGAATGGGAACTGGTCTTAAATAGAGCTGCTGCTTACATATACGCTTTGAGAGCCGGCTACGCAGTCTACGATGTTGTGTGATGTGACTGCTTAACAAACTCTGCAAAAGCACGAACGTTTTCAGTTACTTTGAAGCAATCACTTTGTAAACTACCTTTTTGAAAACCACTCTATTTTCTACCTATTTTGTTAACACAACGTTTGAGATACAATCATGTTCAAGACGAGCGTGTAACAAATGTTTCGTCTGTCTTCCATGAAGTTAAAATTTCAACATAAGTAATTCAAACTGTAAACCATTGGTATAGTAAACGGACAAAATATGCACTTCCGCAGATCCTAAATCCTAAACTCTTAATCTCTAAGATCTTTTTTTCCACACATCGAAGTTATTGTACTGGCTTTCACTTTCTGACTTCAATTTTCAACGTGAACACAATTTCTCCTTTAGGTGACTCCCATATGAAATAAGCAAGGATGCTCGTCGTCTCTTTTGTGGTAGGTGAGTAAATATTTTTAGTTTTGTTATCCGAGATTTTGACAAAGTTATCTTTCTATGTTACATGATTCAAAGAAAAAAGAAAGAGCTTTAAACAAACCTTTAAAAATCTATAAGTACGCGAAAGACACTGTACATCAATCTAGCTCTTATCTCTTGCTCTGTAAATGCCATATCTCATTGGGTTCCTTAAAGAGCCTAACTGGTTCCAATTTTCCGACAAGCATTCCCCCATTTCACTGGGACGCCCGACTTCCCAGGACAAAAATAATTGTTAAGTTACTACCTTTGTTTTAGGGTAGACCAAACATATAGAACGCAACTCTCGCAAATTAATCCACTATCATTGAGACTAGGAGCTTCAGTCACAGTTCAGTTTAACTTGGTGATGGTGGAGTTTATCTTATAGAACACAACTCTAGCAAATTAATCCACTATCATTGAGGCTGGGAGCTTCAGTCTCAGTTCAGTTTAACTTGGTGATGGTGGAGTTTATCTTTTAACAGGGATACCAAGTACAGATTCCACGTATTGCAGTTGATCAGCTGTTAATTGTGCAGCAGCAGAGGGTGACACCACTACGCTTATGCAGGATGATGTTGAACCAAAGTCAGGATGCCTGCGTTTAATGCAGTCCAAGTCCACGTGATATGAACGTGGTTGCGCTGTTGGGGTGATCTTGGACTTTGATGATCCTGCTATCCAATCCTTTTCTTTGCGACGAAGAATTAAACCGTGTACAGGATCCTCGAAATGGCTGTAACATCCAGCGCATTTCTTTGCACGGGTATCCTTCAAAAACGTGATCTCTAATGGGTAATTTCCTGCCCTCCATGGCTGGGGACTTGACTTGGTACTGGACTGCGTAACCGTACCACGTGCGCTTGACATGCCCACATCATGAATTTCTGTAACAGCTTCTTTTGGTTTACGCGAACCTTTTCGCTGAGATGATTTGGGCTTGTTCCCTACGCTTTTTGGCCACGAAGCTCTTACAGCCTTATCTAAATTTGGTGTGCCGTTGGACCGTCGCCACTGGAGAACTTTCTGCAACCTTCCCATCTTTTCAGCGGCTGCTACAGTGTGCTTGCAGATTTTCCAGTCGCTGAAGGACGGACAATTTTCGCATGTAACACGCCCGGTGTCATGCACATAAACAAAGTGGGGCTGGGATGGCTTGCTTTCGCTAGCAACGAGATGGGCATTGCTGTCACTAAAGTATGTTCCAATTGGTTTTCCAATGGATCCGGGACTACCCAATAGATGCTCTGCTTTCTGCCACATTCTCGTGAGAACGCCGAGTGGGATTGAAACAATGTTAGCTGCTCCAGGAGGAGTGCTGATCTTCGGTGTTATTTTCTCTGAGCTGTCATCCTTTGTAGTGACGTTCATGCTTGTGACATCACTCCCAGTCAGGTCCAGGAGACTCTGGTCATCATTTTCTGAATGCATTGATACTGAAAGTGCCTTGACGGTAGTACGCCTCAGGCGTTCCAAGTGGCGTTGTCGCCTTTCAGAAGACATGGCGAACCAAACGTCCTCCTCTACTTCAAGGTTTCTGTACTGTTCGCGCAATCGATACCCCCCTCTTCTTATTACTGCTAGCTCTTCTTGATGGTATTGCATGGCAACTTCTTGTTCAAGGTGCAAGATGAAATCTGGAATGGTCATGTTCTTCTTCTGATTGCGCTTGTCATCTTTCACTTTGTGATGGATGGATTCAGGATCGTTGGTCGTGTACCAAGAAGTTGGATGTCCTCCCAGACCTGCGCACCGTCGTGTGGAAGCTAGCATAGATTTTTTAACAACATCTGCGTAATTCTTCTTGAACCAATCTGGAAAAACTGGCTTAGCCTCTGATTTGGTTACTGTGAGTTCAAGTGCTGCCCACTTGTCGATGCAAGATTCTAGATTCTGGTCAAAGTCTTCGTCATCTATGGAGTCAACCAAGCCCATCTGATACCTTGATCCTTCACGCTTTCCAAAGATATCAGCCATGATATCTTTCTCGATAGCCTGCAAACTATTTCCCTGAAGAAACCGTTTAATGTTGTCCATGGCGTGCAGGAAACAACGTAGCCCAGTAGCATATTCAAAGTTCTTGGCAGCGCCGTTGATGATTGCCTGTTCTCCGTCTGTACCAAAAAACAATACATTCTTGATTTGCTCTTCCAATGCTACTAGGGTTGAGAAAAAATACTGGTAGGTGTATTCATCTTTCTTTGCGTGAACCAATGCTGGACCAATAAACACAGGTGACGTGCGGTTTCCAGTGTCGTCCACTTTCCTTGTTTCCAGAAGAAGATGCTTGTACGTCGTATGGGTGACATCGAACTTGCCAATATTGAAGGTGGAATCTATTCCCAAAATGCTTAATTGGTCAGGATTTGTGCAGAATCTTACAACGTCATTTAGCTGTTTCTCTGAAGCGAGAACTACACCAAATGGGGCCAACTTGTAATCCCTGAGGAAACCCTTGTCCTTTCGTCGCTGATGTTCGTTGAAAATGGCAATGATGTCATACACTTCACTTCCAGATGTTACGCCATCTATAGAGCAGTGGGAGGCTGCAGCATTGCGACGTTTAATGTCATAGATCTGCTGCCTATTTCTTGGAACTTCACTTGTGTTTTCAACCCAGGCCATTCCTCCTTGTTCTTTCCACATGTCGTGTTCTACTTTCTTTGGTTTCTCCGACTTTGATCTCTCTGACATCTCTTTCATCGTACTAGATGCTGTTCTGAAGTATGGTTTGCGATCATCTTTTCTGTTCCCATGGGGCTCAAGTTTTAGCTCCTCTTCTTCGCCGTTCTCAAAGAAGTACTGCAAAATGGCTATTGGAAACTCAAGGGAAGCGTGCTCTATCTTGGTGACAACACGACGGAACCACGAGCCTGAGACCGTTTCCGCTTTCCAGTAGGTCCGACTCAGTGTGTACGTCGTTATATCGTCGATCTTCTTTGCAAGATACTTGGCTTTTATGTCTCCTTCAGGTAAACGATGTACTTCGTAGAAGCTGTAGGTGCGACCTCCCCATTGCCACTTGCCATTGCCATCTGCAGATAGCAGATCCTTTTCATCTTTGAGAGATGACGTGTCAACTAGGAACGTGTGGTTGCTTCTACATTTAAAAGGTACGGAAAAACACAGCTGTTCCTTTGGCATTGATGATTGCCTCAGAAGGATCTTTAAGGCCTCCACGTGTGGGTAAGCGCTGATTCTGCTTTCATATATTGGCCACTTGGTGTCATCATGTAGAAAGTTTGGCCTGGTTTCTACGAAGATAAAAACAGTTACAATCACAAGATTATACTTTTCCCAGTAAGTGCCTATATCGTGCCAGAAATATTTATCTATAGCATTTGCCTGTAAGAAAACTGAATCTTATTACGTTCATACAACGAACGATATCTTCACAAAAATGCTTTTCTTATTTGTAATAATGCTGAACCAAGATAAACGTAGAGAATTCACAGAGTTTTTAGCAACAGCCTAGCCCTCGACGTTTTCATTCGAACAACAGAAAAACACTCTTCGAATTATCAATCAACTACATACAGGGCACTGTAATTATGCATAAGTTCAGATTAGACTCACTGATGAAATAATAACTGTGTTGCCGAATACCAGAAAAGAAAAGTAACTAAGCAGAAATCAACATAAAAAAGGAAACGACTTAATAAAATATGGTAACGAGTCTTTTTTATTAGTTCTGGGGCTGTGTTTGCCCGTAAAATACCATGTTTTTTAGAAACCCTGAAAAAGAGTATTACCTTCTAACTGAAGGTCTTCTTGCAAAAGTGACTGGCTGAAAGCAGAACATATAGGAAAATATAAATGATAATTAAAATTCATCTTAAAACAACGCGTTTAAATTGTATCACTAGTGCGGTGGACAAATACTCAAATATAAATAAAACAAAACGGGGGTACAAAGATGCTGCACCATCATCACTCACTGTTATGGCGGCATTGATACTAAGTGAAAAATGCATTGATTATAGTTTGTTCATTATTGGTTGTCAGTAAAATGTTTACTCAATCACCAACTGACCACACCAAGCTTCAAGTTTCAATATCTTCATCCCCCTCCTGTCATATTAAATTAACTTCCCCTATTATATGTTTGGCAGTAATATTTGGGTAATTAATGGATATATTTGGGAGAAAATAATTGTTGTCAATGGATTGGTAAATACAAGAAATAAAAAAAGTTGAGATCAAAAATTAAAGATGGACACCCATCAGTCACCTATCCAACTGGGGTGCTGTGCCTTTGGGGTGAACTCTCTGGTGGCATTCCAAAAAATGAATTATTTCCAAATATCAACAAACTCTCATTCACATACAATCTCCCTGTTAATCATCTATGCTGCCATTTTATAGGTTTCTCTCTCCCACTATGGTCATGTGTAATTATATAATGAGCATTATGGGTGAGATAAACCAAACAAGAAGCTCATAGAGCTTAAAAATGCGCAAGAAAACCGGGGGGACCCTTCAATACACGGGGACCTGCCTTGTACTGGATAAGTTAAAGGCGTTTATCATAATATTTTTGTTTCAGTTCTATTAAAATAAAATGTTTCTATTGCTTTGAATAAAAAATTGGACTCCAGAGTCCATGGTCCAGTCCAGGTTTAAGTTTTTAAGTTTAGACCACACAGGGTATGGGTCTAGTCAACAAACCCTCCCCTCCCCTCCCCTCCCCCCCAACCCCCCCTCCCCCAATATATACATATATAAATATGAAGCCCGGAGTCCAGGGTCCAAAGTTTAGTCAAGGGTTTAAGTTTTGGCCGCATGGGGTATGGATCTAGTCACGTACACGAAAAAAAACCCTGGGTAAAACATGAAATGCTGCGTGACCATATGGTCACGCACTTTTAAAAATTGGTATGGGTGGTAATTTCAGTCTAATTTACCAACCTTAACTACATAATTTATTTTACACAACACTGGCATTATTTTATTTTTTTGATTCTGTTTGAAATATATATATATATATATATATTTTCATCTGCAGCAGGTTGTTTATAGCCTCCTTTAAAGTGTCGTCACGCAACGCTCTTCATTTCATTGGTCTGTTCTTATAATTCTCATTATTGACTTTATTTTTTGTTTTAAAATAGCAGCATATAAACAAAAATGCTAACCCCATTCAAGAGCCGATCTATTGTTTAATCAACTAAAGTCTAACAAAAAGTCTAACATGGGCTCTCATGTTCATCATGATAACACACAATAAAACCAGTCAGCAGCCAGTTGAATAAACCGGCCATATTTCACGCTAGTTATAACCAACTGGTCAAAATTTGAATGATTTCACTTAGTAACATGCACACATTCCTCGAAATAAATCAACACCAGAAAATAAACGTTATTTAACACAACTTTTGAAAGATATAATAATTATTTTTCGGTTTTCAACTTTTAAAGCACAACTACGGTAAATTAATTTGGCTCTTCAACTCACCGCCTCGTGCACAAACAATCTGGAAATTAAAGCGAATCATATGCTCACCTTTCGTCGAAAGAAAGCCTCTTGCGTACTTCTACGCACACTCTAAACAGACCAAAAGTTAAACTGTAAGAATATGAATCACTTTCACTGATAAATCAAACTCATCTCCCGACACAATGCCGACCAAACAGAAATAATTCATGTACTCACACTTCATCATCCGAATCTGAAAGATCCGATCCGTGGCACGTTCTATGAAAAAAAAAACACAAAAATTACTTATGTAGGCTGCAATTAGCTTATCAAAGTGAAGAGACACAAACATGCTGCTCTGCCATAACCGGTTATAAAGCAACAGCATCTTACATCGTGCTTCCATTAATTAATTATCCAAATCAGCCATATTTTCAGCAAATGTGTTACCTTTTCTTTTCAGGACTCAGGCTAGGGCTGTCCATTGTCAATCTTGAGAAACCATAACCTTATTAAGATGTATTTACGATGTATTGTTACAGTAATACGCAGTGGTAAAAGATGTAAACCGAATAAATTGCGTTTAGAAACACCCGTGCTGAGCTGAACTCTCCTGTGTTTTACGCGGGAAAATCCCATGACCGCGAGATACTGGGTACCAAATTTCTGTCATCTGCGGCTATTACGTCACTATTCGCGACTATTCGTCACTATTCGTCACTATTCGCGACTATTCGTCACTATTCGCACTATTCGCACTATTCGTACTATTCGTACTATTCGCTGTTCGGTATTCGCGACTATTCGCTATTCGCTATTCGGGTTTTCCAGACCCCCGACAAATATTGAAACAACATACAATGGCAAGTTTCGTAATTTTTAAGAGTGACTTTCCCTAAATACCAACTATAGCCGTGCAAGATAGAAAAATCGAAATCGCCCAAACTTTGCCATAATAAAGACCTTAGAAAACTATTTTAGAAAATATAGGTTTCAGCTGTTTTGGATTTATATATTCCAAGCAAGACAATATTTTAATATTTACCCTTGCCAGAGGCCTCAGACTGGCGAAAAATGTTCTTTTTAGTTGGCGTCGTGTGCAAAATTTAAAAGAGGCTGGATCGCTATTTCACTATTTTGGAATCCAGTGATCCTTTATTTACCGTTTGTCATTACTAGAATGTAATAATATTTCAACTACAATTTTTGGGATTTTTTTTAAGTGACCGTTAGAAACGGTGTTTTTAAAAGTGTCAAAAATTGGCTAACTTTAGAAACAAAAATCACTGCCTGGTACATGGATTTCGAACTCAAGTTAACATTCTAATAAAACAGCAACTCTTGTTCTATTAAAATATGGAATAAAATTTTGGGGCAATTAAAACTGCGAAGTTTGACAGCCAAAAACATTCACGATTGGAGAATGTTAACCATCAACAACAGTCGCATCGATATCGCCCGCCGATAAAATTGAATTGCCCTAGTGTTTTTTACATTTTCTTCAAAGAGACCTTTCTCTTACCACTTTATGGTCATATTTAGGTTTTGCTGGTAAAATGCATCCTCTGTGGCTTCGAAAAAATTATATTCCTTTTGTCGTTTCTCATGCAAATTAAGACAAATCCCTTTATACTTTGTTTACAACCACGAATTATCGCCGATGAACCTTTGTAAATCTCTTCATCTTCACTACTATCTAAGGGCATCTTCTTAAATGATAGCATAAGAAATAAAATAAAACAAAAAGAAAGTAAAGCGGGACCCACCTTTGAATTCTTTGGGTCGAGAAATACAAGAACGTCGAGAAAACAAAGTTCCGTTCGTCGCCGTGGCGAGCGTGACAGTGCGAGGCGCCGTGACAAGTTTTACTAATTCCCAGGTCACCAGCTCTGTCACGTCAAGATTTCGTACATCTAAAGTGGAAACGAGTAGTCTCCTGAGCTACCGTCTAAACATTTATTAGTAAAATTCTTGGCAACGTTATTCTGTTTGAAGCACATAACATTGAATTGAATGCAATGACTGTGAGTCGTTCTTACAACTGTGAGTTTTGTGCTGCTGCACTTGTCTTACAAGCCGTTTCTGGTATTGTAGGAATATCTTTGTTTCGGAATTTCGTCTGCAGCCAGGGTTCTCAATATAAAAAAAAAACCTTTGTGGGAAACAATAATCTAGCTAATACTTCGATGGTATTGATTTTAATTACTTTGTTGAACATCAACTTTAGAGAGAAATGTATAATCCAAATAAGAATTCGAAGCCAAAATATGCTTGCTATGTTCTTCCAACGTTACTGTATGAATTAAGCAATTTCTGTTTCTAAAACACGCCAGATTAAAATCGCAAAATTTCGTTCTTTTCCTTTTTCGAGAGGGGGGGGGGGGGGGCAATTATTGAAAGGGGACAAAAAAGAATCGCAGGCTAAATGGGTTTGATTGTGCCCAAAGAATAAAATCCTAAGCTGGATCCCCGTCACAACAGTTGCATGCTTTTATAAGGTATTCTAACAAAAAAAAGGTGCTTTCCTTCGCCCTTTTGATGTCAGTGCGCTATTTCCAAGTCAAAATATTGCGAAGCATTGATAAACTGAGTTGTTGTAATTTACGTGACTGGAACATGTCACATAAGTTAAACATGTCATACACAATTGGGTGCGTCAAGGCCACTTCTTTCAGAACAGTTGAACGGACATTTTTATTTGCCGCTTTCTCTTCCGCTGCTATTGTGTCTTCGTCCTGTTCTTCGTGGTCGAATTCATTCCTTTACAGTGAACAGTTTCTGTCCATCCGTATTTCAGGCGTACCGCATATCTCGGAAAACTTTAGCTGTATCAATTTTAAGGCCAGTTTCCTCACCAACCTTAAACTTACTCTCGAGGTAATTCTTTGTGTTTCGTTAAACCATGTGGTTTTCTTGCTAAATCTTAGGGCCCATCTTTCAGGCAGTGCTTAAGTTGTCGCTGTTAGACTTGGAAGCGGCATACCTTCCACAGTTGGGGGAGGAACACTTGCATCTCTTTGCAGCTTTTCATAATACATGTACATGACTTTTGCCTTGTCCATAAGTGTCAACTCAGTGGCGGATCCAGGGGGAGGGTCGGGGGGGTCCGGACCCCCCTCCCCTTTCAGACCTGTGTCTCCCTTGTGGTTCATAAAAATAATAGGATAAAATTGTTTTATACGTAGTTGTTTCAGGCTTCCACCAATTGACTGATTGTCAATTTTTTGACTTAACAAACGCTTTTCGAGTTTCAGGAATGCTGGCAATGGCGTTTCAGAGGGTAAAATCTGAAAAATTTCCGGGAAGGCATGCACCCGGACCCCCCCCCCCCCCCCCCCCCCCCCCCCCCACCCTCCCCTTCAGAAATTCCTGGATCCGCCCCTGCAACTCCCATTTCTCGTAGAACAAATGACTTTCTAAAGCCCAGTGACGCGCGTGTATGGCGTTATACAACCATCCTTTGGACAGGAATATAGTGGCTTTTACAGAAACTTCTTCGTCGACCTCTACATCATTCACAACCACCTCGTTTTGAGAGCCAGTTTTCTTGGGACTTATCGGTGTTATCTCCATTGCCAGTTTCAAAGGGAAGAAAAAATATATGTAGAGGTCGACGAAGAAGTTTATATAAAAGCAGAATTGGATTCTCCCGCCTCCCGGCGGCAAATCCACTATTTTGGAAGGTTGGGAGCTTTATATTGTTCTGGAGTAAAGGTTCCCCATCAACTTTTATTGATATTGAAAACCCTGTCTGCAGACGAAATTCTGAAACAAAGATGTTCCTAAACTTGTAGAGGTACAATACCAGAAACGAATTGTAAGGCAAATGCAACAGCACAATACTCACAGTTGTAAGGATGACTCACAGTTATTGAAATGAATTCAATGTTACGTGCTTTAAACATAATTACGTTGCCAAGAATTTTACTAATAAATGTTCAGACAGGAGCGCAGGAGACAACTCTCCCCGCCGTTTCCACCTTCGATGTACGAAATGTTGACGTGACAGAGCTGGCGACCTGGGACTTAGCAAAACTTGTCACGGCGGCTCACAATGCTGTCACGCCCGGCACGGCGACGAACGGAACTTTGTTTTCTCGACGTTCTTGTATTTCTTTACCCAAATAAATCAAAGGTGAGTCCCGCTTTACTTTCTTTTTGTTTTATGTTATGTCTTATGCTATCATTTAAGAAGATGCCCTAAGAAAGTAGTGAAGATGAAGAGATTCACAAGGGTTTATCGGCGATAATTCTTGGTTGTAAACAAAGTATAAAGCGATTTGTCTTAATTTCTCGTGGCGAGGCACACGAGTTGTAAATCCGGCTTTCACTTTTCTTCTTTTTTTTCGTGTTACATTAGCGCATGCAAATTTATGCACGCATATTTAAGTCTATGTCGACGACTATATGGCTTTCGGCCATGAAATACATACCGTAAAATCTTTCCGTGTGTTGACTCGAGAAGCAAAATAAAGAACTACAGCGTACAATTGCACACTTTCAAGACAATTCAAGGCGTTCATGGATGGATAGGACCGTTTGATATTGTGTTCGCCGCTTATTCCTGTGGGATTTTTGCTCTGGCAAGTTCTGTGTTTTATATATTAAACTTGCCATTTGCTTAGCGATCGAGCTCGGGGTCGAGCTTAAGTGTCAGCTACTGAATCTAGTGAATGCAGTGTAGTCTTACTTTTAAACCCGTGTATACGTGAAAGCATGATGAACGGGTTATCGGCAACGGTGTTTAAATAAAATTCACTCTCTCACCCACTCACTCACTCACTCACTCACTCGCTTCTTCCATCAGCTGTAAACTTATTGAGCAAATGCTTTGTTACGAACACGTTTCGTAACAGGAATTCAACGGAAATTCAACGATAACAATAATTAATTTGATGTAAACGAATATAGACAACAATAAGCTTACAGATGTTTCGCATTTGGAGTTTTTAGTGCAACATTAAAATCCATCTAAAAGGATTTTGCAACATAAACACGCGTTCTGATACGTATCTAGCTTAAAATAATAAAATTTAGTTCCTTGGTAGTATGTGTTCTTGGACAGCGCAGTGGATCGAGTTTGTGGCTTAGTCCCGGACGGCCCGAGTTCGACTCTCCATAAAGTCTTTTTTTTTCCTTTTTTTTTTCTTTTTTCGAACTGGACATTATGAAAGTGATGTACTTTTTTTTCGTTCGTCAAAAATCCTTACGTTTCATTAAAAAAAATATATATATATATATATATATATATACAATAAGCTTACAGTAAGCTTACAATAAGCTTACAGATGTTTCTTCTTCTCGGGTTGGCTCTTAGGAGCCTTTGATTAGACATAATTTCAAGCTTATGTTTCTCCGTAAAAGCTCTCAAATCACTCGGGAATCAATGCTGCAATGAGTTTAAGGCGCCACGAATTCAAGCTGTGTACAGCTTCTTGTTTGCATGAGAAACGACTAAAGGAATATAACTTTTTCGAAGCTACCGAGATGCATTTTACCAGCAAAGGTAAGAAGAAAATGTAAAAAACACTAAGAAAATTCAACTTTATCGGCGGGCGATGCGACTGTTGTTGATGGTCAACATTCTCCAATTTCGATCAAGTAGCGTGAATATTTTCGGCTGTCAAACTTCGCAGTTTTAATTGCCCTAAAATTTTATTTCAAATTTCAATAGAACAAGAGTTGCTGTTTTATTAGAATGTTAACTTGAGTTCGAAATCCATGTACCAGGCAGTGATTTTTGTTTCTAAAGTTAGCCAATTTTGACACTTTTAAAAACACCGTTTCTAACGGTCACTTAAAAAAATGGCAAAAATTGTAGTTGAAATATTATTACAATCTAATAACGACAAACGGTAAAGAAAGGATCGCTGGATTCTAAAATAGTGAAATAGTGATCCAGCCTCTTTTAAATTTTGCACACGAGGCCAACTAAAAAGGGCATTTTTCGTCAGTCTGAGGCCTCTGGCAAGGGTTAATATTAACATACTGTCCTGCTTGGAATATATAAATCCAAAACAGCTGAAACCTATATTTTCTAAAATAGTTTTCTATGGTCTTTATTGTGGCAAAGTTTGGGCGATTTCGATTTTTCTATCTTGCACGGCTATAGTTGGTATTTAGGGAAAGTCGCTCTTAATAATACAAGATTATTACCCGTAGCGCAGACGAGGAGTTGTAGATTCGGGTCTGAGTTTTCTTTCTGTTTTTACGTCTCACATTAGGGCATGCAAATTTATGCACACATATATTTTAGTTTCACTGGTCTGATTGGTTGACCCGCGACCTTGTCATCTCGCTTTTGATTTTTGATGGTGGAAATCTCTCCGTGTGTTGACTTGAGAAGCGTAAGGAACAATTACAGCGTACAAGATTTCAAGGTGTTCATGGATGTAGAGCACCGTTTGATATTGTGTTCGCCACTGATTGCTGTAGGATTTTTGTTTGCCCATAAAAACACTCGCGAATAAAAAATGCAATGGGTTAAAGACGCCACGAGTTCAAGCTGTGCACAGCTTCTTGTTTAAAATGGGCCAATTTACGGATTTTTAACATGTCTATTCATAGCATAATTTGACCTCACCTCGAGGTAATGTTACATATTAGATGCATCCAACCAACTTACAGATGGACGAAACCTATCAATCCCTGGATTATTTTTTGTGACAAGTAACTTTCGAGGCAATTCGTTATGTACAACTACTTACTTGGCTTGACTCTGAGTTGTGTAATGCGCGGCATTCCGACAAGAGCAGAACATTGGTCACCAATGTAAATACTTTCGTTTTCTTGCAGTCCATTGTACCACGATCCTGCATAGATACCTGGGACAAAAACGTTGCGCATCCACCTCCAATACAATTGGTTGTTAGATACCTAAAATTTGTAAATATCATATAGTAGTTAGCAACAAGTATACAGGGGAAGATTCTCAGAGTTTTTGTTTTGCCTATTTAAAGACAGTGATAATTTTATTTTTCTAAACGCAACAAATTTTCGACGAACCGACCACTTTCAAACTAAGTCTAAGATACTGATATGACAATTCACTCTTTATTGATTTAGTAGAAGAAGTAGCAGTTACTTGTATCTTAATTAATGTCTATCATATCGCTGTTTTAGTAACAAGCTCTAGACGAATGTGGTTCATATAACTTGCTTCTGTGTCCCCACAGAGAAACAACGACATATTTAATGGACAGTACCAGCAGGGTAAACGTAAACGGCTCCTCGAACCCATAACAAGGACCATCGACGTGAAAAAACATCAAACATGAAACCGACCACTAAACAAACAAACATACTAAAAAGAAGAGCAGGCACGAACAAAGCAAACTGACCAAACAAGAAGTAACGAACGAAGAAGTAAATTACTGGATCAAATTTAAAACGGCAAACATGCAGAGAAACAATTGAAAACAAAAAGTCATTAAGACGAAAAAAAAAAACACACACACAAACAAGCAAACAAACGCCACTGCCAATCTTGTTTTAACCATAGAAAAAAGCAGTTGTAGGGAACTGGGCTTTGGAATAAGGAAGTTAGAACACGAAATGTTGGTATGCGACTTTTATGTTAAAATTAGAGCAGAAAGTTGTTAACCAAAAAAGTGAAATATCAATATCACGTACCTTTTGAAATCGTGGCAGGCCTTCGCGGATCGACTTAGTCATGAAATAGCGATGACCATTCCTATCACCATAACAGACTATTGTCAAGACGATGATAAATAAAGCATAAACGACAAGTTCTACGAATAAACGTGACACATTTTGTTTCCTGGCCTGACGTCTTCGCATTTCCTCCACTGTTGAAAGATCTTTCTTCCATAACCTTCCTTTCGTAGATACTTGATGTTTTTCCTTAATAGTCACCGATCCAACCTTTCCCCTTTGCTTTATCCTCCTTACGATTGCTTGAAATACCGCTAAAGCAAACACTTTTGTCGGCTCCATAATTGTGACGTCTAATACCACTGATAATATCATTGAAGATAGCCATTGTTCAGATATGTTCTTTCCCCAATAAAGGCTGTAGAAGATTGTCAGGGTTGCTGAGATGCTGGTGGCGCTGAGGCAAAGTATCCATGCCACATTAATAAGCCATCTCCTCAAATTGCTGGCCTGATTTTGCTGATCTGACGTTCTCAAGCTCCCTTTCTCAAACAAGAATGCGATGAGAATGTTTACTGGTGCAACGATAAGGGCACTTTGAATTCCGACCATAACCTCTCTCCAAGAAAATTTTAGTGGTCCTACCTGGATGAATATCGAAGACGACTTCTTGTTGTCATCATAGAACAAAGCGTTTGCTAACATAGCTGACATCAGTATTGAGAGACAACACGATGCTCGCTGAGAACGTGAAAATCGGTCTCTTGAGTGCTTCGCCAAAACGGACACCCATGCATGTTTCTCCGTAAGGCCTTTCTTCCACCATTTCCACACTTCACTGTTGAAGTCTGAGTCATCTGAGGAATTATCCAAAACCCTCTCAATTCTACCGTCCCCTCGTTCCAGAGCTAACCACTGGTTATTATGAAATGCCCATGAATTGAGTGTCTGTACGTCCAAAACAGTCACGTCTTGAAGAAACCACGAGGGACTACTGCCAGAGTTATCATGTCCAATCCGCACCCCACGTACACAACCCAAAGACTTGTCAACGGTCAAACGGAAGACATCTAAGCCACCACGGTGAAACAGCGAGCCATTCGCATCTTCGTCGGTGTTTAGACAAATTATCCCTGTGCCTTTTTCTGCACCGTAAATTTCCATGGCGACTTTAGCTGTCGTTCCGGCATTCCACCAGATCCCCGTTGTGATGGTGATGGTGTATTGGTATGTGTTACTTGATGAGGCGGGAAGTTCTTTTATACGACTGGCCTAAAATGAACATGCTAGTGGTTAGTTTTATAGCGGTCACTGAAAATATTTTAGTAGGTTATGTATAAACAAGAACTTTCGAGTAGTAAAATGGGGCTTTAAACGTACATAACAACATAACAAATGTCGTGCGATTTTGAAACGTGCGATTCAAGTCACGTAATGACCTAATTCGTTGACCAGTTTTAAAAGGAATGTCTCGTGCATTTCATGCATGTAAAGAGGTGTCTGTAAAACACGGAATCGACCTAGAACACCTCGAAACACCCCCCGAACAGCAGGGAACATCCCCGGAACACCCCGAAACATCCCGGAACACCACGGAACACCCGCGGAATAACCCGGAACCAAGCCCGAAAACCCCCGGAACAACCCGGAACTCCCCAGGACACCCCGGAACCTACCTGGGGTGGGTTTCGGGTTGTTACTTCATGGGTAAGGCAGATGACCATTGCATATCGTGAACTCAATGTTCCCCGACCATCCGATCTTCTAGACGTTTTGCTTTACTATACACCTATCCCCTGTGTCCAACTCCCCACCCTCCCCTCCATCCAACGCCGTTCATATGGATAAGGAACGTGACCACCCTCGGACCACCTAGGAAACACCCCGGAAACTGAAATAAAAATAAATCAATTAAGTAGTAAGCATGTAAAAACAAATAAACAATAAATAAACATGTTAAAACAAAGAAAAAATAAACAAAAAAACTACTTGAAAAATAAAACTAAAATGAATTGTTGAAACTAGCATTAAAAAACATGACTAAAACCAATTATGATTAAGACTAATTAGTCGTTTATATGCAGCTACTTTTCCTTCTGCCATGCATTACCTGTAAAAGAAGCCAACAAAGTGGGAGACGCCTACTCAGGCGTAAAAACCACCACCTTCCAAGATGAAAGATAATGTACCTCTTCAAGTCCTGAAGTAGCTTCGCGTTCTTTCATAGTATAATTGGAATTTGCATTTCTTTTGAACACCTTAATCGTTAAGAAAAACATCCGACATAAACCCCAATGCGTTTTTACGCATTGGCCAGGGATCGAAATAATTAAACCGGCGAAATAACATGCAGTTCATTTTTCTCAGTTTTTTGGCAAGTAATTTACCGGCTAATTTTACATGGTTTTTAACTCGTAAATAAGAGAAGCGTAATGAATGGTTTATCGCGGACGGTGGCAAGTATGCAATTTTTTTCTCACTCGCTCCTCCCATGAGCTGTAACCTTTTTCTTGGTTACAGGTGCACAAGGCTTTCGTGGCAAATGCAAAGAATATGGTGTAGAGAATACTCGACTACCGAAAAGGAGACATTTTGAAAACGCTGCTCTGATGTTTTGCATTTGGAAACTACGCGTTTTTACGCGTATCTTCGTTGAAATAATGGAATTGAACAGTCAAAAGCAGCTACTCCGCTATGGCTCAATGGCTAAGCGTTTCTCTTTTTTCACGTTCTTATATTCAGAAAATCAATACCTAAGTACTGCCCTCCGGTCGTACTCATAGCCTCTGCACATTCGTTGTAGAATCTTTCATTTCGAGTTGGCTGATAGGAGCCTTTGATCTTAAAATGTGACGTGATATGAATTCAGAATGAAAGTCATAGGCTCCTGGGTGTTGTACGCAGGGGGTTAGTGGTCGGTAGAGCAAAACGTCAAGGAGAGGGGTGGGGGTTGTCAGCGAACATCGGGCCCGCAATATGTAATGCTCACCTGCCTTACCCATGGAGAGGACGTTGGAGGGAAGGGAGGGTGGGTAGTTGGAAGAAATGGTTTGGGGCCGGTGAAGCAATAGCGCTTGGCTTGAAGCCAAGCCCGATTTTGTCAAAAAAAAATGTAAAAAACAATTATTAGTCAATACAATTTATCGTACAGAAAAGGCTGTTCGAGCGTAGATTTGAACAGTGACATACAAAGATATACTCAAACAATATAAGCAAATCGACCAAGTGCATGAACAAAGGTCGTACGGCAGACAACACACCCCAAAAAGGAGGCGTTTATCATAGTTCAAATGGGAGGTTCAAGCACGTAACCGTGGACGACAATCCTGCTGGTATACGTTGGATCAATGGTGATCTGATCTGTCTCTTAAACGTTGTTTAGTCTTTCCAATATATTGTAAATTACAGCGGTTACATTGAATCATGTAGATTAAATTTTTAGTGTCAAATTTTTAGTGTCAAATTTTCAAGGTCAAATTTTTAGTGTCAAATCTAACCTGACCTGTGACACTAAAATTTAATCTACATGATTCAATGTAACCGCTGTAATTTACAATATATTGGAAAGACTTAACGACGTTTAAAAGACAGATTTAATGAACACCGCCGTACTATAGATAATCCTAACACCAAGTCTTAGGCCTAGGGCAAACGTCGAACTTAACATGTGCCGAATCTAATTCAAATGAGCAAGAACAATAGATTTTGCTCATTTGCATTAGATTCGGCACATGTGAAGTTCGACGTTTGCCGTAGGCCTAAACCTACTACAGCCGCTGAACATTTTCTCTCCTCTCCTAATCACGCTGCTAATGACATTCAACTAATCCCCATTGAAAAAATTTTCTCTAACCGAGACTCAATACGTAAGGCCAAAGAAGCTTTTTTTTAATTTCAAAAGGCAGAACACTTTTTCCTCAAGGCCTTAACATTCGCGAAGAAATATACTAATTATTCACTTTTGTATTGGTTTCCTTTCATTGTTTTCTGTATATTTTTCATTATCATCTATCCATCATTGTTATTTTTCTAGGCGTAGCCCTACGTATTTCCGTTGTTACGTATACATGTCAACTATATATAAAAAGCCAATGTAAATTTTACCCCATTGTACCTGAAGAAGGCTGGTTTGGCCAGCCAAAATATAGTACACCTTTTAAATTTGTATCTACGTTGTATCGGTCCTTGCTTTTTTAGTTTATCATAATTCAATACCTAGTTAAACAAGGCTGTACCCGCATAGTCCTAAACACTGACACAACAAAAGTCATCTATCAAACACGACAGAAATTGTTTTATCAGGGTTTCCAACACCCAGTAACCCATTTGTATACGGAATTCTAAAATATTGTTACTTAGGGATTTCCGTCACCAGAGTGCCTTAAAAGACACCTTGTGAACGCTAAATTAAAAAGGAAAACAAACAAAGAAACAAGTGCGGTAAATCTCTAATGGTTAGAGATCGAGTGTGATAGATAAATCCTTTCATATTCCACAAATTAAAATTTCTGAATTGTTTTCGGGATTTTCCGAGGTTTCATATTCTTTTGATGATTTCTTGCTAATTAGAAGTAAGTCTCGCACCAGCTGCAGTTAGACGACAGGCCAGGAAACAAGTAATTAAATAAGAGTACTGCTAACCGCCCTTCCCATCCCAGCGAATGGAAATAGAAAGAGGTTAGCAACATAAATAGAGTAAAATTGGCAAACTTACTCTCCTAGCAGCATCCTTTCTATCCTCTCGTCTGACGATGATGAACACAACAAAATAGGTCGCAAAAACCAACGAAATGGACACAATGACAGACACATTTCCTGTCTCCTCGAGTTTCGTGAATTCTTCAAAGACCTTGTCGAAGTCGATTGGATTTGGTTTTAACAGAAGACTTCCTCCGAATGACGTCAAGTGGTTGCAGGAACAGTAAAGGGATTCATTTACAGTGGCAGATAGAACCTGCGAAAATTGCAAGACGGAAAATATAACCTTAAGCTGACTGACACATTCAGTTTTAGCCTCCGATAGACCTCGGCTTGATAAGAAACGTGCTGTTCGTTAACAGATCACGTTCGAAATCATCCCTACATACATTTCCTATTCGGGTTTGCTGCATTGCTTTTAAAATACTTGCACTATTAGTACTAAAGTACTTCCTATATTTAGAAGTGAAAAACGCACAAATAACAACGTGGGGGGGAAGGGGCTTTTGGAGCCCGCTCGAACTTTGAAGTTGTGTAGTTTCAAAACGGTCAACGCAATGACCACCAAATTTCGTGACTTTTCCTAAAATTTATCTGGAAACATTTTTATGTCAGCGTCCTTTGTTCACTAACATTGACGTTTCCATAGCAACCGCTTTTTGACACCTCTGTTTTACAAAATTAGCATTTTTGTTTTAATCAAGATTATTTCAAAGTTTTCTTATTGAATTAATATTTTCCACTTAATTTAGCGATAATTGATCAAATTATGTATAATTGTTTATCAATTAAGGTTAATTAATGGTAATTTTAGGAACATGTGAATATGAAATGTGAAAATCCAGGATGGCGGATCGAAGATTTACTAAAGGTCGTTTCTCTCTATAAGTTTATTATTGGTTCATATTTTGGATTATAAAACATTTTCCCACAATAAAATAAGCTTTAGCAGTCCATTTGCTTTATTTTTCGGTGATTTTACCTAAATAGTCACGTTTGGACTAATTCAAGATGGCGGATCCAAGATGGCGGACAATAAAATGGGAAATTCACTTCTAGTATATTACCTGTCTGTGTAATTCCATTATCTCTAAACATTTATTGTCAATAATAATTATAATTAAGCCATCTTCGCTCCTGTTGGGGAGCATAGGGCGTCAACCATGGACCTCCACCTGACTCTATTCTTGGCAGTTCTTTTTGCCTCTATCCAAGTGATGTTCTTCTTAGCGAGCTCTTCATGCACACTGCGCCTCCAAGACTGTTTGGGGCGGCCTCTTCTTCTAGACCCCTGGGGGTTCCACTCGAGCGCAGATCGGGTGATGTTATTCCCAGGTTTCCGGAGCGTATGCCCGATCCATTTCCATTTTCTCCGTTTTCTTCTATACGGCTTTGCTCTGTTCTTTCCCATAAATCTTCATTTGAAATTACCTCTGGCCAGCGGATATTCAAGATCTTCCGTAGACACTTGTTGATAAAGGTCTGCAATTTTTTGGTCAGTTGTTTTGTCGATTGCCATGTTTCCGAACCATAAAGAAGGGTGGTTTTCACGTTCGTGTTGAAAATCCTTAGTTTAGTTCGCAACCAGATGTACTTTTCTTTCCACACAGGTATGAGCATCGAGAATGCCGATTGCGCTTTCCGAATTCTGGCAGCTATGTCCTCGTCCGTTCCTCCAGTTTCACTAATTACGCTTCCCAAATAAGTAAACTCAGGTACCCTTCAACAGCCTCCCCATTCAATTCCAAAACCTCCTGCCCTCCCACACCAATTCGCATCTCCTTTGTCTTTTTGATGTTGATGTTGAGTCCAACCTGTCCCCCAAACTCCTGTAACCTCTCTACTTTTACCCTCATATCAGTCAGCCGGTGTGTTAATAAGCACAAATCATCTGCATAATCCAAATCTTCAGAAATCCCAAACGTTTACTCTCATATGCGTTCTTTGACACCCAGTCAAGTACCACAAGGAACAGTAATGGTGAGAGAAGGCACCCCTGTCTCACACCGGTCTTGACCTCGATGGGCATGGTCATAGTTCCTCCATGAGGCACTTGGCAAGTGAAGTCCTGGTACTGAACCTTGATGATATTGATAATTTTATCAGGTATGCCGTCGTGACGGAGAATCCTCCACATAGCCTCTCTATCCAAAGAATCAAAGGCTTTCTCAAAGTCCACGAATAACAAATACAGGGGGGATGACCACTCAATTGATTGTTCTACAATTATCATGAGAGTGGCAATTTGATCTATGCACGAACGGTCTTTTCTGAATCCCGCCTGCTCATCTCTCGTGACTTCGTCAACGGCCACCTTCATTCGGTTCAGTAGGACCCGAGTTAAGATTTTGCTGGGTATTGAAAGTAGCATTATCCTTCTCCAGTTGCCACACTTACTTAAGTCGCCTTTCTTTGTCAACTTTACTAGAAGCTCCCTTTTACAGTCGTCAGGAATCTCTTCTTTCTCCAATACCAAATTTAATATTCTATGCAGTGCTTCCACAGTACAAGGACCTCCCTCTTTCAATGCTTCAGGGGGGATATTGCCCACCCCTGGAGCTTTAACATTCTTCAGTTGTGTAAGAGCCGTCTTGATTTCTCTTCTCGTGATAGGTCCGATATTGATGTTCAAGAGAATTTCTGCAGGTAAGGGATATGGTAGTTGGCTTGGGGCTGGTCTATTCAATCCGGATTCAAAGTGCCTTTTCCATCGCTGTAGTTGGTCTTCCATTTTCGTCAGGAGAGTCCAATCTTCACGTCTAACTGGGCGGTTCTGATTGCATCTTATCCCACTAAGTTTCCGAGTGTCATATATAGAGTTCTTAGATCGTTCTTCTCAGCCGCATCTTCTGCCTCTCGTGCAATGCCCTTAATTAAGTTCCTTTTGTCTCTTCGACAGGATTTCTTGACCTCTCTGTTCTTCTCATTGTAGTGTCTATTTGCTTCGCGTTTTCCTTGCCTCGTTCGAACGTCATTTATTGTCAAAATATCATAAAAATGTCCTTTTCACTTGAGAAAGCAATTTAGAATTCATTAGGTACAGTATTCAGTAAATTTTAGAGAACAGTTGCATTGTGGGAGATTATCAGCACATCATTACACATCACTTATATGACGTCACATGCTGTTACCATAGCAACAAAGTGTACAAATTCATTAACTTTTACTCCTGCATCAATATGTGAAAGTTTGGTATAAACGCTACAGTTTGTTTCAGAGATATGCCTCATAGAACGTTTCAATTGGTTATTTCATTATATATGACGTCATAATGGCGTCACTGTTATTGTTAATAACACCAATAGGTAGCTGTTAAAGTCTTATTGTTGTATGTTCAAAATTGATGAAAATATTGATGAAAGACTGTTTCAGCCAATAAAATGGAGTAAATGACATCATTGTGACGTCACGTTACGCCATAATGACACCAAATTATCTGTACTTACTAGAATTGATGACAACATTATCCTGTGTAAATTTGATGGCCATAGCGTAAGCGGTTTCAAAGTTACATGGGGGGGACTTCTGGAGCCCCCCCCCGGTCCCAGACGGTCAAAAAAAGCCCGGTCTGGATAGGGTTAAGACGGGTGTGGGGGGAGGAAGTGCTGAACATTGTATGGGATGTGGCGGAGGGAGAAGGTGGCTCCCAGGACGTTTGTCCACCATTGTAGTTAATACTGCGTATTGTTATGCAAGAATTTTCACAAGGTACTTGTCGATATATGACATAAGTTACTGGTCTATTATAGAGAATATATAGATTACTTCTTTGGCAGTGTGGGCGAGCGGTATTTAATTACGAGTTGGTTCGTATCAGAAATCGAACGAGCGAGGCTTCTCATGCTGTGATGTCTTTATGTTATACATTTGTGTTAGGACGAAACGCTTTTTTAATGTGTAAGAAAGTTGTTTCGCCATTTTGATTGGCTGCAAATCCCGAACGAGGATTTTCACACGCCAAATTTCAAGAGAAAATCACAATAAGAATGAAATAATCGGTAGTTTCTTGGTGTTGCGGATGGTGTGATCACCAAATGACGTAAAACAAAAGATTCAAAAGACACTGAACAATACCCACACCACAACACAAAAGCTAACAAACAATGGCTTCCGCAACACCAAGAAACACCCAAATAATCTTATTTTAGTTGATGAGGATATACCAGTTTGTTTCTCATATTTAATTTATTGATTCCCGATCAAATACACACTCGTCTTTTATTTCCCAAACCGTGACTTATTGTCCGTGGATAAATAAAGATTATCTATCTATCTATTTATCTATCTATTTGAAAAGGCTACTTTTAAAAGCAATGAAATCAGCAAACGACCGGGTTCTTTCTTTCAATTTTAGCGAATCTCAATACAGAACTACGCGACCGTGCACAAAAACTTTTACTCGGTCTAGAATTACAAGTATGACTAATTTTCGAATAAATTACACCAGTTGTATCGAAAATTGCCCTAGAAACTGATTTGGAAATGAAAATTGCAAAACATACACAGACATCCTTGCGTGTTAGGCGACGCGTGTGAAGTTAGGCCCAGTTGAAACGTCGAACTTCACATGTGCCGAAACTAATGCAAATTAGCAAGAACAATAGATTTTGCTCATTTGCATTAGTTTCGGCACATGTAAAGTTCGACATTCGAACTTGGCCTTAGATATTTTGTTTACATAATATCAGATGTCATTACGATTGAATTTTAGCATGTTTTATAAATATTTTTTCCGAATCTAACCAGAACACAAAGAAAAAGTGAATCACAAATTGATATCGACACAAATTCTTACCAAAAATTGTAATTTCTTTCACGGTAAGTCCCTCGTCTGTTTGAAGATTCTTTAAAACTCTGCTTCTGATCGCCCCGCACGCACTGATAAGCGTATGAATTTCCTCGAAGCAAGATTTAGTTGCTTAAAGCTCTCCTTTTTCCCCACTATAGGGGCTTTGGGTATTCTTTAAAGCTTTCTCTTTCAATTTTGAATATTTTAAATGTGAGTTATTAATTTGATGACACGAAACTACGGTTTTAAAAACCAAGCACATGCCGAGCGCCGCCGCCATTTTTGTAGAATATGTTGGTGACCCGAGGACCCGGTCACTAAAATATGCGTGCATAAAGTTGCATGCAAAATCGTGACACAAAAAATAAAAACAAGAAAAACGGAGCCGAAACCTTACCTCATGCCCCTTCGCGCATGAGTAATAATATTAGCAAGAAAAACGAAGCCCATTTTATGACCTCATGGCGCTTCGCGCATGAGGTAATTAAACGAGCTAAATGCAAGAAATACCTGTAAACTGTAAAATACCTGTAATTGACGTGATTAAAAGACCAAAACGGAATTATGATCAAATTTCTGCGCTCGATTCGAAAGAGTGTACCGTACGTAAGACAATCTTCAAGATGATTTCTTTCAAATATTTAGTTCATATTCAATCACATCGCATCTTGTTTTTGTATGTTTTCTAATTGTTTTCCGTCGTTACTACATTCGTTTTCTACATACATACATACTGTCAGTTTACATTTGCATATTATTACCGTTAATGCATGACCGGTCGACCGTAACTGTAAACAACAGGAAAAGCTCAAACTTCTCGGATCGCCAGCGGGGTCGATTTTGCCAGCATCTAAATGAAATATTCCATGGAAGTTGAAGAAGGTTTTCCCCATCTCTAGTCGTCAATTTTTTTTCGATGCAAACTTTTGAAGTCGATAAAACGTCCAACGCCAGCGGAGCTCACTAATTTAATATGCCCGATGCAAATCAGATTTACAAGCGAAGAAACAAATTCTAAGGTAAAAATCGAAGGATAAAATTAATTTTTTGAATTATCTCCTGTATCGATATTTTTTTGATTAAGCATCCTGTCTCTTTCTCGTCAGCTCACCGAATAAAAGTTCTCGCCATTGAACTCTCCGAATCAAACTTGCTGGAATCTCTCAACGCGCTAAAAAACACCAGATCAACTCGCTCCGTGTTAACACCGCCTCCCATTGAGATGATTGACGGAACAGAAAAAAAAAACAGAAAACTTTCGAAGTTTGCATTTCGCGCATTGCGATACAACGAATTTGGCTGTAATTAATGAAACTACCATGCACCGAACTTTATTCACGCCGGGCCAGCAGCACGCACAAAGCCGCCATTAGGGAACTACTTTTGTGTTTTTAATCCGATGGAGCTCAAACTTTGCAACACAACAGACATTGCAAATCCAAACAATCGTATCGTTTTTGTTTTTCGATTTTAACGGTTTTTGGCGGGAAAATGGCGTCATACTACTAGCAGCAAAAAATTATTTTCACCTTATGACTAAACTGATGCATGGTTTTGAAAGAACATGTTGAGGCAAATTAAAATATGAAAAAATTATTGAAAAAGCTCAATTGGTTTAAAAGATATAAAGATCTGAATTTTGAAATTCCCGCCATTTTGTTACTATTTTTAGAAATTTGGCAAATTTCAATATGCAATATCTTTTTAATCAACAATCATTTTAAAATTATTTTTTCATATTTAAATTCGTGTCAACAAATTCTTTCAAAATCATACATTAGTTTTGTCACATGGTGGAAATAAAATTTTGCTGCTAGTTGTATGACGCCATTTTCCCGCCAAAAACCGTTAAAATCGAAAAACAAAAACGATACGATTGTTTGGATTTGCAATGTCTGTTGTGTTGCAAAGTTTGAGCTCCATCGGATTAAAAACACAAAAGTAGTTCCCTAATGGCGGCTTTGTGCGTGCTGCTGGCCCGGCGTGATTCAATTTAATAGCGGAGCTCTCGCGGGCCGAAGGCCCGCTGCGAAGACCCATACTCATAGAACCTATACCCGTCCTTTTCCATGGTTATGGCTAGCGGAATGTTTCGGGGTGCGCGTCGGTCCGTGTGCCCGCCCGCCGCCACCCGCCGTACGCGTTGGGCAGGGCTAGGTCGCTTGCGCGTAGATATATCCGGGATCTTAGTAATTTTGAAACCAAAGCGAGGCTTTGTTTTTCGCGCGGTTACACGGCTGAATGTCTCGTCAGCTCGGTAAACACTTTGATGTTTTACTGTGTTTAATTACTGAGCGGAGAAAACCGTTTACATTGAATGAAGTTATTTTCCTGTATTATCTCGCGGTTTGCTACTCAAGACAGGGATACTAATTAAGTGATACGCAGAATCCGCTATAGTGGAAAAAGAAGAGCTTACAGGGATAAAATGTTACTTCAATTAACTTCATATGTTTTTGTCAATGTGAAAGCAATGCGGGGAGATGTTTGTCACTTCGGGTTTCAGAACTGGAGAAGCGAAGATAATAGGCCATTTGCACGATGACGTCATTTGACTACTACTACCAGAATCCTTCATTTTTTTGTTTTGTAGTGCAAGTTAGGGCTATTGTTATTTAAGCCCCACTGGGATTACAAAATTTAAATAAGAAAGGAAAAAATAAATGAATTCTGGTAGTAGTAGTCAAATGACGTCATCGTGCAAATGGCCCATTTCAAAGCAGTCGAGTGGGAATGTATGTTGATATCAATCTGTGATTGACTTGTTCTTTGTGTTCTCGCTAGTTTTGGAGAATTGTTTATAAAACGTGCTCAAATTCAGTCATTTTGGTTTCTTTCATCAAAGACAGCTTGACCTCGATGTGCTATAAACGGTTCGCGTTTTGCTTTTAATTAAACATAAACTTATGTAGATTTGAATAAAATTTTTCGAAAAAGTTTGCGTTGTCCATTTATATGTAACAAAATAAACAAACAAAAGTCTTTTTTAGTTAATTATTATACAATTTATAAGACAGGCCCGCAGTTAGCAAAAGGTAATCTTGGCAGGCTAGGCTAGGCCAGTCCATGTGTTTGTTCATTTATTACATAGGTTGAAAAGCGATTTTATGTAAACAAAACAAGACATGGATTTCATAGTTCTAAAATCACTCCGCGTGGCCTTATGCAAATATGTTTGTGTACTGTTTGCAATTTTGATTTCGAAATCATTTTCTCGGGCAATTAAGCAACAGGTGCATTTTATTTGGAAATTAGTCGTACTATTTATTCTAGGCGGAGAAAAAGTTGTTATCGTGAACTTTTATGCGGTCTTAATGTACTGTTCAGACGGTCGCGAAGTTCTGTTTTTGAGAATTGCTAAAATTGAGAAATAGCCCGGTCGTCAATCTTAATTCTTGTGCTTCCGACCTTTCACCTTAGTTAAGCTTTTTATCGCCTTTCTGTTCAGAGGGCGACGCTGTTAGGCTCAGCCTATCTATATATATTATTAGTTTTATTAATCATGATTGCATTGGTTTAATCTTACCTGGCAACCCTCTGTTGTCCACATTTGGCGATCATCTGACCAATAAACACAACTTGCAAGGGCCACTCTTAATGTGTAGTTGTGATCAGTGCTTGGATCATACGTAGGCACGACACTTACATTTTGGCTCTGACTTGCGGTAGAAGGGGGTCTTTTTACTTCGACACATGATCGCTTTTGCCTGCCGTGTCCAAAACATGAACGTTTTTGCCTCTGTTGAGGTTTTGTAAATTCCCCATGACTTCGCACCTCAACATAATACTTTCCAGCTCTCGGTGCCAGCAAATGAATAGGGTGTATTCCGTTTGGAGAGCACAGTCGTTTCCTTTCGATCTTTCCTTGGATTCTTGTCCAAATACACATCTCGTGTATGGATACAGTTCCATTCAGATCGTGTTCATGGATGGTTGGTCGGCCACCAAATCTCATAAATATCAGAAAGTTAATAGTTGCGTCCTCGGGTACAACTTTCAGTTGAATTAACGAGTTTTCATAATCCACATCTATTTCATGAAAACGAGAAGCACTTTTCTTTATGAAAAAATGAGAGTTTCCTACATCGTAAGTTTCTTTGAGAGAAATTTTGATAGTAACATCACTTGGAAGTTGCGATACCCTGATCGTTCTATGTTTGTCATCTTTAAGTTCCAGCGTTAACACATCTGAACGAATCCTATATCTTCTTATGTCCCAGGTAAATGGGTTAAACGGCATAGACAGCATCTACAAATATAAATAAGATATTTGATTGATTCGACACTACTATACATTATTATTTTAAATCACACTTTTAATTCTGAAATCCGTCGAGAGATTACGAAGCAAGAATATTAATAGGATATGTTATTACTTTTCAAATAATTGTTTCACAATTTGCTTATTCAAGACATCATTGGTAACGACATTCTTTTTTCAAAGATTTCAAGTAAAATGCGTTCACTTCAGTTGCGTGTTTTTTTACCTGAGTATCCAAGAAACTAGTATTGCTGACGTGGGAAACCGTTACCATGCTCTCCGGTAGAATAAACTTTCCATCGCCACTTTCAATTTGCAATCCAACCAATCTTGCAGGTGAATGACGTCCTAATGCGAAGGTCATACCGACCGTTTGAATATATATAATTTCTTCATCTGGCAGATTCTGTTCGAGCACCGCGTCAGTTACATTGTTGACAAGCTTCATACAGCGTTTAACCACGTTAATGCCCTGAAACAGAATTAAAATAAAGTTTTACGGAAATAACAACCTTCAAATAAAAGCAACATTATTTAAATAGCCAGCCGTCTTCTCCACTCCCCATGGGCGTTGGGGCGTCAAATGTTCAGTGTAGTAAGTCTTTTTACAGAATTAAAGTTTCTATACTTCGATGATTTTTTTTTCTCGATACTGTAACATTTCATCAATCTGATTAATTATACAGGCCTCGTTGGCTAAGTATCGGACGATATTATGCGCTTGTATGTCAATTTGCCTTGCCTAACAGGGAAGTGGTGTAGTGGACGACCAGCTGTATGCACGGTATCTCATAAATGCAGAAAAAAAAATTATGCGGACATTAGTATAATATTCTGTCCTGGGTATTGTTATTAATGACATTATAATAAGGTACGGGGAATCAATCTGACCTGGGACAAGCCCAAGACAGACTGAATTGAATGTTGGGTAATTTTGAACCCGACTTACTCGCCCGGGTGGGTGGGTGGGTCGCCAAACGCCCTTCATCTCGGACAAAGTGAAGTGAAAGGGACAAAGCATGCCATTGATTGCCATTATATATACTCGTTAATTAATCCCCAGGGATCATATTTACAATTCAAATGGAATGTGAATAGTATAATATTCTGTCCTGGGTATTGTTATTAATGACATTATAATAAGGTACGGAGAATCAATCTGACCTTCCCCAAGCTACCATGCCATACGGCATTGTATGAGAACCCAATCACCCCCATAACGCTCTCGGAATCCATGCTCTTTCCCAAACCTTATCCTAACCCTCCAAATAAACGTACGTGTAATATTCTTGAGATTCCACTTCATTTTTACTTCTTGCTATTGCCAATTTAACACTCCTAACGATTCTCGAGATTTTTTTTTGAAGTTATTATACATATATACATTTTTGTTGTTGTTTTATAAGGCACTTAGCCTAGAGAGCCTGATAGAATCCCTTCAAAGCATCAAAACATTTGTAGTCCTTGCCAGCATTAGAACTTAATTGGCCGGCACCTGCAGCTGCCGGGTTAACCACTTCTTTCAACTTGAAGCATTGCAAGGCTGTGTCGCTTCCGTTCCAGCGAACATGAAACATAATTTTAAGGAGGTTTAAACCTGCCAGGGCCATTGAGATTGCTGCACCACTGCGGAAACCATGAAGCGTGAAACGTCCACTTATTAGCTGTTGGCGTAAGGCTACGAAATAGACATTGAGCCTGGTCTGGGCAGCCTGTGAGAGGAGGTGGCATAGAGGAGATGTTTTTCCTGTCTTGTTAGAGGGCAAAAAGGTAATCCGAACCAAGCCCTATATCCCCAGCGGGGCACAAACCCGAACATACAGCTCTAGACCACTTACAGGACACACCAAATTATTAGCGCCCCTCTTGAAAGCCAAGACGTTCCCGTCTCCCAACCTCAATGTTTTGGTTCAGACATGGCTGGGCAGGAAGCCCGAGTTATCCGGAAAACGCAAAATATCTCTAGACTTCGATCAACTGTAGAGAACAGCCGCCCGATCTCCTGCAAATAATAACGCCTTAAATACTGCCTGGTCTCTTGCCAAAACAATGAACTCAAAAGGTTTTTAAGACGAGCTCCGCAAGAGCTGAGTTTCGAAGTGTCGTGCTATCACGACAAGATCAGCAAGGAGAACTGGTTCCGCCTGACATGGGACAATCCTTGCCTTTAACTATCGTTCTTTATATCTGTCAGGTTACCTGGCTGCATTCCAAACCCCTACCATGTGTGGCAAAACATTGCTCGCAATTTCCCTATCAAGGGGGAGTTACACCTGAATTTTGGCATTGTGGGTACTAATGGTTTAGGTGAGATAGTCTTAACCCTATTCAGACTGGGCTTTTTTAGGCAATCTGTGACTGGGGGGGGGTCTCCTCGCCCCCCCGCCTCCCCTTCATATCTCTGGAACCAGTAAGGCTAGGACCATGAAATTTTCACACAATGTTTATCTCCATACAAGGAAACCTCACACCCAGTATTGACCTGCCACACCCAATTATGACGTCACAATGACGTTATTTTTGTTTTTCCGACGTTTCTTTGATATTTTTCCATCCAGATACTTAAAATATCAAATATAACTGTAAAATCATCTCTTTAATATTAAAACATAATAAATACAAACAAGGACAAACTTGTAAAGCGAGAAAAAGCAAAAAAAGGCGATAAAACTATAATGTTTGAAATTATTGTCCGCCATCTTGGATCCGCCATCTTGGATCCGCCATCTTGGATTTCCTTTTCTTTCGTTTAAATTAAAATTTAAAAAATATCTAAAAGAGAAAAGGATCAGAATGTATAAAACACGTATCAAACTAATGTCTATTATCCAAACAATGAACTTAGAAGCGTTATTTAATAAATAGTACAAAATTTTTCTCTATAAGTAAAAGAGAGCAAAAATTTGCCTACCCCTCCCCCCCAAATATTTGATGTTAAAAAGTTTTGATGTCTTTCAAGAACTAGTCCCAAGAGAAAACTATTCTAACAAGAAAATGCACTATAAGTCAAAGAACAAGATCTTAAAATAAAAAATTCCCATATTTTAATATTTTGATAACCTATGTGTCAAGAAGCGGTTGCCATGGCAACATGGTTAATCACACTGACATGTTATGGATACCAAAATGTCCCTAGATAAATTCTAGGAAAAGTCAGAAAATTTCAGCCTCATAGCTATTTCGGTGTAAGAGTTATCACAATTTTACTGGAGGAGGGGTTCGAAAAGCCCCCCCCCCCAGTCTGAATAGGGTTAAAAATTACTGAGCTAAACGAAGCAAAACCATATATTTTTGAATCTGCAAGAACTGAGCAACAAATTGAAGCAAAAATTTTAACCTTTTTCAACAAAGTGAGGACCCCTGGAGTGATTTACTTTCACAATGACCACACCCAGTACACTTGGACAGAATCCTATCTCCTGAAAAAATGCATCTCTAAATTACACTGAGAACACTTTGATCAACAGTGTTGGAGTAAAGCTATAACATGATGAAGGGAACTTGAGATGTCATCACTCCTGTTGCCATAGCAACCAAAACTTAACAAAAATAATATTTTTGTGTTTAAGAAACAATCTCACAAGCTATGTATTCCTTTTAAAATTGCTATCATTATTTTGCTTCCACATGTATGCATGCCAACAATAAGTGCTGAAAATTTCAGCTTGACTGCGTACTTTTAAAGTTATAAGATTTTAAGTTCACTGGTCGCAAAAAATGCACTCTTCGAGAAATGATCCCGGGAGATAGAATGTTCAAAATGTCACTTATAACTCAATTTGACACTGATTTTTTTAAAGAAAGAATGTAAGTAATCACTAGCATCAATGAGTGTCAAAACAGATCACAATATCTGTCTGCAGCATGTTAGATGCAGAAACACCATGGACAAGACAATGGACTGGGGGTTCAACTAGCTCCAAGATACACTACTCAAAAACAGAATAAAACAAGGAGCTAAAACATAATGGCAAGAAACCATTATTTCAGTAGACACACAGCAGTTTCAGGCTTGAATCTTTAAGACGCCTACATCCGCGATGAAGAAAAACTCTCTCACAAGTCTTGCACACCGCAGACTTACACACTAAATCGCAGGCTAAGAGATTTACTGATCCTAGCATGTAAAAGCAATAACATAAACTATAGCCGATTACTATCTATCTTGGCTTTCAACATGAATTAGCCAAAGAAACCTTAACATACGCCAGGAGAGCTAGCAAAACAAAGGCATAAGGAAATAAAATAATTCTAAATGGCTATGGACAGCCTGAAAATCTCCTGTTGTTAGAGAGAGAATCCCAAAGATCAAGGGGTCATGCAATACTGTCCAGCATGCAAAGCACACAGATAATTGTGACTTGTCACATCCTAGTGGTGATCTAAGGAAACAAATATCTCGTAGACCTACTTGGAAAAGCTATTTTAAGGGCTTTTAATACATTTTGCGACTAGTGGGAATCGTGTTTGGCATGTCTATTTTATACTACTCATGATACACAGCTCGTGCGAGTTGGTGTCACAGTTCCCAGGTTTCTTTCTGATGCCGTTTCTTTCAAGTATTCCGCCTCGCTGACTATTATCTGAATCGCCTGGGTCGCTTCAAGATCATTTCACTCTGGTACAGGCTGTGCACTTTTGCTAGCACCTTCCTGCAATTCTTGTTTACTACGCCAGAATGGAGTGCCGTGGAAACGGCGTTTCTTAGATTTTATCCGCATTTCGAGCCACTAGAAAACTTTTGTGTTGCAGAACCAATATAATATATTGGCAATTACTAAACTCAAAATAAAAAAAACAATCGAAATTTACCGATAGAACAAGCTAAACTCTGTGTGATCTTGTAGTTACTCACAAATCCAATATGGCGACTCGAAGCATGTGCTTGACTTCACTAGCTCGGTAGCAGTTTACTCTCGATTATTTTAACTGGCACCCAGCTTCCCAACACAGTTTACTGCCAAAGAATATTTTTTGGACCGAATGAAGCGTTTTTTGAGCCTATGGTTCCGCTTTTTACCCATGCGCGAAGCGGCATGAGGTAAGGTTTCGACTCCGTTTTTCTTGTTACTCATGCGCGAAGCGGCATGAGGTAAGGTTTCGGCTCCGTTTTTCTTGTTATTTTTATTATTTTTATTTTTTGTGTCACGATTTTGCATGCAAATTTATGCACGCATATTTTAAATTGAACACTTCCGGTTCATAGCTTTGCCACTACACTTCCTGTTTAGAAGAGCGTTACTCAAGTGTCTAGCAATGTTCATGTTTGGTATATATAAGACATAGAAGAATCATTCCCTTCATTGTGGTACAGCCTTCATTTCCAAAACAATCAATAGTAAACAGCGTGGTTTCCAGGAACGATGACTGAATAAAAGGAGTACTCTTCGCCATGTCGGACATCTTCTTATCATCTTCTTCTCATCTTTTATCTTCTTATCATCTTCTTAACTTACTTACGCATGCGCATGAGTATAGGCTGCTGGCAGCCTCTTGTTATTTTTATTTTTTGTCACGATTTTGCATGCAAATTTATGCATGCATATTTTAAATTGTGCACTTCCGGTTCATAGCTTTGCCGCTACATTTCCTGTTTAGTGACTTCCGGCTACTCTCACTTCCAGTAAAAGAGCATTACTGAAGTGTCACGACAGCGTCTCCTACAACCCCACTTACATTAGTAATGTTCACGTTTGGTATATATAACACTTCGAAGAATCACTGGCTTCATTATGGTACAGCCTTCATTTCCAAAACAATCAATAGTAAACGTGGTTTGCAGGAACGATGACTGAATGAAAGGCCATGTCGGACAACTTCTTATCATGTTTAAAATATATCATAAACTTTCTTACGCATGCGCATGAGTAAAGGCTGCATGGAGCCTCTTGTTTGTTTACAATAATGATGTAAACACTTCTCTTTTCCATGGCAACTGATTATGGCGGCAAATTTGAATCTGACCACAGTGGAGAAAAAAACGATATAACTTAGAAAAGGGGTAAGACAGAATAAACGACATTCGTTTCCCTAATAAATTATCCTTAGCCAAATACAAAAAGCTGAAATCCAACTTTTTGACCAAATTCAGGTGTAACTCGCCCTTAAGGCGCCCACTGTTCCAATCACAAAGCGCTTGGGACAATTACATGTGCGCCCATTCCGGCAAACGAACGTGTGTTTTCCCATTTCGGTCCATTCATACCAGGAAGGCTATGATATGAGGGTAGGGCGGACGCCAATGACTTTGGGGATGATAAACTAGACAAGAAACTCGTGAGCTCCTTCTCTCCTTCTTTTTTTGTTTGGCATAACGCGAGGAACTACTTTGCTTTGATAGTTGCTAAAACGGCTCACCAAACAGTCCCTCGTTAATCTCAACTTTATCAGAGGAATCGGGGACAAAACATGCCTCCTTGCGTATCCACATCGTTGACAGAAACAGAAATTTCCATCATTTGCATATGCGCCGACTGAATTGCAAAATATCTACTTTATGACGTATCCAACCAAGGATTTTCTCTGCCGACGGGTGATGGCTTTAGATCCCACTCGGGGTATCTGGATTTGAATGGAGGCCACCAGCAATGAACTTATCAGGGTCCCTTAACCAAATCGTCCCCAACCGTGGCACAACGTCCGACATCAATAAGTCTCCCCAAACCACATTCAACTCTCGTTTTCCCTCCCAGTCGGAAACCCCATCTACATTAACCCCTGATTGGGAAGTTGGGTGGAAAAGACATGACTTGCTCGACGAACCCTTAAAGCCCACTTCCCTTCTCGTTCCCACTCAACAAATTTGCAAACTGGATATTGGTTGAATCTAGGAGAGGGAAACGGAAGTAATGAGATATCCTGAGCAAAGGATACCCCGGAAGGGGAAAAAAACAGACGGAGTTCCCGACCAGGAGGGAGCAACTTCACACGCCTGATAACAGTACGTCCGACGGCTACTGAGAAATTCAGTAGGCCTACGGGATCTACTCACCCCGATCTGGGAAAAATAATTACGACAGTAAGACCCTTACCCCGAGGACAAACAGGGAAACCCATACGCATGCGCACGCAAAGACTCAAATAGACTAATGCATTAGTCTTTATCACAACAAGCTCTGTAATATCATAGTTTATGCCTTGAGTAAGCCTTTAATTATTGGACTTCTGACCACACCACAGGCATGATTGTTTGACAGCGCGCTCACGGCTCCACAAGCATAGTAAATTCTAGACTGCCAGCTTGCCTCCCCACGGGCATAATTCGAAAACAGCATGCCTACGGCCACAGGCATAAGATGAAACTGTATACTAACTGCGCGCTCCAAAAGCAAACTTTCGATACCACATGCCTACTGCTCCACCGGCATAATTCGATTGTAGAGGAAAACAACAAGCTGACTGCCCCACAGGCAAAATTTAAAAATTACAAACTTACCACCTCACAGGCATAGTTCAAAACTACAAGGTTACCGCCCCACAAGCAAAATTCAAAACTACAAGCTCGCCGTCCCACCGGCAAAATTCAAAATTACAAGCTTTCCGCCCCAAAGGCAAAATTCAAAACTACAAGCTCACCGCGCCCCACAGGCAAAATTGAAAACTACAAGCGTACCGCCCCATAGGCAAAATTCAAAACTACAAGCCTGCCGCCGCACAGGCAAAATTCAAAACTACAAACTCACCGCCCTACAGGCAAAATTCAAAACTACAAACTCACTGCCCTACAGGCAAAATTCAAAACTACAAGCTTACCGCCCCACAGGAAAAATTCAAAACTACAAGCTTGCCGCCCCACAAGCAAAAATCCAAATTACAAGCTCGCCGCCCCACAGGCAAAATTCAAAACTACAAGCTCGCCGCCACACAGGCAAAATTCAAAACTAGAAGCTTACCACCCCACAAGCAAAATTCAAAACTACAAGCTTGCCGCCGCACAGGCAAAATTCCAAACGACAAGTTTGCCACCTCACAGGCAAAATTCAAAACTTCAAGCTTGCCGCCCCACAGGCAAAATTTAAAACTACAAAGGCAAAATTCAAAACTATAAGCTTGCCGCCCCACAGGCAAAGGTTCAAAACTACAAGCTTGGCACCTCACAGGCAAGATTCAAAACTACAAGCTTGCCGCCCCACAAGCAAAATTCAAAACTACAAACTTGCCGCCTCACAGGCAAAATTCAAAACTTCAAGCTTGTCGCTCCACAGGCAAAATTTAAAACTACAAGCTCGCCGCCCCACAGGCAAAATTCAAAACAACAAGCTTGGCGCCTCACAGGCAAAATTCAAAACTACAAGCTTGCTGCCACACAGGCAAAATTTAAAACTACAAGCTTGCCGCTCCACAAGCAAAGGTTCAAAAGTACAAGCTTACCGCCCAACAAGTAAAATTTAAAACTACAAGCTAGCCGCCCCACAGGCAAAATTCAAAAGTACAAGCTTGCCGCCCCACAGGCAAAAGTTCAAAACTTCAAGCTTGCCGCCTCACAGGCAAAATTCAAAACTTCAAGCTTGCCGCAAAACAGGCAAAATTTAAAACTATAATCTCGCCGCCCCACATAGGCAAAATTCAAAACTACAAGCTTGGCGCCCCACAGGCAAAACTCAAACTACAAGGTTACGGCCCCACAGGCGTAATTCAAAACTACAAACTTACCGCCCCACAGGCATCAAAACTTATAAGCTTGCCGCCCGACAGGCATAAATAAACGGTATGCTTTGTGCCCCACAAGCGAGATTGAAAACTGCATGCAGCTTACTGCCTCACAGGCAAAAATAAAAATGAATGCCTACTGCTCCACAAGCCTGAAAGGTAAATTACCAAGGGCGAAACATTATCGAACCGGCAAAATTCTAAAGGTTATTACAAAAAATATCTAGGTTTTCCGCCATAAGCACATAGTTCGTACACAAATTGGCAATACTGCACGCCCGCAATAGAATTCCACAGAGACATACAATGCATGGCCGTTTACGTGTGGCGAGCACGTGGCGAGCCGAAACTTCATAACCAAAATTCCGAAAACACTGCAAACCCTAAAAACGAACCCCGACCAAATGGGATAACTCCAAATACGCGACCAAAATAAGTCATACAGAACAGAAAAACACGATACCTCAAATAGCTGGAGCGTTGGCTTCGCCGTAAACCTGAACAAGAACTTGCTGGACCAGCACTTAACCTTCGGGCTGGCCATCCTGTTACCGGTCTCTGCTACAGCTAAAATTACTTGCTCTGCGGCGGGAGGATGAAGAGCTTGCTCGTTCGTTGCCGTTAGCGAGTAAGTCGGGTTCCACCGATAGCAGCCAAACGCCCTTCGTCTCGGACAAAGTGAAGTGAAACGGACAAAGCATGCCATTGATGGCCATTATATATACTCGTTAATTAATCCCCAGGGATCATATTTACAATTCAAATGGAATGTGAATAGTGGGCATATTATGTGGGAAAATGCGCCGATTATGCGGAAAACACGCTGGATTATACGGAAATTTGAACAATTTATAAAAGTGATAATTGGGCCTTTCCAATTTGCATTGAACACGTAACGCACGAACGTGAGCGTTGTTGTTTATAAATTGTAAAGTTAAGCCTCAAATTGTCAAAATACCTCAACCTCGTTCCCAGTGTCTTCTCCATTCCGTCCCCTGGAGCGTAAGCAGGCTCACATGTTTGGGGTATCGCGCGAGTATCTTGACGGCGGAGCCGCCAGTGTGAGCCGGCGAAGCCGGCGAGAAGAATGGGGCGAGGAAAAGTAAGCCTGCACGCGGGTTATTGATTTTTAAATTCCTTGTGTTCGCCGACGAACGCTGATTGATGAAAGTTATACGACAGGTGCCATAGCTTTTAAAAGAAAACAAAAAAAGCATTGCAATCATTCCCAGGTCAACGGCTTGTCAAGTGAGAATCAGACGGTTTCTACCTTCATACAGTTGTGTATCGCTTTTTGTAGTGGACGATCGTTTTTCTATTATTTTTAAAAGCACTGAAATTTATTGAGCTTGCCTTAAAACGACTTATCAGCAAAACATATTCAGCGACTGTTTCGCAATTACTCCTCCTTGTACGTGACCGAAAGTGGGCAGTGACAGTGCCCGGTCTTTTTTGCGGTAAAATTTCCACATTTTTTTCAAAATTTTCAAAATGACAAAGTGATGACAGTAAAAAAGCGTTTTTCTCCGTTGGGGGCGGAATTGGTGAATCGGGGCCTTGCGTGCAGGCTCTAATTTTCTCGCTCGTAATTCGCGCGTGGAATTCAAATAGTAGAGCCTGCTCGCAGGCTAGAAAGACACTGGCACAGGCTGGTCACGTGTCTCACAGAATAAATAAAATTCCTACGAGGAGTCACTGTTTCTGGAAGTTTTGTCACCAAAAGTTTTTGTCAACATCAAAACGAGGCTGTCTTCGGCGGTTGAGATCCGCTTTATTTGTTAGCAGCCTTCACTTTGCGATCGTAAATAGCAGCTACTGGAACATAAATCTCAAACCAAAACAAGTCAAGTGCCTGGAAGTAATTTACTCTGGAATATATACTATCGGTGTACTGCCAACAGTTTAAGGAAAATCGATCATCTTCCATCTTTTACCTGGGCTTTTCTTTGACAAAATCAACTCTCGATCGACACAGACAGTCTCGCCAATTCATACCGTTATTGTCGTCCTTTCGCCGTTTAAATTGTTTTTTTTTTTTTGCAATTTGGCGTCTGAATATTCGACATTTGACCTCTCGCGGGTACATTTACTTCGCGGAGACATAAACCGGATCTATTATTTTTTATGCAAATACTCTCCGTTCCCTGGTAGGCTAAGTACAACGAAACTCGAGCTCCCGACTTGGCAGCCCCTCCCTCAATGTTTTCGTTTGTAATCTCCCAGATTCTGGGGGACACGTGACCAGCCTGTGCCAGGGTCTTGCTCTCTCTCTCTCTCTCTCGCTCCGGGGGACGGGAAGGAGAAGACCCTGGGAACGAGGTTGAAAATACCTGTGTTTAAACAGTGCTTTCTATCTTTGTCAGACATTTTGAAGTTTTTAGCAATAGAGGAACACCGAAGACGAACAACAGAAGCCAAAGAAAAGAGTCTGTAAACAAGCGGCCATCTTGGTTAACATTGGTAACCAGGCTAACCACAAAACTAGTATCCAGGCTCATCGCCAACAGATAGTGGAACGCCTGGGGGTTAAAAATCGCTCGCGAACGAATCGGCGTGTTTTTCATCGATGTTTGGGAGAAAAAAAATCTTCAAAATAATTAATCTCTTCGGCTTTTATGTTTGCGAGGAAGATAAGCAGCTGCTTTATCGCTAATATTGGGCATTTTTTCCAGTTTTATGCGGAAAATGCTCCGAAGATGCGGAAATTAGAGAATTATGCGGATCCTCACCACCGCATCCTGTCAGATGCCTTGTTTATGAATCTTCCATCTTTTTCAATCTTCCATCTTTTACCCGGGCTTTTCTTTGTCAGATGCCTTGTTTATGAATCTTCCATCTTTTTCAATCTTCCATCTTTTACCCGGGCTTTTCTTTGACAAAATCAACGCCAAAAAAAAAAAAAATCAAAAATCAACAAAATTTACGCCCATTGCAGACCAAAATATGTGACTCCTTTTATCTTCAGATCCTACCCTTAAACATCCACACTTGTTTCCTAGCCACTTATGTAATGAGGACTGCGAGTTGTTTTGCCTTAAAGAATCTGACCCACCCAGTTTGCATTGCGCGCCTACGATGGCTCATCCGCCATTTTCGGGGCCACCGAAAGTCCATACTGTATTGTAGATGAGAAATTCAGTTGTGCAAGAGGTGATATGCTTGCCCAAATATGGAATAGAGCCGTATCATAACAATAATAGAAGCGCGCAATGCAAACTGGGTGCGTCAGACAACATACGCCTGTAATATTTCCAGAGAATAATAGTACCACACGAAGCGAGGATGATAATACCCTATACTTTGTTGTTCACTAAATTTGCGCTATACAACTGACAAGGTTGCTTGGTCAAATGATTTCCACTATATAGTTTTACATCCAATAACGCGACTTGCCTCATCCACAATGTTTGCATCTGTTGAAGCTGCAATCTCTCCTCCAGTTTTCAGAATGTTATTCAGGCACGTGCCCAAGTTTTCTGCTGACTTTATAACAAGCGGTGCGTCAGTCGTATTCTTTGCTTGTGCTTTATACGTCAGAAGCGACGTCATTGAGCTCACTGCTTCTAGTGAATCATTCTGAACGATTAAAGGATAAGATAAATGTAAGGACAGGTCTCTGGGAAAGGAAGGTATTCGAAAATGACCTTTGTTTAGGTCGTTTCTTTGTTGCCATGGTAACACTGGATGATTGTTTGTGCCACTTAACTCAATTTTGACCTCGGAAACTGCTGTAAAAAGTGCAAAATGTAAGACACCGTTAAAAATATATCAAATAACTAAGGACAATAAACTCAGACAATTCTCATTTAAATTTATGCACAGGATAATTGTTACAAAAAAGGAACTCAATAAATTTCAAATTACCACAGATGATAAGTGCGCCTTGTGCTCAAACAATGATTCACTTATACACATCTTTAAGGAATGCTCCGCAACATTAATTGTCGCTTTATGATAGCGCTTTGAAATGGTTTAACGATATAACAAACTTAAATGTCAATCCAACAGTGGAACATATTTTATTTCACCTGGCCTCACAAACCTGGAAGCCTGCTTGACTGAAATTCAAAAATGCAGACTTGACCTTCTTCTGTTATGTTCAAAGCAGTACATATACGCTTGTAAGACAGCTTCTACCAACCCTAACATCATAGAATTACAGAAAAAAATTCAAATGCAATGGAAAATAGAAATTGACCCCTAACTCTTCAGACGAATATAAAACCCTCTACTTTATTTATATACACCAAATTGCAATAACGTTGGCTGTGTTTTCACGAGGCGGTTTTTCTCGCTTAACATTCCTGTAGGTAATTTGTTTACTGACCGCGTTAAGCAGCTTAAAAAATTTATGCGTTTTCACGGACAGAACTTTATTCATTTTTCTTATACCATGCGCGATATATTTTCTTTTGTAAAAACAATAGAAAATTAGAACACAAAAGAACGACAATACAATGCCCTTCTTTGTTGTTTAATTGCCGACAAGCTTAAGCGACCTGGTTTGGTTGTTTAAATTTAATGAGAATTCTATTGTAGTTCGCCGACTTGCTTAACTTTAAGCGAGTTGGACAAACAACTGTTTTCACGAGATTTCCGACTGTCACTCGCTCAGCGACTCGAAAAATCGCTCGTGAAAACACGGCCGTTGTCATAGAAAAATGAAAATGAAAAAAGCCAAATAGGAATTAATTAGCTTAATCATCATAGCGACACGCGGCACGATTAAGCGTGCAGCGGCTATTGTTAATTTTTTATTAAGCGTGCAGCGGCTATTGTCATTTGAAATTTACCTAGGTTTGGAAATATGTTGCTACCCGGTTTATGTCATTCTCTGAGAATAACTGTTACATGTGCACAGTTGCACTACGAAAACGGAAAAGTGCAAAAACCTGTTCTTAAATATAGTTCTTGTGCATGCTTTGAGAATTATTACAATCCGACGAGAATGTACTTTGCATGTTTAATTACAGTGCGACCACACGAACCGAGGCCACCCAGACAAAATTTTGAGACAAATTTTGAAATTAGCCAATCACAAGTCAAGATTTAGACAATAAAATAGCGCATAATTATACTTGACCAGTTGTTTGGTACCGTCGAGCGAAAAATTCAGACTTCTGAACTGTGCGCTGTGTCGAGAATCTTCGATGACCAAAGGCTAAAAATGAATTGCCGCGTTTGGATAAATCAATCCGGAAGGTATTTTGTCAACGGCGCCGAAGCTCACAAATTCTACGAGAGGACGTTTTGAATTTATATCACATTGGCACTTCTCGGCGAGAAATCATGAGCTCGTGAACTGAAAACCGTGTGTCTCTCAGGCGTGTTGGAAAGCAAACATGATCATTGCCGTTTTATTAATTATTCGAGTTCTGATTGTTGAAACAAAAAAATCAACAAAGAAGGAAATTGTTTTCTAATATAAAGAGACGTGTATATAAAATACGTGACAAAAGCGGGCAAAGTTGGTGGCGAATAAATTAGATGCATCACAGTCGCACAGGTGACATGAGACAGGAGGTAACACATTCCGACGTGCGATCAAAAAATAGAACTCTCAAGGAAGAAAGTTTTTTTCCTCCTTTCTTCAAACGAATAATTCACTGCAGTTTGCTCCCGATTTCTCAACTCAACGGCAAAAATCGCGTGGACAAAATAGCACTATTTTCTGAGAAACAACTGCGAACTATCCGTACGGATCCGCTCGTTTATCTAGTTGTGTATACTTTGTTATCCAGCGACCGTACACTGAAAGCGGTTATTTTACTTTTTATATAAAATGTTCACGTTTAATACTTTGTATAAAATCCGTTTGTCGCCTCTCTGTTCCCTACTATACATGTACAGGCCGGGTTGAAGCTTTGAAGTCCTAAACTATAAATTGTGATTATCTCTAGACACAAGGTGCCAGGGGAGAGTGAAAAAAATAACAAATCAAAACTCTCAGATGTATGAAGAATCGCTCTCAAATTGAAATGGAACCGGAGAGAAAGTTAGAAATTACCGCTTGAATGAATGTACATAAAAACGTCTTCGAAAAATGAAAACTTTGTTGACAGCTCTGTTTAGTAATCACCGAAACTGCAAATTGCTCGCGGCGCCCGGTTTGCATGAAATGAGCGGCCGTCACGTTTACTTTGGATTGTTCAAAATTTCTTTACTACTGGCTTTGATTCCGGCCAACCCAGACATTATCATAAAATTTTCTAGCTTGATTTATACAATCGTGACAATTCTTCATTATTATCATTTGGGTAATGAAGAATTTATGGATATCAAAGGTTCGCAACACATCTCACAGTTCAGCATTTTGGTCAAGTATAATTTTGCGCTATTTCATTGTCTAGATCTTGACTTGTGATTGGCTAATTTCAATTTGTCTCAAAATTTGTCTGGGTGGCCTCGGTTCGTGTGGTCGCACTGTAATTCCTATTGGCCTTTTTTAATTTTTTGTTTTTACATTTTTCATTTTTCTATGACAACGTTATTGCAATTAGGTGTATGTCTAGTTAGTACTTAGTATATATTTTTTCTTACAATGCAAATTTATCCAAGTTTTTTTTAATGTACCGAGTTAACTTTTACTTTAAATTAGCTTTTCTTTTTCTTTTTGCACGCCTTTATTATTTGATCCTTGTTTTTTGTATTAAATAAGTCCCATTTAACTAATCAAAATAAAATTGTACGCATACGTAATGTATCGCAAGTAGTGCTATTATAAGTAAATCAGGGTATTGTTTGTAGTTTTAGTAACTGTAAGAAATTGTAATCGTAAGATATTGTAAGTAGTGCTTAAAAGAAATAAAAAAATTAAAATAAAATAAAATAAAACACCGTTTCTCAAGCAAATTAAAACTCTACAAATCAAGATTTCCACTAGATGTAAAAACTTTATTCTAGTTTACATTTATGCATTTGGCATTTTTTTTTTATTTTATATCAACTGTCATGAACTTAACGGTCAAACAACTTGATGGAGTTTCAGACATTTTAGTTGACGGGTAAAACTAGCAATACCTTTTCTTGTGTTTTTCCAAAGTACGCCGGTTCTAGAACTCAAACTACGGGGGTGGTTTAAATATATACCCTTGTTACTAAATCTATAAAAAAATCTCTGCGGGGCTGGTTTATTTCGAACTTTGATTTACTGAGGAAAACCTTCCAAATCATTTGTTGTAAACTTCGGTGATATTAACGCGTCGTTCATTCGAAATAAATCCTTTAAGAAAACTCAATCGGCCTTTAGGCTTAACGAATAGCATGTACTCTATTAAGTTCTGATCAAATCTACTGTTTGCAGCCGTTAATCAAGCTCAATCCATATAACGATTACTTTACTGTTTTCTGCAGTTCTCAACGTGTGAAAAACTTGTCAGTTCTTTCTGCACAGCATACATTTTCTGTATATAAATTCGGATGTCTAAACCATCTCTTGTGACCATGCTGTTTGTTTATAGTGGAGGTCGATCCATTACTCATCACAGTGGTAATAACAACAGATTTTGTAGTACCCGAAAGGTCACCGAAGCAAGCCATTGTAGGAAGCTTTGTTCGTCCATGCACATTTCTACTCTGGAATTATATTTATCCGTTCATGCGATCATTCCTTCCCAAAGAAGGTAAACGGGAAGCGGCATGCAAACCGGTTTTCGGATTAAACCTGTTTTGCCTGGGAGGGGGTTTAACCGTTCTCAACAAAAATATGCGTTGCTATAAAGGTAGCCACTAGCAAATAGAAACCCGGAAACTGATGAGGTTCGAGAGGAGAACCAAAACCATGGTCTTGCCTGAATGAATATAAACGAAACAGTCGCTAGACTGTGAAAATTGACAACGGAGTAGAAGTAGTACAAACAGCGAGCTCCACGCTGCAGCTATAAAGCGTAGCGAATGGAAGCTAGAATTACAGCCTTGACTGAACAAATTTCAACTCTCTACAAGTTGAATAGCTTATTAAAAATACAAAAAAATACAAATAAATGTTGTTTATAGTGGACGAGCACTTAGCTATCAAGCTATTTCACAGGCACGCCACTTCAAATACAGAAACAAATAGAACATAACAATTTTTTTAAAAAATCCCAACTGGCAGGAGGCAAACCAGTTGGCTATTTTGCAAGCGTGCTCGAGGAGTTGAACTCGGGTCTGCCGTGAAACAACTCCGGCAAGTGGTCAGAGCGGGACTTGAACCCTAACCACTCGACCACGCTGCCTCCTACAACTCCCTCTGCTATATAGCTTGGATCCTGAAAATTAAAATCCAACAAAGGCGAAACTAAAATAGCTGGGCCTAGTGTGACATTACTCGTCGGGAAAGACATTAACGGCCAACAGATCATTTCAGACCCTTTCATGTCCGGTATTTCAGAGAGATGAGTTAGAGAAATTCAAAGCAGTTCCTACATAAAAATCTACATGCTAATATTAATGGCGAAAACAACACAACAACCGCCAGGCAAAAAAACGGCACTAAAATGAGGTGAAAATCTACAAACGCAACACGCCACGAGAAACCACAACAGATAGACGCGAGATAGACTTGACCTCTAGTCCGTTGCACGCGGCTTCTTAAAGGTTTGAAAACTCAGTCTAAACTAAAATACTCTTTTACAAACTAAATGTAGAATACCCGTTCAAAACGTATAGAAGCAGCGAATGGCATTTTAAACATGAGGTAAGGATCCGTGTAGGCTTGCCACACCCATTTTACATGTGACTTGATGTTTCCATAGCAACAAGATTTTGACATCCATGTTTTTTTAAATTTGCATATTTTTACCTTTGAATAAAGAAAAACAATGTTTATTGGTATAACTTTTACATTTTTACGTCATTTAGCGTTTATTTATTGGTTTCGATTAATTTTGAGTCAATACGAATGGTTTTTAAGAGGCTTTGAAAAATTTCAGAAATCCAAGATGGCGGATCCAAGATGGCGGCCGTATAACTAAATACCTAATAACTACGACATATGACGTCATCGTTCCATTGTACGGGCCGCAAAGGAAATATTCTTGAAGTTACGAGGGAGGGGGGAGGGGCACAATGTGCCCCTGATCCCCTCCCCCAGGCTGAGGAACTCAAGTTATTTAAGGAGGATGGAGGGGGGGGGGGAGATGAGGAGAGAAAATTTAAAGTAGAATAAAGGTTTTACATCAGGGGAAAGTTGATTTGTTGACTTTTAATTAACTTGACAAACGATGTCTTACATTTTGCACCTTTTACAGCAGTTTCTGAGGTCAAAATTGGGTTTATTGGCACCAACAAGCATCCGGTGTTACCATGACAGCAAAGAAGAAACGACCTTAAAAAAAGGTCATTTTGAACATCCCCTTTGAAGACTTATCCGCATGCAAAATATAAAGGGGAGTTCAACATTTTTCATTTCCCACCTTTCTCGATTCTTTCATAGAACTACTCCTAATATAGTAATTTTAACAGCAGAAAGTAATGAAAAAATGTAATATATTTGTCCGACGAAGTTGACGTATACAAACACAGACTAGGCCAAAAAAAAGCAAAGTGAGATGTTTAATCAATGAGTATGACTTGGATGAACAATGTCCAATGTTAATGGTTAACTAAGTACTGGACCATTTAGCATCCTTGTATTGGTATTCAGTACAGAGCAAACAACCACACAACCCCACCCACCTGCTCCTCTGCCCAGCCCTTGTCGTTAGGTAGATTATAACTTTCTTTATACGTCCCAGGGTAAGACAAATATAGTGTATAATTCCGGCCTTTTGTGGCGGATATTCCCTTATTAATGGGTGCATTTAAACCTCCTGGGATAGTACTCACCAGATTCTTAACAGACACTGCGTCACTATCCTGAGTGGCAGAGCCAATTACTGATGAAGTTTGCAAAAGGTCGGCAAGGGTTTTCACTTGCAATAAAACAATGTTTGCCACGATCACTTCATTAATCTGTAAAATTTCATAGACGAATTCATTCTTATTCAATTATTCCTTAATACAATGAACAAATTGTGACATGAATAAAATTCAAACGCGATATATATTGAAATATGTAAATAGTTAAATGTATGTTTCCCACGAGCGCGCGCCAAATATAGAAAAATAAATAACCCACGAGGCTCTTTAACGCTGAGTTGGTTATGACCATAATGATGTTATAATCTATCATTAAAATCCTAATAGGGGATTAGTACAATTGGGAACATATATTCATCACATTCATATTATGGGAATCCCCCTCCCCCCCCCCCCCCTGGCAACGACAAAAACCCACGTCGACTATACAAAAATGACAAGAGAAGTTTGTTTACCTCTGTTTTCTTTTTTCGATCGATGTTAGTATCATGTGAAAATGCTTGTAGCGCAGTATTTGCTATTTGCACTGCTTTGCTCAGATCATGGCTACTGACTGCTTTCTTCAGAAGGCTTTCATTGGCTAAAATCAACGTGGCTATCTTTTCGGAAGTGGTATTGGGTGGCATTACCTTATGAAAGGAAGACAAAACGTGATTGACAAACATTAATGAACGTAAAAGTAAAGTACCGTAGCAATGTCTATGTGTATTAAAATGAACGCAGTGAAAGAAAGAAAGAAAGGAAGAAAGAAAGAAAGAAAGAAAGAAAGAGAGATACAGAGAAAGAAAGAAAGAAAGAAAGAAAGAAAGAAAGAGAGAAAGAGAGAAAGAAAGAAAGAAAGAAAGAAAGAGAGAAAGAGAGAAAGAAAGAAAGAAAGAAAGAAAGAAAGAAAGAAAGAAAGAAAGAAAGAAGTCTAAGAGAAACTCGCGCGTTCTTCGCATTTCAAGCTGGACGCAGTGAACATTTGAGTTCTTCAATTATTTTGAAAAGCATGTCCAGTTCAGCTATGTATAATGCAATGAGCTGACAAGATACACATAACCGCATGCTTTCTCACTCAACCAAAAATGTCAATGCCACCTGCTTTCCGGGACGAAAGCCGGCATTTTCTGTACTGAATAGGCTTTTATGTCTTATAATTTTAAAAGTTTCCACTTTTGTTAATTGTTGTTGGACTAGAGGTAAACGGAAAACGAATTATATTAAAGTTTGTTTAATATGACAGTTTAGCTTACTTGGAATACGAATTAATCTCACGTCATCCAATGGCTGTCTACGCACGCGAAGGCTAGTAATATTAAACAGCCGTTAAGCCGGGATTCTTTTCTTTTTCATCTCTTTGCACTGCTCTCTATATGGCCACTAGTTAATTAATTACTGTCCTGTTCAGGGTTTCTAAATTTGTTTTTCGGTTTCGGCCGATCATACCTGGCGAAAGATATTTATACTTTCTCTTAGTTCTCAGAGATCACGCAGTGCATAACGTTTAAAACACCTACCTGAACAGACAAGTTCACGACTTGGACAGAGGCACCGTTCTTGTCCGTGACAGTAACAGTAAAATTCAACGTAAAATTACGTGATAAGACCCCAGGTGGTAACTGAGCCATGACAGAACTATTAAAGCCGTGGTAAATGACGCTACTCAAACCATGCTGCAGTTTGTACTGAAACTGGTACGTTAATTTGGCGCTGCTGCTCTTCCAGCCGCTACAACTTAGATTGAAGTAAGTCTCCAAAGAGATTCCTGAAGCTGGTTCTATGGAACATTCTCCTCCTGTCGGGATTAGTGTCGTTAAGAAATCATAGGCACTCATCCATGAAAGTCTTCCTGCAGTTCCAACAAATACTGCTAAGCGGTAGTTCCGACCCCCCACAAGTGAATTCTCTTTTATGACTATACCACTAGAATCAAGTGGAGTGCTAACTATCAGTTTAAAATCACTTATATTTCGCCACTCCATGCTTCCGTTGGAAACAGATTGATCTTTCTCGTAGAGCATCCAGTCGTATGAAGTAATATCGGGGCATTGCGAACCCTGGCATATTGACTCAGTGCTCAATTTAAGTGATGGAATTACTTCTGGTCCACAGTTTATTATGCAACTGAAAAAGAATTCCAAGATGGTAATTATTGCCTGCAAGGAAGTTATTGTCACATTCATGGTATTTTTTTAACAACTGATAAAATTTCCAGTTGGCTGTATATATTTCTATTACACAATTTTTGAAGCTTGAAGCAAAGAATGATGAGTGTATTTCAAGAGGTTTATTGGTGTAATTAACTGAAAGCGACATGGTTAAAAAAGTGTCACTGATATCACGACAAACTACTGCTTCATTTATACTGTCCAAATTATTTTCGTTTAATAAGGGTCAAATGAATGACTCCTTCGTACAAGTTAGGTGAAAAGATGCCCACTGCTTATAAAAATTGACAACTTAGAAATGGGGCGCAACCTGTAAAAAACTAGCGTTGAATTTTCTAACAATAATTTGAAAGATGGATGCATAAATTCGTCATTATTTAAACCACAGTTATGATCCCATATTTGCAGTTACGATCCATGATCAATTCTCTGTAGTTATGATCCCATATTTACAGTTAATATAATTGAACACATTGATACACTGCCCAAATATGGTCACAAAGCACTCGAAATCCGTAGGTCTACATGACGTTAATCCAGCAATGATAGAAAAATTTTTACATTTATTTAAACGAAAGTGAAATTGACCGCTGCCTGCAATTTCGAATCTTTGGGAGGAAAACGGCGTAAACTACGCCTGTATTACGTATAGGTAAAAAAAAAAAAGGAAAGAAAAAATAGGTCCGCAATGCGAACATGTGGGAGCTTCTATTAGAATCTTTGATCAAAACATCATTGTTCAAATAACTAGAATTGATTATTGCAAATTTATTTAGTACATTCAACTATACACTTAGTAATAGTAATTGCACTGAGTGGAGTAGACTTCAGGGAGTAATCGGGCAAGTAATTCAAATCGGCCGACCACTTAGTGCGAGGACGATTTGAAATTGCGAGAATGATTACCCTGATTTGTACGACATGAAGTTCAATTACTAATTAATCGCATCGATAACAAAAATATTCGACATTATAAAGTCTATGTGGAATTTTTGTACTATTCGATTACAAAATGTTGTAATTGGATAGCTGTAATTGGACAGCCATGTCCGCTAATTACATAAGAAATAGGCGCATCTTCCTATATAAAAAGAATGGTTAAATTGTTGGCAACAACTTCAAGTGAATGTAAAAAAAAATGTGATTACAGTTAAAGTTATTAACAGAGTTCATCATGTTCACCATGTCAGTAAAATGGCCATTAGGAGTTGAGTGTTTAAAGTTATTTTTTCTGGTTTTATTTGTTCAATTCCAACTTTGGCTAGAAAGTAGATGAAATGTTCCAACTTCCCGGGTGCATAACGTTGTTCTGCAGACGCTCGTGAAATTGTTTCTTTTGCGGTTATCACTGGCAAATTTGGACCATTTACAGACTTCATAAAATGTCTATAAATCTTGAATTTACATACGTGGTACTTTCACCTGTTAAAAACAAAATATCTGTAAATTCTTTTGACAGACATTTTATATAGTTTTTTTTTTGTCTTGTTCTTTATAAAATGTTTGCAAAATGTTTATAAATTCTAGGAGCTGTAACGAGGGGAAAGACTTACAATTTACAGACTTTATAAAATCTGCCAACAATGTTTGTAAATCTACTGTTTACAAAGATTTTATAATGCCTAGACTTCTAATATATAATGTCTGTAAATGGCAAATCTCTGTACATTAAAGGGGTCCCCAAGCGGAACAAGTAATGACAAACGGGGAATTATAAAATCTCTGTAAATTGACACATACAAACATAATATTTCTCCGAATCGTCTATATAGTAATTTTAAAGCTACATCCATTGTTCACTCACATAGTCTAAGAAATTCAAAATACAACCCTTTCGTTCGTAGACCCGAGTACTGAAGCAGGCAAATGAAGTTTTTAATATAGCGGTTCTGTCTTCTGGAACAGCTTGCCTTTGAGCGCTAAAATGTAGCCCACTCTTAGCGCTTTGAAATCGTGCATTTACTTTCTATATAATTTAATAATAGTTAATAAAGGATACTTTTCATGGTTTTTAGTATACTCCCGTATATATAATGAATCTAGTTAGATAATTTAATTTAGTTAAGTAATTAATCCATGCAGTGTTGTTTAAGGCTCAACGGAAGAGCATGTATTATGAACTGACACCGTGTGCGATAAATAAAGTTTACCCACCTAACAAGGCACTATAAAATCTCTGTAAATTGACACAAACGGGGCACTATAAAATCTCTGTAAATTGACACGAACGGAGCATCATAAAAACTCTGTAAATTGGCACAAACGGGGCATCATAAAATCTCTGTAAATTGACACAAACGGAGCATCATAAAAACTCTGTAAATTGACACAAACGGTGCGCTATAAAATCTCTGTAAATTGACACAAACGGGGCACTATAAAATCTCTGCAAATTGACACAAACTGGGAATTATAAAATCTCTGTGAATTGACGCAAATAGGGAATTATAAAATCTCTGTAAATTGACGTAAACCGGGCATCACAAAATCTCTGTAAATTGACGCAAATGAGTAAAACTGACTAATTTCTCTTTTAGTAAAGTAGGCATTTTACTCGATATTTTGAGTTAGTTTACTTGAAAGTTGACTTAAATATTTAATCCCAGATTGAGTTGAAACAACTCCTTATTTTGAAAAAATCAAGTGGAAGTCACTTTTACTCAAACATACGATTAAAAACTTACTAACCACAGTGAGTATTAAAGTGCTTCTCACTAAAATTCAAAATATGTGTTAATTCTTAACCCAATAAAGTGAGTTGTTGAAACAACTCTTTATTTTGAGTGAACTTATTAAGGGAGTGTTCATATATTTGGGGAGGGGGGCTGGCAAATGGGGAATCTTAACGTTTCGAACTTTTTGTACCCCTCGATGATTAAGGATAACTTTTTTTGCTTCCCCCAGCGAGAAAATAAAAACTTTTTTGACCCCCCCCCATTGTAAAACAAAAAAAATTGAGGAAAGTAATGAAAAAATACAGTGCCGAGCTGTAGTTGTGGAGTCCTTGACTGATGAAATTACAGACGAAGCTCTTTTGCCACTGTCAGATGATATGATCTGCCTGAGCAACATCGACAACCTTGCGCCAACAGTTCTGGTCAAAGGCCTGGATCAACTTGTTTCTGAGGACGGCCTTTCTGTTGGTGCAGCCACCGAAATCCAAACACATCTGGCAAACAAATCCATTCAGAGAATGGAACCCATTTTTTGTGTAAACTATTTGGTGTTGTATTTTTAGACATGTTTTATATAGATGTTTGAGATTAAATTTTGAAATACTGTTAAATAAATAAAAAAGATGCAATAAATGGATTCTATTCGATGGAGTTGCGTGGTAAATATACTTTGTATTTTTAATAAGTTGGACATCCACACAGCTGTTACTTTCAGTCGATAAAAGTTCCACCGTGACAAAGGCTTTCTATAGCATTCACATTACCATGGTCAAAATTGTATGCCCAATCGTCAGTAGCCTCGAGTATTAATGAAGTAACTGTGGAGTGAAGAGATTGAAAGCCCGACTGGTGGCTAGGCTAGAGAGGAAATTATAATCCATGAGAAAGCCAAAGACCTGATAGTAAATAATTCTTTCGAAGACCTTTGCCACCACTGGGATAATAGAGATGGGGCGTTTAATAAGTCAGCGTGATCCCCTTGTTTGAATTTCATCGGCATCATTTTCGAACACTTCCATTCTTGGGGGGAAAGTGCAATTTGTGAATTTAATTACACACAACTTATGTTTTAACAAGTATATTTTGTACAGTCTTGACACAGAGATCAATAATATTATCTATTTTATAATTTTATTTTATTTACTCTTTAAAATTTGTAGACTTTTATGGTAGCATTGTTGTATATTATGGTTTGATTTAATATTTTGTTGCACGAAAAGGATATAAACCATCAAACGTTTTTGCCCCCCGCCCCGCCCCCTATTCCCCAGAGTAAAATATAGGGGGGTTAAACTTCGTTTGCCCCCCTCCCATTTGCCAGCACCCCCATCCCCATAAATAATGATCACTCCCTAACAGTCCAACATCTACTCAAACTAGAGCAAAAGCACACACATAAGAGATTGCCGCTTGAAGTTCGCAAGCGAGAGCGGTAAAAAAAGGTTTCATTCAAAGAAAAAATATTTTAAAATAAAAGACACAGCTTAGTTCAAAGGCGGTTGTTGTATAAGATATATGTCTCATGTACCATTTGGACATTTCCATTTTCACATGTCCGAATGAAAAAAGTGAAAACCGGTGAGGGGTACACAGCTGACACAGCATTTTAATATTTTAGCCTTGCCTAAACAGCTCGTGAAAGAGGTATTTTTAAAGCCTGGATTTACCTGGAACGTTAATAGGAGTGATTTCCGAAGAACGAAAGATTCAAAAGAAATGCATTATGGTAAATAAAATAAAATAAATCAAAGGCAATCATCAAAGCAATTCTCCGTTAGGCCGCTCGGCCGAGAGGTCTTGGGTGCGAATTTATCATGCGCAAGAGTCATTCCCGGCGGGCAGTTCGTGTTGGCGCTTCTTTCAACGAACTTTTGCTGGTCGCTTTCAGTATTCAAAACTTCACTTGCTTTTAAAAGACAACTTGTGATTTTAGCCTTTTTCTCGTTCCACGTTTTCTGAATAAGCTACATGAAATGTTTTTACAACATATCAACGATCGCTATGCATACGATTCCTTCCAACCTACAAGCTTCGTCAAGTCAAATTTGACCGCCATGACAGTTGGCAAGTTCTCTAATGCTACACCAATTCAAGAGCTTCATTCTTATGTTCCCAAAGGATGTTAGCTTACGTTAACAATGTAAACCAGCTAAAATAATATTTTTGGCTACCTGTACTGAAGACTGTCCACGAATTTCAGGGTTCTTTCTACTAAAACTTTAATTTTAATATTTCTTTCAATCTTGCAATTCTGTTCAAGTGATGTTGATTTTTAACATGAAGTACATGTATATATACGGTAAATAAATAAAAACAAAGACTTATATAGCGCACATATCACACGTTTCATGGCGCTTTACATGCACTTATGAGAATGAGATCGCACGTCAGCTTATGAAGGCGCCGCAAGCAGCCGCTATCGGTCCATTGTTGATCTCATCTCACCCACCCCACCAATGAACAAGTAACACTGTGGGTGGTCACAGCCAGGGTTTGTATTATCTATTATTAGTATTATCTACTTCTTATTTGCTGGGGACGTGTTTGCCGTCCATGCTTAGGAAACCATACTGTAGGCCATAAGACCACTGACTTGTTATGTACACATGCTATATTGTTGGAGGTAAAACCTTTGGAAAAGGTGAACATTGCTCAGTTAATCAGTACCAAAAATGACAATAGTCAGTTCAGGGACATATACATGTAGAAAACATGGACCTAGGAGTACATGGACCACCTGATGGACCACATTTAATTTTTGTCAGTTTTAATATTTTTTTTTAAATTTTTCTGTCAGTATATGCGGAATAAGTACAGGGTACATGTATATTTTAAAACGCAGTCTTCAGTTGAAATAAATATGGCATTCAACATCAAGTAGCAACGTCAAAAAAAAAGTCTTTCACGTGTTTTTTCAAACCACCACTCTTGAAACGTATTCCAGAAGGAGAGTGATTTACTACATTGGATAAACATATGTTTTAAAGTTTGCTTCTCGCACCCACATAACGGACAAAGATCACTTTCAGAGATACCGTCACGGAAAAGGCTCGTTTGAGTAGGGAGTATGTTGTGTATAATTTTGTATTGAAACATTATGAGTTTAACTTCTTTTGTAACTATGAAAGGCATTTGGTAAACTTTATGAACATTGTTTTCTAAAAGAGGTTGGTGGTACGAAAGTGTTTTTTAAGATTGCAGAATAAATAGAACTTGTGATTAGACCATGCGGTTTTAAAACATTTTTCCACGCGCGAAGGATGGCATTGATAAGACCATAAAACTTCGTAAAGGGTACATCTAAATTAAACTTTGTTTTGAATTCTAAAAAATTACACAGGTTGCCTTGTTCATTCAGTAAATCTTGCACATGAATAAAGTTTTTTGCGAACCATTTTCTATAAAAAACTTGCTTCGTATCAATTAAAATATTACAGTTGTTCCATAAAATTTCATTTTTTTATATTGGTGGTAATACGATCAGGTAAGTTTTTGAAGTCGCGCCAATAATCGAGAATCATGCGATAAAAATAGGGAGGGTCTCTAGCTTAAGTAATTCGGTTTGTAGTTACATTTTGTCAGAAACAAGCGTCCTTAACCCACTGCACTACTGTTTTCCGAGTGTCTTGAGTGTTTTTACTGAGAAACAAAAATGTCCAAAAAGTAAGACTTCACTGCATTCAGTAGCCGACATTTGAAACCTCGATCGCTAAGCAAATGGCAAGTTACATAAAACACAAAACTTGCCGGAACAAAACTCCCACAGCAATAAGCGGCGAACACAATATCAAACGGTCCAATCCATTCATGAACGCCTTGTATTGTCTTGTAAACTTATATGCTGCAATTATTTCTTCTCCTTCTCAAGTCAATTCATGAAAATATTGTGCCGCGTGTCAACGAATAAGACCAATGAAACTAAAATATGCGTGCATACATTTGCATACACTAATGCGACACACAAAAAAAGGCAACCGAGAGGGCAAAACATAATTCGTCGACTATGCCAAAAGTAAAAAGTCGAATTGACCACAAACAAGAAACGTATTAAGCTTACCTTTGAAATATCTTAGGTGGAACTGCTTTTAACAAATGAACAACTTGGAATACGCTTGAAGTACGATGGTCCTTTGCCACTGTTAACCTGACAATGATTGTTTCGTTATCATGAAAGTATTTATTGTCAATAGTTATAACAGGACTGGAAGCACTCCTTAATTCATAAACGTTGGAGTTCTTAAATGCTGCGAGCGAATCTAGTTTACTGAGTGATATGATGTCGGAGTTATATTGTCCTTTCATCTTTCCGTACTGCCAAGTAAAGTGTAATCCTTTGTTACTATCAGTTTCAGGGTCATAGGAAAGGGAACCATTCATCGTCAGATTGTCGTCCACTCCTTGTAGGACCAGGGCTCCTCCAAAGATGACTGCAACCAGATTAGGTCTTTTTTTGCAAATCCCCCCATCTGTAAAATATTTTATTAAAATAACATTAATTTGAGTGCGTTCCTAAATTTTGACATACTACCAGAAAAGGAGGGGTGGTAAACTATGGTGTTTTATCCCCGCCAAAATTCGATGTAAATATTTTACATTCTACTTCTTGCATTTTAGGCAACATTATACAATTCGATATTCAACTTTGCATATTCCGTGTCCAAACTTAACGATTGCACATTGCACTTTTCATTTTCGATATTCAACGTTATACGTTCGGCATGCGATATTAGTGATTCATTTTCAACGAAATCTTCGTGGGAACCTCGCGCATTTAACATTCAAGTTTTTGTATTCAACATTAAAGATTACTCATTCGACATACTTGACTGTTGGGTCTTTAACTGTCCGAATTCGGGTTACTGCATCATTCAACTTGCAAACTTTCGTATTCGGCTTCCTTTGACATCCTACCGCAATCCAGGAAAGGATGATATCGTGGACGCAAACAACCCTCGCCCCATGGTGAGACACGGAGACACTCTTGGGAATGGCCATCCCCATGAGTGTCTCTCTGCGTGAGTGGAGTAGGGAGGCGACGAGAGGTGTCCGTGACAATTTTCACGCATGCTTTCAGAATTAAAGCCAAAGCATTTGCAAAACTCGTGGACCAATTCTCGAGTTTATCATTTGATTTAAGAAAAGCTGAATGTTTTGTTTTTGTGAATTTAATGCTGCGCAATAGAACTGCGGTAATTGTTGTGTGATGATGTTTGGTTTGGTCTTCTTCGCTCCTTTCGGAATATGTCTGTCTGTTGTGTGCGATCCGCTTCAATGTTCGCGTGACTTCCCAAATTGGGTGACGTGAGTGATGTTAACTCTTCTGGAACGCGTTTTCGTGGACTTGTTTGGCAGTCACGTAACTACAGCACTCGTCACGTGAGGCGAGTTTACAGTGTTTGCAGCTGCGGCGCTCGTTATGCGAGGCGGGCTAGCAGTGATCGAAAACTGTAGTGGTTGTCGCGTGAAGATACTTGGCGCGACTTAGTCCTCGTCGCTCAGTTCGAGGCATGGATCTTCCATTGTCTGTCCAGTCTACTCGGTTTGAGCAGTCGGTACCACTTTGTGGCGTGATGTCCCGAGTTGCATGGAGCGCGTTTTCGCGGAATTGCGTGGGAGCCGCTTAACTCACTCGCTGCGGATGTGAGTTTCAAGTGTTGTACTGCGGCGCATTTTGTGTGGGGCGGGCTTGCGGTACTCGAAACTGCGTTGATTGCTGTGCGAGGATGCTTGAATAAGTCCTCTTCACTCCGATCAGAACATAGAGCCTCCACTGTCAGTCCAGTCTAAACGGTTTGTGGTGTTTGTAAATGAAACGCTAGTTGTGTGTAGCGGATTTGCAGTGTACCTTAACTGCAGCGCTCGATGCGTGAGGCGGGTTTGCAGTATACCTTAACTGCAGCGCTAGGTGCGTGAGGCGGGTGTAACTGCAGCGCTATTTGTTTGAGGCGGTTTTGTAGTGTTCGTAACTGCAGCGCTCGATGCGTAAGGTGGGTTTGCAGTGTACCTTAACTGCAGCGCTCTATGCGTGAGAAAGGTTTGCTGTGTTCGTAACAACAGCTCTAGTTGCGTGAGACAGGTTTGCACTGTACCTTAACTGCAGTGCTCAATGTGTGAGGTAGGTCTGCATTGTTCGCAACTGCAGCGTTTGTTGTATAGAGCGGCTTTGCAGTGTTTGTAACTGCAGCGCTTGTGTAAGGTGGATTTCCATGTTCGTAACTGCAGCGCTCGTTGTCTAAGGCGGGTTTGCAGAGTTCGTAACTGCAACGCTCGTTGTGCGAGGCCGGTTTGCAGTGTTCCTTACTGCAGAGCTCATTGCGTGAGTAGGGCTTGCAGACTTGCATTTGTTGCCAGGCACAAACAACTGATTTTTAAACAACGCTTTAATGTGCTGGAAATAGTGGACCCGAAGTCCAAACAGTTAACAGTTTACATTTCTGTACTTGAAAAACCTTTTCATCTCGCACGCGGTCGAAGATCTTACAAGTTACGTGAAACTGGTCACGAGTTCTCTATATTGCAATTACGTCATCTCACACACTCCCCGACTTTAAAAATGTCCTCCGAGACATTTGTTACAATGTTCAGTGGTGTTCTCGCCTCCCAACTAAAACGTGCCATCGTATTCTCATGCATTACTCCTGTATGTTGCTTGCATTATGGGTTCATCAGGCCCAAGACAGCAATTTTATACAACAATACATATGCAAATACGTAATCAAAACCTATCTTCGTTCACACTTGATTCAATAAATGGATAGGCACAGTCATAGTTCCATGACAACGATATCATTCATTTGCCTGTTTGAAAGGCACAACAGCACCAAAGGCAGGTAATTAAATAATCAGTTCAACAACAACGTCAATGAAAGTCTTGGGTAGTCAATATGTGCATGCAAATTACACATGTATCATCTGCATATAGAGTGGGTACGCCAGCGGACCATAACATGGTTGTGCAGGGTACTGAAACACAGGTTGTATTTAGATACAAGTTCTTGCTCTTGCTCAGGATCCGGATCCTCTGGCACTGACACATGTGACGTGTCTTGGTTCTCAGCAGGGTCAGAGTGATTCACATCTGTTGGTCCCTGGTCATTTACAGACTGCAGCTCATTAAACGGGGTCTGGACATCTATGTCTATTGGTACATGTCGACCAAAAGCAATGCTGGTTTCAGGGTTGACTCGTTCTACCGGACAAGACGATTCGTCAAGTTCTATTGGTGAATAGGTTAGATGTTCATCATCATCCGTGTCGCTATCAGCACTTGTCTGTAATGGATCGCGCGTTTTCCTCGTGATCCTAGATCCACGCCGAGTCTTGTTAATCATTCGATGTTCTTGCTCTTGAGTTACCGGTAGAAAGTCACATGGAAGTAGCAGGTTTCTGTGCAGAACGCGATTCTTTCTGTTTCCTCCTTCAGCTTTCACTTCATAGACAGGATTGTCTCCTTTTCCACAATGTGAATCTGATCTTCCCAGTAAGCCCGCAATTTACCAGGTCCCCCACGCTCTGACAGGTTTCGGACGAGGACTCTGTCCCCAGGTTCCAGGTTTGTATAGTGTGCCTTGCGATCTTGAAACTGTTTCCCCTTAGAAGACGACATGCGGGATTTCTCTGCAGCTAGTGAGTACGCCTCCGTCATAGCAGACTTCCATCTTTTGACATAGGTGATGTGGTTTCCTGTCACTGACTCCAGTGATGTACCCAGGATAATATCAATTGGCAAACGTGGTGAGCGTTCAAAGAGGAGCTAGAATGGTGAATAACCAGTGGATTCACTCTTGGTGCAATTGTATGCATGAACAACCTTGGGCACAAGCTCATGTCACTTACTCTTCTTTTCTTCGGGTAGAGTTCTTAGCATTGACAGCAATGTTTGGTTAAACCTTTCTGCTTTACCATTACATTGAAGGTGGTAAGGCGTAGTCCTTGAACGGATCATCCCGCACAAAATAATGCAACTGCTGTAGCTGGTGAAACAACTTGTTCTCGAACTCCCTTCCCTGGTTATGCAGAATACGCGCCGGGAATCCAAAACGGAGCATAAAATCGTTGCACAGCTTGTCGGCTGCAGTACGCGCTGATTTGTTTATTGTGGGGTACGCTTGCGTGAATCGTGTGAAGTGATCAACGATGACCAAAATGTATTCGTGACCACCAGAGCATCTTTCCAGGTGCAGATAGTCTATAGATATTAACTCAAACGGTGCATTTGTGACAATAGGTTGGAGAGGAGCACGAGTGGAGATATTTGGTCGCCTTTGCTTCAGACAACTGCACACCCGAGTCACAAAGTGAGTAATGTCACGATGCATGTGGGGCCAGTAAAACCTCTCACGAGCTAAGTGTAGTACTATCTCTGCCCCAAGTGGCCCATTTCCTGGTGTAACTCTTTGTAGACCAATGGATGAAATTGCTTCGGCAACACCAGCTGTAAATACTCTCCACACTTTCTTCTCAGTAGCCCATCTCTTCCAATTTCCAACTTTGGCCATTCACGCAGCAACTTTCTTGTGTACGGAAGTTCTCTACAAATGTCACGGGTTGCCGGTTTTCGCCCATCCGATTTGCTAGCACACTGCCGATACTCGGGTCTCGTTTCTGAGCTGCCAAAATGACATGAGGCTCGATCTTGTCGTACTTCCTGGAATTAAGAAGATCAGAGTCAAAGTTCATTGCCTCCGTTCTGTCACTGACTGCCGTTATCCAAACTGTGTCGCCTTCCAGAAGTGCCATTATGCCAGACAAAGTTGCACTAATCACATCCTGTGATGTCTCCTGTGTACAGGTTGGAATGTACTGGTTGATGTCCAAATGCATTCTTGCCAAAGTGTCAGCATCTTTGTGCACTTTACCAGGCCTGTACTTGATCTCAAAGTTGTAATCCGCAAGTTCTTCCACCCAGCGGTGTTCCGTCGAATAAAGCTTGGCAGTGGATAAGACATACGTTGAAGGGATGTTGTCAGTATAGACTGAATGAAGGCGCGTAATACAAATAGTCTCTGAACTGTTCACAGATAGCCCATTTTTAAGCTAGAAACTCTGCCCTTCCAGAGTGAAGATGATAGTTCCTCTCCGCAGGACTAAGGGTCCTGGATCCATATCCTATCACACGCATTTTACCAGACTGGCGTTGATAAAGTACTGCCCCTAGGCCACTGTCGGACGCATGTGTGTGCAGGACAAATGGAAGGCTATAATCCGGATAACCGAGGACTGGCGGATTAACACGACAGTCCACAAGTCTCTCCAACACACCTTGGTGCTCTTGTGTCCAACTGATGGCATGGTTAGATTGCGCTTGTGTCCGATTTCCTTTCTGACCACGTCTGTCTCTTCTGGTTGGAGGGTTGTTTTTATTAATTTCTTGTGCTTTTAGGAGTTTGAAAAGTGGTTGTGCAATCCTGGAGAAGTCCTGAATGTACTTGCGATAGAATCCTAGCAAGCCCAGGAGTTTCCTCACGTCCCCAACAGTTCTTGGTTTCGTTTCTTTCAGTGCCAACACCGCTTTGGTGTTTGAGGGATCTATCCGATATCCATCAGCAGAAACAACCCTTCCCAGATAATTGACCTCTTTCTTGAACATCTTGCATTTTTTTTGCTTTAAGCTTGATCCCATGTGAGCGCAGCCTCTGCAAAACTGTTCGTACATTTTCTACGTGTTCATCAAAGGTACTACTGAACACAGTCACATCATCTAGGTAAGGAACGCAAATTTCGTCTCTAAGACCCTCCAAGCAGTTCTCCATAAACCTCTGGAATTCCCCCGGCGCATTCCTGAGGCCAAACGGGATCCGAACCCACTGGTACAGACTCCATGGAGTCACAAATGCAGTCATGTGTTGGCATTGAGGGCTGACAAATCCTTGGTGGTAAGCCTTCCCTTGGTCTAGAAGTGAGAATTACTTGTTCCCCCCCCCCCCCCCCAGATTCTCAATTGTTGTTTGCACACGAGGGAGTGGGTGTCGATCAGCTACCGTTCATTTATTCAGCTCGCGGAAGTCAACACACAGTCTCAGGGAACCATCTCTCTTTCGAACGCAAACTACTGGCGATGAGTAGGCTGAACGTGACTTTCGCACCCATCCACGATTAAGTAAATCTTCAACATATTGTTCAACTTCTGGATACAAGGGCTTTGGAACTGCTGTGCAGTTCTATTGGACTGGATGACTGTCTGACAAGTTAATATTGAGCTGTAGACCTTCTGCGCACCCTACATCCTCATCATTTTTCGAATAGGAGTCTGCTTCCTCTCGTAACATGTTCATTACTACAGTTTTCTGATCTCTTGACAGGTCTTCTAAATCAACATCTGGGGGTGGATTACTAGTCTCACTTTGACATCCCTGCATAACAGGTGCTTTATGTTTCTTTCTTTGCTGTTCATCCTCTGCCAATAACTTTTCTGCATGAAGAACACGGTCTACTGAACTTTCTTCCTCCTCTCTCTTTCGTACTTCAAGTGGTGTTACAGATTTAACTAGTTCAAGTTTGCCTAATACTGTCCTGTTTTTCAAGATGATGTCATGGTCTGTGGTATTTCTCACTTGGATGCCAACTCGTGATGAAGTACCACCTCTGAGCGTTACTTATGTTTCTGGGACTTCAAGCCCTGATGGCCAAGGTGATTCAACATCTGGTTCGAACAATAATGGAAGTTTAGATTCAATTGGGCCAGTATTTGCGGAGCAAGTGACTACCACTGTCTCATTCTTCGGAACTACCACATCCCTTTTCGTTACTTTCACGCTACACAGTTCACTTGGAGTGGTTGTCCTAATGAGATCAATCAAAGCTTCAACATTCTCTTGCTCTGCATTCGGAAAGCTAGAGTTAAGGGCGCTGACTAGTTTCTCTTTATGGCTGTTAAGAGAGTGACTATCAGGGTTTTTAACAATTTCTTCAATGACATTGTATCCGACAATAGGGTGGTCCAAAGAATCCGTGGAAATCAGGAAGGGTACTGACATACCATGTTTGTCGTCCGAGGTCACAAGTTTGAATGAAACTTCAATCCAGCCTTCATATGGGATTTCACTACCATTGGCAGCTTTCAAGTCAAGTCCTTTATCATTTAACAGTTCATCGATTTGACGTCTCTCAGCTGTGGACAGGTTCTGAGCAACCCAATCCTTGAAACCAAAGAAACTTGGGCACCAGTGTCCCACAGAGCTTCAGTCTGAACATTGTTCATAACACACTGAATCATACATCTCTTTCCCACTAATTTAGCTACTCTGGCGTGTTGGTTCGGTGTTAGGTGACTAACATACATGCCATCGTCAGTAACATCCTTTCTCTCCTGGTTTGACGCTACACAGTTGCTTATGCCTCATCCAGTGGGCTCTTTGGCATTTCTGAGAACAGTAGTGCACCGAATGACAACAAGAACATTGCTTTAGAGATAACTCTTTCCTACTACAGTTCACACAAACATGGGACTGTTTATGTGGTCATCAGCTACTCCCTGTCCCGCGGTTGCAGCCTCCTTCGGTTTCCCTGGTTTGTAGTTCCGGCCACACCCCTACGACATCCTCGTGCAAAATGGTCACTTGAACCAAAGCGGAAACAGTGGTCACAGAAATCTTGGTTGGCCCTTTGGCACACTTCGCAGAGCCGTCTCCTCTGGTTGTCATATGGATACCTGTACCGAGCCCGTTTTCTCTCAGGTGCATTCTGGGAACCTTGAGCTTCTTTCAGGACAGCAATGTCCAATTGAACAGCCTCCAAGGTGACCATGAGCCTGTCAGGCCTGTCAGGTTTCGGTTCCTTTTTCGTGCCAGACTTCTTTGACTGTGTCTGATCTCCCGGTTCGACCTTTTCACCGTCTGCTTCCAAGGCATTCACCTTACATTCTTGTAATTGGAAGCGCTGAGCTTTCCCCTCCGCTCAGACTCTTCAGAAACAACCACATTGATTTGTTCCATCAATTCTTCGTCAGTGATCTCTGCTTTCTGGAGGAAAGGCCGCAGTTTGTTTCGGACAGCTTCATCCTGCAGGTCGGTCTCTACGGCATGTAGGAACAGGGGGTACACTAGGGAAGGCTCATATTTCACAGTGCCACTCCCAGCTTGGGATGCAAAGAGAACCTGCTGCCTTACATCAAGGGCCCGGATCGGATTAAAAAGTCTTGGGGAGTTTCCTTTGGTGACTGACACATGGTTGTTAGTTCTTGGTATAGTTCCGTACCCGACTTCTGTTTGTAATGGGCTCGTAGCATTTGTCTTAATTTCGGCAGGGTTCCTTCTAAATATGACCTTAACTTTAAGCTGGGGCTGATAGCACGGATAAGACCGTCAATAATCTCCCGTTCTTTGTATGCATGCTTTCTCTAGCCCTGTATCAATCTGGCGAATTAACCCTATCCAGACAGGGGGGGGGGGCTTTTGGAGCCCGCTCGAACTTTGAAGTTGTGTCGTTTCAAAACGGTCGATGCAATGACCACCTTATTTGGTGAATTTTCCTAAAATTTATCTGGAAACATTTTCCCGTTAGCGTCCTTTGTCCGCCGACATTGACGTTTCCATAGCAACCGCTTCTCGACAACTATGTTTTACAAAATTAGCATTTTTCGCTTTTATCAAGATTATTTCAAAGTTTTCTTATTGAATTAATATTTTCCACTTAATTTAGCGATAATTGATCAAATTATGTATAATTGTTTATTAATTAAGGTTAATTAACGGTAATTTTAGGAAAATGTGGAAAATGAAATGTCAAAATCGTGGATGGCGGATCGAAGTTTTACTAAAGGTCTTTTCTCTCTATAATTTTATTATCGGTTCATATTTTGGATTGTAAAACATTTGCCCACAATAAACTAAGCTTTAGCAGTCCATTTGCTTTATTTTTCGGTGTTTTTACCGAAATAAACACGTATGGACTAATTCAATATGGCGGATCCAAGATAGCGGATCCAAGATGGCGGACAATAAAATGGGAAATTTATTTACCTGTCTGTGTTATTCCATTATCGCTAAACATTTATTGTCAAAATATCATAAAAATGTCCTTTTCACTTGAGAAAGCTTTTTGAATTCATTAGGTACATGAAAAGCCATAATTTGCAAAGTTATCTATTCCAGTTCTTAAGAAAATGTATACATCACTTCTATGACGTCACATGCTGTTACCATAGCAACAAAGTGAACGAATTCATTAACTTTTATTCCTGCATCAATATGTTAAAGTTTGGTATGAACACTACCGTTTGTTTCAGAGATATGCCTTATAGAACGTTTTAGTTGGTTTTCATTGTATATGACTTCATAATGACGTCACTGTTATTGTTAACAACAAAAACAGTGTTGGTACACATAAGACTTTTATCAAATAGGTAGCTGTTAAAGTATTGTTGTTATATGTTCAAAGTTGAGAAAACATTGATGAAAGACTGTTGTAGCCAATAAAATCGACTGTATGACGTCATAATGACGTCACGTTACGTCACGTTACGTCATTATGACACCAAAGTATCTGTTGTTACTGGAATTCATGACAACATTAACCTGTGTAAATTTGGTGGCCATAGCATAAGCGGTTTCAAAGTTACATAGTCCCCCCCCCCCGTCCCAGACGGTTAAAAAAAGCCCGGTCTGGATAAGGTTAAACTGACGAAGGATAACCGGTCCTTTTGTTTCTCCCCTCCAATGACACCCACAATCTTAAAATCTCTCCGAAGAGCACTTGTTACATTTACAAGTGACACTATGTTACCTTCCTTTGGCTTTGAAGTTGTAGCAGCCGGCCTAGTCGATTTTTCGTCCTCGAATTTTACCGACGCCTCCTCCATTTTCTTTTTGCAAGATTCCATCATTGCCTCGAATTGTTTACGTAGAGCTTCGTATTCCGCCATTGTTGCTTTCACAGATTCTTTATTTTGATCCTCGCTGTTCGATGATTCTTCGAGTGGTGGTGGTGTCCCAGAGATAAAATTCTGGAGTGCTGTAAGATACTCAGTCTTGTCTTCGGCTTTTCCAAGCTCACTCTCGACTTTAAGACAAACGATCCGTGACACGGCAAGCTTACTTTTCCCTTTGTATTCCTTTGATTCCAGACCCACATGTTCCGCTAACTGCTCCATTTCCGATATCGGGAGCTTACAAATTCTTCTTCAAATTCAAGCTCTGAATCCATCTTAGTTGTTTCGGCTACCGTAAAACCTTCCTTGTAACAGAATCAACAACATATGTTCCATCGCAGAGGACGATACGCAAGTCACACGGTCGATCGGTATTGCCTTCGATCACATCTGTTTGCGAGTACGAGTTTCCACACGAACCGTTCGTCCTGGCAGTTTCGCCAAAATGTTGCCAGGCACAAACAACTGATTTTTAAACAACGCTTTAATGTGCTGGAAATAGTTGACCCGAAGTCCAAATAGTTAACAGTTTACATTTCTGTACTTGAAAAACCTTTTCATCTCGCACGCGGTCGAAGATCTTACCAATCACGTGACACTGGTCACGAGTTCTCTATATTGCAATTACGTCATCTCACACATTACACGGAAAATTTAGTGTTTGTTGTGTGAGACTTGACGAAGGCTCTTCGCTCCATTTGGAGCATAGGTCCGCCAATCTCCGTCCATCTTACTCGGTTTTGCGCAGTCAGTTTTGCGCAGCCAGTTTTGCTTAAATCTCGAAATGCGAGAAGTGAACGAATTGTAGGCTCGAGACAAAACGATGAGGCGCAAATGGTCAATGGGCGAAACGACGGGATTCCATTAAATCGATCGGCGATGAAAGCGTTGTGGAGAAGAAAGAAAGCAAAAGCAAGCCCGAGCCCTAGCCCTAGCCCGAGCCCGAGCCCGAGCCCGATCCCGAGCCCGAAGGAATTTGGAAGTGCTAGAATCCGAAACGACTCTCGATCGGCGATGATAGGGCTGACTGAACGAAGGTCACACGTGAACCACGGCTGGACGTCGAACGCGAAGGAGGAAAATTCCGGAACGAGTATAACATCGCCCGGCGAAAGCGTCTCTGACAATGACTTGCAAAAATTATTTTGGGACCAACGAACCGATGGAGCGACCGCTAGTACCAACTCTGACTCCACAAGTGCATCGAGAAGGGAAGAAAACCCACCAGGTTAAAAGCGCCTTTCTCCGGACATGGGTTTGAAAGAACCACATATCTTAACAGGAAGACGCGAGGGGGGCGGGGGGGGGGGGGGGGGGGGCATATTTGGCATTGCCACAAATTCTGCTGCACTTGATAAGTGTTTTCTTACAAGTCACAAAATGACTGTAGTTAATATTGTCACCAAGCAAATGTGCGCCGTCGAGGACAGCAGTCGAATTGAAAGGTATAATGAGACAGGAGGATTCAGGAAAATAAGGAATGAGATGGATGTCCAGAAAATAAACCCCTTTGATCTCGCTTGGGAAGACGAAGAACCAGCACTAACTAGCTTAGTGATACTAAATGAGAAAGCAGACCGACTTGTAGGCGCCAAACAGAGGGCAGCAGCAGAGTGTTAAAATTTGCATCCAAAAGGCTTCTCAGCGACGCCATTGATTTTTGGGATAAAATCACAAAGGCTTATGTCATGGCAATTTGTTTTTTGTCCAAGAAGGGCAAATCAGATCATTTTCATATTACTTTATGTAACGGAATTATGTGCGTTATGGCGGACTTTTATAGATGAGTACACTTTGTGATGCCAATCACAGAGCAGCGTGGCCCCATCTACGTGCAATCCTTGACATTACTCGAGGATGCCGGGGTTTAGGGTTACGGATAGCCTCTAGATTTGCTACCTATTTCGCGTACGTATACGGTATATCCTATGATTGGCCCGAATCTATAATGACCCCTAATACGAACATTTTGCTTTTGTGTGTGTGTAATAACGATATAAAGGTATTGCAATGCTATCAAACCAAAGAGCAATTTATTTTCATATATTTTGTGTGGTTCTGTGGTGTTTCTGCTTACTCTTCCAGGAGCTATGGTTGTTGCAATAACCTTAAGTATAAAGTAGGCCTGCAACCAGGTAGGGGCTCACTGTTCGTGAGTTTGAAAAGTGTCCGTTGATAGAATTGTGTCATTCTACGGTCAGCCTCGCCGCCTCTTGTACTGTTCAAACAAGTTCAAAAACTCATTAATAATTCATAAGCCCATTACCCAATCAAATGGTAGATAATACATCACGTGCAGTGACTTTATATCGATAAACCTCATCCTTATTAGTATGCGGTGTTTTATCAGATATAAAGACACTGCACGAGACTTATGAATATTAATTAATTATCAACACAGAAACTGACACAACAAATGGTGGGAACATATTTAATGTTCTTTCAACAAATTTCACACACAGTAAATTTACTTTTGCACCAAATTTGTTTTCCCTACCATTCTGCCATTCTACTAAAAGTTTCACTGACCACTTTGTCACTGCACGTGTCGACTTTGCGATAGCATTCTCGATTAAATTCTTCTCTTCCTCGGCATTTTTAGGCTTCCAAAAAAACTCTGGAACTGGACGCCATGTCCTCTTCGATTAGTAGAAGAAAAGTACAAAACACGTGTGAGATTTGATTTTCTTGCATACTAATTTAATCCCTAATGTTTTTCTCGTATGCTAATTTCTAACGTTGACAAAAGCATAATTGTTATGAACTCTCTTGATACACGCTTTTCCGAGAATGTTTTTGAAGCCGTTCAAAAAACTCGCACCACGTGTTTTATCGGGTCAAAAACCACTCGGCTACGCCTCGTGGTTTTAAACCCGATAAAACACTCCTGCTCGTTTTTTAAACATTACTTAACTTTCGTCTTAGTTGTTTACTGTAATACCTTAGGACTTGTTATCGGCAGTTCTAGCCGCATATTTTAGTCGTTTAGTTCTTACTTAAAAACACCTTAAAACCCTAAAGGTAGCACCACTGCATAGGTCGGGGGTACACGGTCCCTATGTTTTTCAACAGTTGTTTTTTTTTTGGGTTTACGTGTCCGGCTCTGGTGCGCTTAGAGATATGTTATATTACAGTCCTTTGTCAATAATATAATGTATCGTGGGCCTGGCTGACCAACTTAGAGTTATTGTAATATTATAGTATAGTATATTGTAGTAATATTGTAATATTATAGTCCTTTGTCAATAATAATGTGTATCGTGGGCCTGGCTGACCAACGCCCCACGCCTCTTAGCCATGTGTGTTTGTTCGGGTGTCTAGTGGAGGCAAAATCGTCTATTTTTAGCAGACTGAGATATGAAAACACTTAAGTTGACAAAATAAAATAAAATCGTGCTACACAACTCTGGTAGACAACTTTCTCTGAAATCATTTTCGATATGATATGTTGTGAAGTATTTAGTCGTTCAAAATGTCGTGCTTATGGTTTTTCTTATGTTTAGAGTTTCTTTATAATTCGCGTTCATAGTCCAAGGTTATTGAAGGTTTAGCCCACACTACTTTATGGATTTCTTAAACTTGAATGTCGGTTCTCGAAGTAGGCATGCTTAGGAACTAAAGCTGACCTTGGGTTTAACCTACACTAAGGTTCCTGTTTTGGTGTCTAGTCCAACTTTACAGTTTTACCTCCAGTGACTCCATTGGTCCTCCAGTACTTGTTATCAACAACCGTGTAGGTGTTTCTTTTACTCGCCCCGTTAGGCCACAGGGTATGCATTAAAAGTTCCCACGCTCAGAAGCCAAAATAGGTCTACAGGACACGGAATGTGCAGTAAAGGGTCCCACGGTCGGCAAACCCAAATATGTCTAAGATTAAGGTATATAAGTTGCTTGTAGTCGAGTTGTAAGTCAGTAGGAGTAGAAGCACCGAATAAATCAGAGTCCCGATACATCTCTTGGTTTGCTGTGCGAGTTAGCTGCATTTTAGCCCTCAACATATACATGGAAAATTGAAGTAACTCCGGGAACTTAATTAATTGCGTCTTATAGCATCAAACTCTATGAAAACAACCTTAAAACATGCTTAATTCAAAGATTGATTAATGTTTAATGCAGTGTCCAAGTTTGCAGTATTTGTGCCAAATTTTCGACACCTTTCAATTATTTGAAACTCCACATCATTTTTTTCTTTTTTCTCTGCCCCTGTAATTGTTTTCATAACACATAAACAGAATATTACTTAAAATAATATATTTCTTACATTGGACCTCCAGTGTAGCAGTATCAGAAGAAGTTTTTCCAAGGAAGTTAATCGCCACACATCGGTATTCCCCGCTGTCTGTTCTGTTCATGTCTGTTATACTTAAAGATTTATTGTCTGACCAAAAACGTATTCTGGAATCGCCACTACTGCTTATACGCAATCCACTTTTGGTCCATGATACTGAAGGCGCAGGATTCCCGACAGCATCACATGACAAGGTCAAGCTACTGCATTCTGACTTTGTCACATTCTGTGGATGAGTAGTGATCTCAGGTCCATCTGCAGTAAGATAAAGAAAAAAAAACATCAACACATGTATGTGCTCAATAAGGAGGAAACGACTGAATTGTTAACTATCAAAAACAGATTTATGAATTTAACCGATGCGGAATAATTATAGTAACGAATACTCTTGATGAGCAGCGGTGATTTGGTTGTATTGTGTACTTACATTGCACATCCAGCTTAGCAGCATTGGAGATGGCGTTTCCAACACTGTTGTTCACCACACATCGATATTCTCCGCTGTCCACTCTACTCACATTCGTTAAAGTGAACTCTTTTTTATCTGTTGATAAACTGACTCTTGGATTGGCGATCGTATTTACAGGAGATCCATCTATGGTCCATGACAATTTCGGTGGCGGATTTCCACTGGCGTTACAATATAGAGTCACGTTTTCTCCTTCTGTTTTGGTGCCATTTTGTGGATGAGTGGTTATTTCAGGTTTAACTACAATAAAGTGAAAATAAAAATATGAAGTCATGTGCAATATTACAAAACGCTGAAACTCATTACTTAGGTAAATACACCTAATTGCAATTACTTTGTTACAGAAAAATGAAAATAGGTCAGATTCAATTAATTAGGCATAGAAACTACATTCTCGGATTTTAATAATTCTCAAAGCATTCATGCACTACAGTATAATAACAGGTTTTGCACTTTTCCTTTTTATAGTACAACTGCGCACATGTAACCGTTGTTCTCAGCAGAGGATGAGACGAACAGGGCAACAGCATTTTTTAATAAGGTCGTGTGGCAGATTCACGATATACCGTGCAATTATCTGAATTGCAAAAATCAATTCTCCCTCTAACCTTTCTTTGACTTTTTTTTTCATTAGTTCTTTATTTCTTGTAGCCAAATTTTCGTAGTTTTCAGGGGAAATTTGTCTGAAAGCATTCAAGGTGAAAGCACGGGGTTTGGTGCAACAACGGAAGACGATATCGTGTTCCGAATGAATTACTTTGCCTGATGGTAGGCATCCCTCTATTGGATTACAATCTATACCTCGAAAAAACTCTGATAAAGGAAAATCAGGTTGTCTTAACCCTATTCGGTTAATTACCCTTAATATGTAGTCAAACGCCATCAAACTTTGTGACTTTCCTAAAATTTATCTGGCAACAATTTCATATGGCAATTTTTTGATCACGTGACTTGATTTTTCCATGGCAACAAGATTTTGACAGCCATGTTTTTTTGAAATTTGCATATTTATACCTTCGAATGAAGAAAAACAATGTTTATTGGTATAACTTTAATATTTTACGTCATTTAGCGTTTATTTATTGGTTTTCATTAATTTTGGGTGAATTTGGACGGTTTTTAAGAGGTTTTACAACCTGGTCTCCAGAGCCTTCTCCGCTTTTACAAATTCAAAATGACGGGTCCAGCGGAGAAGACCCTGGTCGAGGCTAATCTAACAGGACCGCTGATTGGCAGTTGATTTTTGGCATTCTTTCACAAACTCTGATTGGTCAGCTTTTTCTTCCCTAGAAAATGGCTGACTAAAAAGTTTTATGGGCGGTGTATTTTGTGGCAATTTCGAGAAATAAATGAATTCTCCATTAAGCTTGCCTCGGAAATCATAATTAAAGAAGATGCGGACTTCACATCAAAGCAAAGCTGACTCACAATTTGCAGAAAGAAAGCATGCTGCAGACCGCGATGAAAAACATGGTGACGAAGGATCTCCTTTATACTTTCAAGATATAAAGGTGTTTTGTTTAGTTCTTTTAGGCTGGAAAGCTTGTGAATCAGTTATAACCTATAAATTTATTTCATTTATAGCGGTTGCTTATAAATACTGTAAAATGTTCGCATTAAATGTCAAAGACAGTTGCCGATTGAATACAGAGAGATTGAGAAATGTTCGAAACAAGCTAAGCTAGGTACATGTATTAAAGCTTAAGTCTTAATATATGATAAGCTTACAGTTTATTCATCGCACATTTTGTTTACCAATTATTTAAAAAAAATACCAGAGAAACGATACTCGAGCCCCCTTGATCGTTGAGGATTAATTAAAATTTGACAGTTTTTTATATTTAAAACAATTAATAGCACATTTCAAAATCCTGAAATTTTCCATAAATTTATATAAGTTAGTAGCTTTATGGCATTGTCTTGACATTTTTTGATATGAGATGTTTTTGGAAGGCAGCTGCATATATTATGATCATCCACTTGTCTCTGGTGTGGACTCTTTGACCAGGAGCATTTTAAAATGGCAAAGTTAATTAACTTTAAAAAAGGCACCTGCCCTGTAAGATATTCTTATATCCAAATCCACAAAAGGGGGATTAAATAAGGGATTCTTCTGCTGTTTTTGTGGAATGGTGACTGCATGAGTATTTGTACTTTTACTTGAGGTGTCCAGGGCTGTCATTAGTAACTGACGGCAGCTATTATGACCAACAACAACAGTAAAGATGGCCAGCTACTCAAGTCAAAAGGCTCAGAAGTTTTTCCTCATTTTATTTAATTTTTCCTCATTTTATTTTATTTGTGGACCCAGTTTCTTAAAAGTTTAATGGAAAACCATGGCATTTACACCTCCCATAAGTTTTGCATTTTTTGTCAATGTATTTGTTTTTCTCTTTTGCACCATGTCAGAAATCTGTGGTTGTCAAAATTAATGTTCCATACACCATTAGTTTTAGATGAACTGTTTGTATTGGTGGCATTTCTTATTGACAGAAGAGAATCTTTCATTGAGAGAATTTATTGGCAAATTGATCAGGAGGTTAGGATTTGCTATAATAGCTATTATTTCTTGAGTTAGCTTTATTTACTTTGAAATTATAAAACTGACACAATTCAACGCAAGAACCTCCTAAGTAATTCTAGTAAATTATTGCCAACTAGTATTTTAGGCCTTAATAAAAACACTCTCTGGTCATAATAATGGTCTGTATCATGCACAATGCGAATGCTGGAATTGTCAAAGTTTAAACTAGGTCAGAAAATCAAGTATTTTGAAATGAAATAAAATGTTTTCCTGAAAATGTTATCCATTTGGACTGAGTGACACTGTTATTTTTTATACCAAAACTCATTAATAATCTTTAAACAGGGTTCATTTATCACTGGAGTGATTTTCAGAACAGCCCTGTAATAACTTAAAAGACAATTTTGTAAACTGTTAGTACCAGGATGGTCTCATCATCCACTTGTCAAAAAGTTTACCAAAATTCATAATAATATGTAAGGGAAGTGGTCATGACAAGTATACTATAAGATGATCCACCTTGTATTGTGGCATGGGGGGGGGGGGGGGGGGGGGCTATGCAAGATATCACCTATCTGATTAGGCGCATGGACAACATTTATTGGCCCAAAACTGTGAAGTTAGCATTGCTAGTAAAATGACGCATGAAGGAGGAAATTGTTTGCCCAGTTTCCACTCCTGAGAGAATAAGGGCTATACCAATTAACAAGAAAACAGCATTAAATTAGGTGGGGGAGTCAGTGTACACCAGTATTTTGTAAAGCAGTGGGTCCTGTCCGAGTTCAATAGTTTTGACCATTTCCCTAATAGTTCTTGAATAATAATACATGTATGTAGAAGCTCAAAAGACAAAACGTCACTAAGGATGTTCATGCCCTGAACAATGTCAACTGTTTCAACCACAAGAAAGATTGTAACTTCAAGATATCAAATAAGGAATGTTGCTCAAGAATAATGTGTTGAAAGAAAAAGGGAGTAGTTAACAAAATTAATAACAGAAAGGGCCCTAATTAACAGTGGAAATGTGAAGGAAATTAATTTTCTATCATCATCACCATCAAAATTTCTCTCTTGCCATGTATACTGTTAGTAAAAAAAAAAGATTAGTTATTTCCCTTCCTTGCCCAACATACTCCCTTGGAAGCTTGTGGGTTGGCACCTAAGAGAAGCTAATGTACCAGACTGAGTACAATGTTTATATTTTCTTACTTTATTGTCTGCACCATTCAAGACAACTTGCTATGACAGTGATAAAAATAATACAGTCAAACTAAGCCATTTACAGATGCCCACTCAGTATAGCAGTTGTATCTGGGAAGCCAGTCACTTTGCGGAAGCCAGGTGGTATATTATGTGGACATGTGTTGTATGCTAATCCAAGGCTGTGCTCTAAAGAAAATTTTAGGAAGCCCGTCGGGCTCCCAAACAGTCAAGCTGGGGTGCCCATGCCTCAAAGTTGGTCGCCCAAATCAATTAAAATTATTATTTTTTTATTCAAGCAAATCAAGTTGTTTTTTGGTAAGTATAATGATTTTTTTTATTTTCATGAAACACGATGGTTCACCTCTTGCAAATATCAGCACTTAGGTAATGTGATTTAGACCACAAAACAAATAGTGCAAAACTATTCAAAAAGACTGAATAATCTGATAAATCTACAACTGATAATCTACAACTGGATCATTTGCCAATAATAATTTGCAGGATAATCTACAACTGGATCATTTGCTACTATATCTACTGTAATGACTTCAATGTCACTTTTTTATGTATAAGATAGATTTTTTCTTTTATATTTTCTTACTTTATTGTCTGCACCATTCAAGACAACTTGCTATGACAGTGATAAAAATAATACAGTCAAACTAAGCCATTTACAGATGCCCACTCAGTATAGCAGTTGTATCTGGGAAGCCAGTCACTTTGTGGAAGCCAGGTGGTATATTATGTGGACATGTGTTGTATGCTAATCCAAGGCTGTGCTCTAAAGAAAATTTTAGGAAGCCCGTCGGGCTCCCAAACAGTCTATAAGATAGATATTTTATATATAAGATAGGTTTTGTGGAATAACATCTTTAGGGGGTGGGGGGGGGGGAGACACTTATTGGAAGGAGGGTATTTTGTGAAAATCCCAGGAAGGTGGGCACCCAATTAGCCAAGTCCACCAATTAAGGTTTGTTCAGATGCCTAAGCTGAAAATTCAACAGCCTGCAAGTATTGCAAACAAAATCCTTTTCTCTGAAAAAGTTAGCTCAGGTATGATGTCCAAGAATTTTTTTAGGGAGCTGTTTGCCTACTGAAATATTCAGTTTGACTTTCTGAGAACCAGAAATAGTATTTTTCATCCTCTCAAAAATGTCAGGCATAGTTTTTACTGGGTCCTAAAAAGGTCAGTTAACATTTCCAGTTTGAGAATATTAACTTTTCATCCAATTGTAATCCAAACATCTGAGCATGAGCATGAGCATCCCCGACAGCTATTTGGCAAAACAATTCGTTAGATGCCCCTGTCTGAGAAACACCATCAGTAAATTCTTTAATAATCACACACAACATGAATGACTTGCATGTTAATTGGTGTGTGCGTGAAAAACATTCCGCACATGTTGAATGATGGTAAGTCTTCTTCAGCAGAACTGAGATATTCACAGCTATAAAATATAAGGGAAAATATATAAGCTTAATTAATTATTACTGACCACTGTTCTTTACTGTCTTTGAAACATGCACGTAAGGAAAGGAATGTATGCATACAATCCGGTTTAATCACAGCTGACTCGAAAACCGGAATAGAGATTTGAAAGAAAAATATTAAAAAAAGGCGAAAATGCTTTCACCGCGAAAAGCCCTTGGAAAATCGGTTCTTATTATTGAAAAGTTACGCTGAAAGTTTGTCTAAAGACGGTTAATTCACACTGTACGTATCTTAAAGCTTAATATGAAAAAAAATCTTACCTGAAAAACACTGAAACAGCACCAAGAATATGGTCGCAAAATCGGTCTTACAGTCGCAAAATTGTACCTGATGACAACGCAAATTCCTCTATACAAAGAGAACGGACTCCAGATTCCTCGTTTTGCTGGTATTGATGCCTGATATTGAACCAAAGCTAAGGGTCATTTTCAGCGACCGCCAGTGAAGAAGTCAGCAATATTTGTTTAAGCCGCTGTACAAGCGGAACGACGTAGATTTTCAGCACCTGTCACGTGTCAAAATACTCCAAGATTCTTGGAGTATTTTGCAGCCTCGACCAGGGTCTTCTCCGCTCGACCCGCCATTTTGAATTTGTAAAAGCGGAGAAGGCCCTGGGGACGAGGTTGGAGGTTTTAAAAAATTCAGAAATCCAAGATGGCGGATCCAAGATGGTGGCCGCATAACTAATTACCTAATAACTACGTCATATGACGTCATAGATCCATTGTGCGGACCGCAAATGAGACAGTTTTGGACGTATTATGTACCCTCTAGGTTTCATTGTCATAGCCTTAATGTTCTTGAAGTTACGAAGAAGGGGGCACAATGTCCCCACCCCAGGCTCAGAAAATCAAAAAAAGCCCAGGCTGAATAGGGTTAATTGCGCGATTAATGTTCAGCTATACACGTGCGAGTTATTTGCGAATGCTGCAAGCTATGACGATTAAGCTAATTAATTCCCATTTGTTTTTTTTTGTATTTCATTTTTCTATGACGTAATTGCAATTAGGTGTTTTCGTCGTTTTTATCTCGTTAATGCGCGCATGCGCAAAACGGGATATAGATAGATATTGAAAGAAAGGGATAAAAGTTGTTAACTTTAGTCCGGGGGGTTAGTTCCTCATACAAGCTTTATAAGGGCATTAAGGATATGGTTGGTAATACCTGTTAGGATTTCAAGACGTGCGTCGCATACCGCCACTAAAATGTTTGGGGAGTACCCCCGGACCTATTGTTAATTTCCCTGTTGTTAATTTCCCTAGGGAATTGGCATGTCATAGTTTTTTTTTTAAGTTTCCATATATAACGTTACGTATCAATCTTTCAAATTTGTTTTTAAGTGGATGTGTCCGAGACGGCTTAATTGATCTTCAAAGGTTCAAGCAATTTGTGTTTTTCTTGTCAATCATTTGTCGTTAAGTCATTAGTGCTACTTTAGAGGGTTAAGAAAGGTCAAATGTGTGTTTTTGGGAAACGCCGTTTTAGAATTTCACGGTGTATTTTAAAAATGAATGGAGACGTTTTGAGGAAGGTAAATGGGGATAGTTTGTGTTTTCATATGAGCGATAATATAATAAATTGAGCTAAAATCAATTCAGCTAAATAACGAAATATAATATCCAATTTATTGAAACCTTTTGAGAGATTGGACAGATTGTAAAGTATAAATAGCTTATGTCACCTTCAATTCTCGCGCAGAGCGAATTTTTGTAAATATACGTATTGCATTCTTTCACAAGTAAAATTTTGTTCCCGAAGTTTGTTTTTTTGTGTGTTGACAGTTTGTCGTGATTTTTGAGGAAAGCAGTAATTAGTTATTTTAATTTTGAATCGCTAAATGTTGAACTCTCATGATTATGCAATAGTATGCAAGCGAGATGAGATTTTGCTGATTAGGTAAGTAGAAATCTTTCGGTTTGATGATGCAAGAGTATGGAAGATATGATAGTATGAATTTTGGGTTTTGTTATATTTTCGAATACTGAATAATTGCTTTTGCGGTTTGATTATGCAATAGTATGCAAAAGACGTCATAATTTTGCTGATTTAGGTAACTAACGTTTATCAAGCAAGCATTTTAAGAACCATTTTATAAGCGGTTTCAACGTTTTGATTTTTTTCAAGACAGATATTGGCACTATTTGGGAGTTAATTGACAAGACAAAGAAAATTATCAGATCTGTGAGGTACCATAAAGATAAGGACTCGGAAACTAATGTAGAGAACAACTTATGCTTTATAAGATCGATTTGATTTCAGGTTGTCAAACTTACCAAAAACGGTTTGAAGAAATGAAAGATGTTATTATTTGTAATCGGTGCCAAAACGAATATTATTCAGATATACTGGATAAAGCAATGGATGATATGTCTAATATTGAAAGTGAGAGCTTTGAAAATGTTGCTCCTAATGCAGAGCATATCAATGAGCAAGATTGTGCTATTGATGAGAAGCCAAGTGAATTGTTTGGTTGCTTTGACCCTCGGAAAAATAAGCAGCATAGTCAGTATGATTTGCTTGCGATATTGGTATTTTCCCTAGAAGTATTGATCAAGGCGAAATTATTATGAAACGAATGTGTGATGATGATTACTACACACTTGTGCGTTCTTTGAATGAAAAACGACAACAGTTATTTTATCATTCTAATCGTTACACAGACATGATACCGGAAATACAAAATTCTTAACACAGAAACCACTATATCGCTGCGGCTAAATGCCCGGCAGCGGGCACGGTCTCAAATAGACTAAATGCTCGGCAGTCAGAAATTTTCATTGAATTTTCACTGAAAGGCTCTTTCAAACCTTGTGAGAGTATTCGATGTTCGTTTAGAAATGTCAAGCGCTTCCAAAAAAATATTTTGATTTTCCAGTTGACGAAATATCCAAGCTCGGGCATACTATAAGATCGCTATGTTTTCTTCACAGACTGCCGGGCATGGCCTGAAATAGACTAAATGCCTGGCAGTCAGAAATTTTCATTGAATTTTCACTGAAAGGCTCACTCAATGTCTGACACATATACGTGTTAAGAATACTAGTGGATCATGAGCACAGGATTGAACTGAGCTCAAGAATAATAATCTTTATTAAAAAAAAATTCTCAAACAATCTTACGTTTACAATTAATTAAAAAATTCTCAAATAATTTCACGTTTACAATTATTAATCTACTAGAATGCTAAAAATATTCATAATTACAATCCATAAATTTCGTAAAAGTGTTACTAAAGAAAATTTTAATAAAAATAAAATTTATATAAGACGTTTGTATTCACAAGGTAACGGCAATAAAGAATTCTTAACATTACATTATGGCTCCTTCTTGGGTTTCAATGTCAATATCTATATTCTTAAAATAACAAAAGGCTTTTCTTCTAACTCTCGATCCTCTAAGGCAGATTAATGCGGATCTTTATAGAGCAAAGGATGTCCTTGCTCTTATCCAAGAGAGTGTTTTGGCATAGTCTTCTCCTTTCTTGATGGGGATCAGCTGCGTTAGTCTGCTATGGTATTGCAAGCACTCCTTTCCCATACCACCCGTTGATGTGAAAATAAGGGGTGTTTTTTTGTTCAATGTCCAAAACTCTCCTCGAATATAGACGCTTCTTCTCATTCTCGTAATTGCGGTATATCTGTTGGAGCTCTAGGTCCCTATACAAGTCAGCATCAGGGTGAAAAGCCCTCACGTCGAAGAATGCTGATCGTTGGTTCTCCCAGAACCCGCGTGCGTGAATATCTAATCTCGCATTTGGAGCTCGTTTTGAACCCCTTCCCAGTTGTTCTCCCGAAATTTCTTGAAGAACAGGCTCGATCTCAACATCACTACATACCATACCCAGAAGTTCGGCTTCTAAATCTCTCATTGAACAAAGCCGCTAAGTTGAAGAAAACCAACTTGAAGAAAGCCGCTGAAAATACATCATAATTTCAAAACGACCTCAAAATCGAAGCTTCACAAAGCCTACATAAAATGTCAAAAGGTTTTACTGCAGACCTATGCTAACGAATACTACATTGGCATCAGAAAAAAAGCCGACACAAACTGCCCTTAAAAGCACAAATGACTTCGAGACTAAAGTTGTGCGACGTTTAGAAAGCTTTTAAGTCAGTCACCTCGAAATCTCTATATACCCGCTACAACACTAACATTTATAATGAGACTTCTTACAAACACCTGTCAGTCGTAGTCTAGGGTCATTTTACTCCTTGTTATGGCCTAGGTGCCTAGGTGCCTAGGTGTCTAGGTGATGACGTAGTTTGGTATAGGTAACTTATTAATATGTATTATCAACTGCCTATACCTTTAGTGTTAATAAATGAATATTAACAAGAAGCTGTACAGAGCTTGAACTCGTGGCGCCTTCCACTCATTGCAGCATTGATACCCAAGTGATTTGAGTGCTTTTACAGAGAAACATAACCTTAAAATTATATCTAATCAAAGGCTCCTATGAGCCAACCCGAGAAGAAGAAATGCTAACGCTTAAGGCAATATTGCCGTAAGCTTACGTTTTCACACTGACACAGTTCGATATATATATATTTTTAAATTAAACGTAAGTATTTTTGACGAACGAAAAGAAAAGTACATCACTTTCATAATGTCCAGTTCGAAAAAAGAACAAAAAAGGAAAAAAAAAGGACTTTATGGAGATTCGAACTCGAGCTGTCCGGGACTAAGCCACAAACTCAATCACTGCGCTGTCCAAGAGCACATACTACCTACGAACTAAATTTTATAATTTTAAGCTAGATACGCGTCAGAACGCGTGTTTAGGTTGCAAAATCCTTCAAGATGCGATCGATTTTAATGTTTCACTAAAAACTCCAAATGCGAAACATCTGTAAGCTTATTGTTGTCTATATTCGTTTACATCAAATTAATTATTGTTATAACAAAGCATTTGCTCACTAAGTTTACAGCTGATGGAAGGAGCGAGTGAGTGAGTGAGTGAGAGAGTGAATTTTATTTAAACACCCTTGCCGATAACCTGTTCATCATGCTTTCACGTATACACGGGTTTAAAAGTAAGACTACACTGCATTCACTAGATTCAGTAGCTGACACTTAAGCTCGACCCGGAGCTCGATCGCTAAGCAAATGGCAAGTTTAATATACAAAACACAGAACTTGCCAGAGCAAAAATCCCACAGGAATAAGCGGCGAACACAATATCAAACGATCCTATCCATCCATGAACGCCTTGAATTGTCTTGAAAGTGTGCAGTTGTACGCAGTAGTTCTTTATCTTGCTTCTCGAGTACACACACGGAGAGATTTTACCGTATGTATTTCATGGCCGAAAGTCATATAGTCGTCGATATAGACTTAAATATGCGTGCATAAATTTGCATGCGCTAATGTGACACGAAAAAAAAACAAGAAAAGTCAACGCCGGATTTATAACTCGTGTGCTTCGCCACGAGTAATTAACGGAATGCCTAGTCAATGACGTCACAATATGCCTTTCTGCATACTAATTTGGAATAGGAAAGTAATTATTTACCTATGCCTATACCAACACAATAGGAACAATAGGTCGGCCCAGACTTGCCCGCTCTATTCACACCCTGATTGGATATTATGAGTTGTATTGTCCGTTTGAATAAAAAATCGCTTTTTTATTCGTATTTTCCGCGACATTCTTATAGCCGCTTCATCGCTAGACTCTATATCGATTTTCAGTTTGCCAGCCATCACCCACTTTAAGTTGCAATTTCTTTACCGGTAGCTTCAAAGTTTAAACTTTTAATTATGCGAACACTCAACTCTAAATTTGCATGGAAAATTAGCACCTCAGAAAACTTAACAAAACAGCCAATTGCATGTGCGTGCTAAAACAATAAACCCCCACTTTGATTAAGTTCAAATAAATTTATTGATAACAAAACGCATTAAGGTTACATCAAATCATTTATGTCAACAAAAACTCTTTTATTTAGAACAACTCAAATTCATGTTCTCCACAAATAATAAGACTGAATCAACAAATATTGGAATGAAATTACTTTACGGACGTAGCGCGAATTCACTACAAAGGCCATAGCACAGTCCTAAAGCTTTGTTGGCTTTTTTCGGAAGCAAAGGTTTCCTCTAAAAACGATTTTACGTTTGGTTTATCTTCGTGTTCGTAAATCCAATTTGTTTTAGCGTTCGAATTATGTGGTGTCACATTTAAAAAAATAACTAGATAACCGTGTTTACTGTTGTGATCAAATGATAGGTTTACAGGAAGGGTACAGCAAGGGTACAGGAGGGGTACAGCAAGGGTACAGGAAGGGTACAAGAGTTTTCACCACCACAATGCTATTATTTTCACCACCACCACCGCCGCCACCACAATGCTATTGTTTTCACCACCACCGCCACCACCACCACCACCACAATTCTCCACACCCTTTTAACTTTACCAACATTAACACCACGTCACCAGGTAAAATCTCAAAAGTTTAAATTAACTTCAAATAGCAATCAAATACAAACCAGTTAATCTCTTAAACTAAAAAAACATATCCATTTAATCCCTGAATTTGCGCTTCACTTTCCAAAAAAGGTAACATCGATATCGATAACAAGGGCTACGTTTACACGGTACCGGACGAATGTTTGACCGGTTAAAATTTCGTGCGGTCAGGTCTTCCGTTCACACGGAACCAGGCTAACCGTACGTGCATATTGATAACATGTATTTCCTTGGAAAGTTATACCGAGACTGTGAGCCGGCACAATGTACGTTAACAGTTGTGTCAAGCTGTTTGATTCCCCAGCTTGGGCTAGTTCACAGCGCAAACCCATTATGTGAGATCAAAACTATAAAAGTGACCAAACAAAGCAACAGGCGATCATTTTTTCTTTTTTTTTTCTCTGCCCCTGTAATTGTTTTGATAACACATAAACAGAATATTACTCTAAATAATGTATTTCTTACATTGGACATCCAGTGTAGCAGTATCAGAAGAAGTATTTCCAAGGAAGTTAATCGCCACACATCGGTATTCCCCGCTGTCTGTTTTGTTCATGTCTGTTATACTCAAAGATTTATTGTCTGACCCAAAACTTATTCTGGAATTGCCACTACTGCTTATACGCAATCCACTTTTGGTCCATGATATTGAAGGCGCAGGATTCCCGACAGCATCACATGACAAGGTCAAGCTACTGCATTCTGACTTTGTCACATTCTGTGGATGAGTAGTGATCTCAGGTCCATCTGCAGTAAGATAAAGAAAAAAAACATCAACACATGTATGTGCTCAATAAGGAGGAAACGACTGAATTGTTAACTATCAACAACAGATTTATGAATTTAACCGATGCGGAATAATTATAGTAACGAATACTCTTGATGAGCAGCGGTGATTGGGTTGTATTGTGAACTTACATTGCACATCCAGCTTAGCAGCATTGGAGATGGCGTTACCAACACTGTTGTTCACCACACATCGATATTCTCCGCTGTCCACTCTACTCACATTCGTTAAAGTGAACTCTTTTTTATCTGTTGATAAACTGACTCTTGGATTGGCGATCGTATTTACAGGAGATCCATCTATGGTCCATGACAATTTCGGTGGCGGATTTCCACTGGCGTTACAATATAGAGTCACGTTTTCTCCTTCTGTTTTGGTGCCATTTTGTGGATGAGTGGTTATTTCAGGTTTAACTAAAATAAAGTGAAAATAAAAATATGAAGTCATGTGCAATATTACAAAATGCTGACACTCATTACTTAGGTAAATACACCTAATTCAATTACTTTGTTACAGAAAAATGAAAATAGGTCAGCTTCAATTAATTAGGCATAGAAACTACATTCTCGGATTTTAATAATTCTCAAAGCATTCATGCACTACAGTATAATAACAGATGAATGGGGTTAGTTTCTAGAAAAACTGTGGTGCTGCGTCGGTGGGGGTGAAGCACAAGAATTTGGTTTTATCGACTGAGTCGATAAGGTAAATAAGCCATCGTAAAAAGATTCGAGAAAGCTGACGTTTCGAGCGCTAGCCCTTCGTCGGAGCGAATCAAGAGCTTGTGGGTAGTATGTGCTTTTAAGGCGGTGTCACACAGTCGAGACCTAAACTCACGATCAGCTCACGACCCCGGGGGGGGGGGGTACCCAACAAAGTTTTGTACGGGGATGCTCCGCCCCAAGGTCCAAACCCTTACCCTTTCACATACCGATTTTGACAGGAAAAGGTACCCCTTTCATATACCTTTCATTGAAAATGGTACCCCTTTCATATAGCCTTTACTTGCGTCTGTTTGATGTGTTTTGAAAGGCGCTTTTTATAATACTTAAATGGCAGATTTCCCTACCTTTTTTTATACTTCAACTTGTGTTTTCCCTACCTTTTCCTATACTTCGTGAAATCCCTACCCTTTCATATACTTCAACCCGTGAAATCCCTACCCTTTCATATACCTGCAGCCTCAAAAAGGTACCCCTTTCTGGCGGAGCATCCCCGTATAGCCCATTATAGGGAGTACCCCCCCCCCCCCCCGGGCTCACGACCTTCACGATCTAAATTTGTAAAATATCGCGAAAAGAACGTAGGAAATGTGGCGTCAAAATAAAAAAAAATAGCACAAGGTGAAGTCCAACTCACGTTTGTCAAGAGCTATACACGAGTTACAAACGAGCTATACACGATCAACAGACGTGCCGTAACAGAGCAATCCACGTTCATTCGCGTCCTACTCGCGATCTGTTGGCGACCTATCAGTGGGACTGGCGATCAATTAGAGCGGCTCACGAGCGGCTCCCGACCGTCAAGAGCATTTAAGAGCAATTGACGACGGTTTGGCGTCCGGCCGCTACCCGACGAAGATAGATCGGCTGACTCTCACGATTGTTTTGAGCATGGTCAAAATGTTCGTGAGAGTTTGCCGACTTATCACGTCCTTCAAGACACACTGAAGACCACTTAAGTCCTATATCAGAGCCCGTCAAGTGCTCTAAGACCTCTCGCGAGGGACTCATGATTTTTGTCACTTTTCGCATCGTCAGGTAATCGTGAAGCAAAATCGCGACTGTGTGACACCCGCATTATATAGTAGGTGGAGCTCCGCTATGTGTAGAAATTTGGTGACGTGAAAAACAAATGTAAATTAGTTGAATGAAAAGCGTTCGTTAATTCCGTGGGGTTTGAGAGTGCCGATTCGAAAGATGATTTTTGTTCTAAGTTTGTACGGCTTTCTGTGTTGCCCTGGTGGAGGGAAACTTCACAGATTGTCATGTGTTGTTTAGAATGGTTAGCAAGATTGAAATGACGCGCGACTGGTTTGGATGCGTCTTTGTCATTTTTCAACGTCTCGGAGATGTTCTCGAAAACGGTCGCCCAGTCTCCTCCCTGTTTCGCCAATGTATATCTTTTTGCAAAACGTACATGTTATGCAGTAGATAACATTTACGGAGGTGCATGTGAAACGATCACTGATTTTAATAGATCGTTTAGGTCCCGTAATTTTGTCCGCGTTGTGAATGAAAGGACGTGTGCGTGCGCATTTAAAAGTTCCCGGTTGATCGTCAGATTTCAGTGTACTCGTAACTAGAAAGTTGCCTATGTCTTTGAATGAAATTAGTGGGGGTTGTGAAAAAATTCTGCCAGTTTCGGGGTCGTTTTGGAGCAATTTGAAATTTTTTAAAATGATGCTTTTGACTGTGTGATTGTGTGGGTGGAAAGTGAGGGCTAGCGCTCGAAACGTCAGCTTTCTCGAATCTTTTTACGGTGGCTAATTTACCTTATCGCGACTCAGTCGATAAAACCAAATTCTAGTATAATAAACCAAATTCTAGTATAATAAAAGGTTTTGCACTTTTCCTTTTTATAGTACAACTGCGCACATGTAACAGTTGTTCTCAGCAGGGGATGAGACGAACAGGGCAACAGCATTTTTTTAACAAGGTCGTGTGGCAGATTCACGATATACCATGCAATTATCTGAATTGCAAAAACCAATTCTCCCTCTAACCTTTCATTGATTTTTTTTCTTCATTAGTTCTTCATTTCTCGTAGCCAAATTTTCGTAGTTTTCAGGGGAAATTTGTCTGAAAGCATTCAATGTGAAAGCACGGGGTTTGGTGCAACAATGGAAGACGATATCGTGTTCTGAATGAATTACTTTGCCTGATGGCAGCATCCCTCTATTGGATTTTATAAAATAAAATCACTGAGATACTACGCGCGATCTGATTGGTCAAAGACATATTGACTATTGTGCCGGTGAACTCATAGAAAACCGCGCAAGAGAAACTGTAAAGTAAACAAAGTTCAATTTTCCGTTACCGCATCAACACAAGCGTGAGGAAAACGAATTTCACAACTCGAGCCGGTTTATTGTCTTATTGCATATTGTGGTCTGTTAGAGATGAGAAGAGAAGATATGTTTCTTGTAACGAATAAGTTGCTGCTCAAACCAACAAAATAAAAAAAAAACACGCACGCAAACAAAAAACGGCTTATCGACAAAAGAACAATAAGCTTAATTTAAAACTGATATCAACAACAAGAATATATTTTCATTTAACATTGGCTTAGAAAGGCTTACATGCAGCGATTAATGACAATCAAAACAACCTTGATATGTACGTTGTGAACTTCACTTAACTGAAGGTTTTAGTGGAAAGCTCAAAAATTATGGATCCCAAAGAGCAAACAATGGTTTTCAAACTGAGGAAATTTTCGATTGAAATTCACTGAACTGAAGTTTATAAATGTTCCTACAAATCCTAAGATAACTTCTAAATAACACGGATTTTCACAGTGGAATTAAAAAGCAAGGCTTATAGCTTTGTTGTTTAGGGTAATTATTTTACGCCGATTCCATTTATACGCTTTATCGTGTTTTGTTTTTAAGATTTTTTCATGGAATACTTTTGTACCGGATGCAAGTTAAATTCTGATTATGTGTCCAAGCAAGGATAATCAATTAGAAAGAAGAAAGTGAAGCTAACAAAAATTATAGGTTAATTGTTAAACAAATTATTTGCATGGAATGATTTTTATTCAGTCTGTTCCATCAAACCAATCAAACTCTCATAACTGTAGGTTTAAAAACAATGAGCTTAGTTTTCATTCAGCACTTAAAATGTAGAGAAGTACGGGCTTCACTGTACACTTCAAACTAAGTAGATAAAGTCGAAAACATTTTCAGAAGGTGAGTTTCTGGAACTAACCTTTATTCCAATTGAAAAATTCTTGACAAGAAGACGACATACGCCATAAAAATTGTAGGCTTTCAAACTTTCCTCGTACCTTAATGTTTGCGGCGGCAGATTCCGGACACAATTTTCTGGATTTCCCATTCAAAGAACTTTTGAATCATTGAATATCTTTTCTTCTTTCAGCTGATAAATTTCAACTGACGAATTTCAAAGCGCTAAAACTTTTCATCACTTTCGTTGAACCCGTGAATTTGTCAGTGCAGCTTTGTCAGTGGCATCGTGTAAAGTTCATTCTTTCAGCCGCTTTGATTGGTTTTCCCGCGTCATCCGATGAATGTTATGAGAACAAGCTACTTGATCGGAACAAAACTACAACAAAGTTCTCTCTTTCCAAACGCCTGTTATAAACAAAGGAATTAGCTTGTAAATCTTGTAAAGCTTGTAAATCACTCGCCTGCGGCTCGTGATCTACAAGCTTTTCTCGTGTTCTCCCAACATCCCGCGTGGGTTTATAACGCCGCTAAACTCATAGAAAATGTGTTCTATTGCTTAAAAAATCTACACCTCGAAACAACTCTGATAAAGGACAATCAGGTTGTCTTAACCCTATTCGGTCTGGGGAGGGGCACAACATTCATAACTTCCTTAACCCTTTGAGGACCGTCCCGGCCAAAATCGTTCCTAATGGAACGATAAGACTCCACTGCTTTAAAACATTGCAACTTTCTCAATCGCGCGAACATTGCAATTGTGTGCATTGACTAGAATGTCCTTCAAATTGAGACACCCAATAAACACAAAAAAGTCAGCGATTTTCGCAGAATATCAGAGTTTGAATTTGGAGAAGAACAAAAATGACCGTTTTCAAAGTCATAGAAAAACAACAAAAATCACGTTTTTGCCTTCAGTTTTTTTTATTGAAATCATCGTTGCAAACCCAAAAGTCAACATTCACAGCAAAATTCAGTCCTAGTTCTACCTTAGAAGTGATTTTTTTTTTTTTGCTCTTACCGTATTCGTTGCCAGGCCGAGCTGCAGTCTCTCGTTCTAGTGCATCCTGGCCTTGCCACGATTTTCAGCATCACGTCCGCACTGCATGCTGGGAAATAGCGAAAATTTTTGACAGGGTTCGTTCCGTCCCCCACGTATTTCATATTTATACTAAGTCCACAGCCACTCCGACCTACCACCGAAATTTCACGCTTGTTGTGTTCTTCAGTAGTCGCAACTTCCAAAATATGCCGTGGTAGGTCGAGAAATTCATCCAGAGTCGAGTCCCAATGCTGCTTCGTTTTGTGGCGGCCGTTTTTCCAGTTCAACGATGAATGAGCCAAATTTGTAAACGAAGTACAACACCTGACTCGCTTCATTGAGAAAGTGGACTCTTAGCTACCTTCACGCTTAATGATGCTCATCAGGCAGCTACTAAAGATGAAAAATGGCTGTAAACTTACCAAAAATCGCATACAAACCATATTTGATCTGTTCGTATCGCTTAACGAAGCAAAAACACTACGTCAGAATAACGTTTCTTGTAAACGCGAGCCTTCAGTATTTTAGAACAGCAGCACTTTCCATGGTAACCCCAAATATGGAGTCACGAAATCCTATGGCTCGTTTATATGCAGAAAATCACTAAAAAACGTAAAAAGTCACGGTCGTCAAAGGGTTAATATGTATTCAAACGCCATCAAACTTTGTGACTTTTCCTAACATTTATCTGGCAACAATTTCATATGGCAATTTTTTGATCACGTGACTTGATGTTTCCATGGCAACAAGATTTTGACAGCCATGTTTTTTGAAATTTGCATATTTATCCCTTTGAATAAAGAAAAACAATGTTTATTGGTATAACTTTTATATTTTTACGTCATTTAGCGTTTATTTATTGGTTTTCAATAATTTTGGATGAATTTGGACGGTTTTTAAGAGGTTTTAAAAACTTCAGAAATCCAAGATGGCGGATTGTGCGGACCGCAAATGAGACAGTTTAGGACGCACTATGTACCCTCTAGGTATCATTGTCATAGCCTTAATGTTCTTGAAGTTACGAAGGAGGGGGCACAATGCCCCCCCCCCCCACCCCCAGGCTCAGAAACTCAAAAAAATCCCAGGCTTAATAGGGTTAATTGCACGATTAATGTTCAGCTATAAAAGTTGTTAACTTTAGTCCGGGGGGTTAGTTCTTCATACAAGCTATATAAGGGCATTAAGGATATGGTTGGTAATACCGGTTAGGATTTCAAGAAGGGCGTCGCATACCGCCACTAAAATGTTTGGGGAGTACCCCCGGACCTATTGTTAATTTCCCTGTTGTTAATTTCCCTAGGGAATTGGCATGTCATAATTCTTTAAGTTTCGATATATAACGTTACGTGTCAATCTTTCAAATTTGTTTTTAAGTGGATGTGTCCGAGACGGCTTAATTGATCTTCAAAGGTTTAAGCAATTTGTGTTTTTCTTGTCAATCATAAGTAGTTATTTATGACACTTTGGGGCACTTTTTATATTTTATCGATAAAACACTATAATTTAAACGACTGTCACTAAATTATAGTGTTTTATCGTTAATTTTCAATTTATGTATGACACTGGGGCACTTTGGGGCATTAACGATAAACTCACTATAATTTAGTGACAGCCGTTTATATTATAGTGATTTATCGATAATTTTTTGATCATTATAATTTAGTGACATGTTTAGAGCGGAGCACTTGCCAGGCCGAAGGCCTGGCTGCACAGCTCCATACTCATAGAACCGATGCCGTGATTTTTCATGGTCATGGCTAGCGGAATGTTTCGCGGGCGCGTGTTTGCCCGCCCACCCCCCGTGTTGGAACAACATCCGGGATCTTGAAAGCAAGGCTTGGTTTTTCGCGCGGCCACACAGCCGTGGGCTCGGTAAACACTTAAGTTGTTTTGTTGTGTCTAGCGGAGAATTAAAGTCGTTATTTTCTTGCATTTTTTCGCGGTTTGCTACTCAAGACAGGCATACACGCCGGGTCAGCAGCACGCAAAAAACCGACATTAGGGAACTACTTTTGTGTTTTTAATCCGATGGAGCTCAAACTTTGCAACACAACAGACATTGGAAATCCAAACAATCGTATCGTTTTTGTTTTTCGATTTTAACGGTTTTTGGCGGGAAAATGGCGTCATACTACTAGCAGCAAAATTTTATTTTCACCTTATGACTAAACTGATGCATGGTTTTGAAAGAACATGTTGAGGCAAATTAAAATATGAAAAAATTATTGAAAAAGCTCAATTGGTTTAAAAGATATAAAGATCTGAATTTTGAAATTCCCGCCATTTTGTTACTATTTTTAGAAATTTGGCAAATTTCAATATGCAATATCTTTTTAATCAACAATCATTTTAAAATTATTTTTTCATATTTAAATTCGTGTCAACATATTCTTTCAAAATCATACATTAGTTTTGTCACATGGTGAAAATAAAATTTTGCTGCTAGTTGTATGACGCGATTTTCCCGCCAAAAACCGTTAAAATCGAAAAACAAAAACGATACGATTGTTTGGATTTCCAATGTCTGTTGTGTTGCAAAGTTTGAGCTCCATCGGATTAAAAACACAAAAGTAGTCCCTAATGTCGGTTTTTTGCGTGCTGCTGACCCGGCGTGATACTAATTAAGGTATACTCAGACGCCGCTTTAGTGGAAAAAGACGAGCTTTCAGGGATAAAATCTTGCTTCGAGGAACTTCATGTATTACGTTTTTATCAATGCGGGAGATGTTTGTTTTCTACGGATTTCAGAACCAGAAGCGGAGATTTGAATTTCCAAGCAAGCGAGGGACTTAAAGGTAAAACAGATTACAGTTTTCGATGAGAATTTATGTTGATATCAATCTGTGGGTGACTTTTTATTAGTTTTATTGTTAGTTTTGGAGAATTGATTTTAAAACGTGCTTAAATTCAGTTGTATCGATCTCTTGAATTTCATCCAAGAAAGCTTGAACTCGATGAGCTATAATTAAATGGTACGCGTTTTGCTTTTAAACGTAAACTAATGGAGATTTGAATAATTTTTTCGAAAGAAGATTGTGTTGTCCATTTTTATGTGTTTGTTCATTCATTAGATAGATTGAAAAGCGATTTTATGTAAACAAAACAAGACTGATTTTATAGTACAGTTCTATCTTCACTCGCATCGCCTTATGCAAATATGTTTGTGTATTTTTCCAATTTTTGATTTTGAAATCAGTTTCTCGGGCAATTTTTGACAAACATAAACTGTATTTTATTCGGAAACTAGTGGTACTAGTTATTCTAGACAGAGAAAAGTTGTTTTTGTGAACTTTTGTACGGTCTATAAAAGTGTACTGTGCAGACGGTCGCGTAATACTGTTTTTGAGAATTGCTAAAATTGAAAATAGCCCGTTCGTCAATCTTAATTCTTGTGCTTCCAACCTTTCACCTTAGTTAAGTTTCACCTTAGTTAAGCTTGTTCAAAGTGCGACGCTGTTAGGCTTGGGCTATCTATATATATATATATTATATTCTCGCTGTTCGTTCTTTAGATCATCTAAAAACGGGAATAACTCAAGAGCTTTCGAAACAGCTTTCTCCAGACTCAACGCCATCTTGGTTCTAACAGCTTGATTTCTCACATCTTGATCTCACATTTCGCATCACGTGGTACAAATCAGCCAATATAAATTTACGTTCGGCAGATGAACGTTTTGGAAGAGACCAGGCGGTGTTGGACACGATCCACGTGACTTCATTCGTCCAATCACGCGTCACTTTAGTGATACTAATGGCGGCCGTCTTCACTCTTTCGTGGTGAGGTCTCCTCTCTGTTCCTGGATTGATTTCTCGTTTCATCGAACGTTTTAGTTTATCGTTTTCGGAGGGCCGAAAGAGAAATACCGTGGCAAGCTATAACCCAACTTGTAGCTTCAGGTGAGCATATTCGGTATCAAATTTGTTCAATGAAAACCATGTTGTCTTCAAAATCTTTGTTTACCACTAATGTGTGACACTGGTATTTAATTTCAATCAATCAATCAATATTTATTTGCCCCAATAATATTATTTACAAAGATGATATATTACAGTGTCTCAAAAAGGAGCAGGAGCCCTCAACAAACCCTTCTGGGCTTTACGGGGAGAGCCCCTGTTTCTTTGCATCGTTCGGTCAGTATTTGGATTTATTTTTGCACAGAATTAAAGTTTAATAGTTAAACTTTCAGAAAAGGTCGGGGCCCACTGGGGCCCTGCCGTTTTAGTGGTGAAAAATTACAGCTACAAGCTGAAGTTGTAGCTTTTTTCGCGTGTGTCACGTATTATCTTGTAAGATTTCACGAGAGGTGATGGCGTGATTGATGCACGCAAACTTGCTTTTTGGGGATAAGAACAAACTTTTTGGAACTCAGAATACTATTTTTTACTGATTCCTTTTATCTAAAAACCAAGCATTATGTCATGGCATAATGCTATTTATGTCGATACAATGGTCTTGTGTAGTCTTTGCGCATATTTGTGCATCCGATGGTGGTTTATGATAGTTCCAACAACAACCAATCACAGTGCATTGCGTGTATTCTCGTGCGGGTATAAAGGGTGATCATTCAATACAGTATTTCCCTCTTGCTTTCCACCATCACAGCGATTAGATCTCTTGGGTAGAATACTTTTTACGTGCCACGTCTACTTGTAGGCAAGTCTTGTAATTGTATGATATATTCTTATGGTCAAGATTTTCATTACCGACTTCAAGCATAATACCTCTAAAAAACCTTTCGAAATCCTAATTGAACGCGAAGACACCTTGCCTTTCTGTCCGGTGAAAGCTCTACTAGAATATTGCACCCTTCGGGGTTCCCATCCAGGCCCGCTTTTTTGTCAACAGCGCATGCCTATCACTGTTTACCAGTTTAATTCGGAACTATCTCGTTGTTTGACTTTTTGTGGTTTGGATACAAGTAGATATAAAGGCCATAGTTTCCGTATAGGCGCCGCGTCTCATGCGGCTGATAAAGGCTTTTCGGACGCCCAAATTCGCACTCTTGGCCGCTGGAAATCGGATGCTTTCAAGAGTTATATTCGTTCTGAATGCCTACACGCTAACTGATTGACCCGTCGATCTTTGAGGTTGCGTTCGACTTTTAAAACACATTAGGACTCTTTTGACGACAACGAACGTCAGCCAGCGGGCTGCTCGTTGCCTTTTACGCTGTGTAAATGTTCAGTTTAGTAGTTTTTCTCTCCGCGCGAGGGGGTTGTCTCCAATCATTTGTAAAATCAACGCCTTCTATATCTCGACATTTTCCTTAATTTGTATTTCATGTATTATCTTAGTTCATCTGTGGTAACAGTGCCGTAGGTCAGACAATGGGCTGCAACTGATCTGTTATCCACTTTTAGAGTAATCCGATTAGTGTTCAATTTCGACATTTTACTTACTGTGGTGACCGTGACGTAGGTCAGACAATGGGCTGCTACTGATCTGTTATCCACTTTTAGAGTAATCCGATTAGTGTTCAATTTCGACATTTTACTTACTGTGGTGACCGTGACGTAGGTCAGACAATGGGCTGCTACTGATCTGTTATCCACTTTTAGAGTAACCCGATTAGTGTTCAATTTCGACATTTTACTTACTGTGGTGACCGTGACGTAGGTCAGACAATGGGCTGCTACTGATCTGTTATCCACTTTTAGAGTAATCCGTTTAGTGTTTCATTTCAACATTTTTACTTACTGCGGTGACAGTGACGTAGGTCAGACAAGGGGCTGCTACTGATCTGTTCTTTTAAACTTCTACCGTAATGGTCAATGACTCGACTTGACAGAAATGAAGGTCAGATATTACAACTTCATCATTATCTGACGTGACGGTGACGTAGGTCAGATAAATGGACTGCTACTGATCCGTGCACAAGGGTAATTCTAAGTATTCCTACTAGGTGAGCTCTGTTGTGTTGTCTTGGTGGGGCGGCCACATTGTTGTGGCTTGTGGCGTCTTTTTCGCCCCACCTTTGCTGAACATGATAATTTTAGTAACGTTTTTGTTAATGCGCTTTTATCCCATAATAAAAAACGCCACTTGAAAACAGTGGCCGTAAAACTCCAACTTGAAAGTGCTTTCTCTGGTGTACGTGTTTATCATCTTCAGCAAACTAGTGCGACTCCACACAGAGCTCCCACATTACGATCAAAACAGTGTATCGGCATAAATACATATATTTTTTTCTTCTAGGTATTTCAGGTTCTAAACGGCCCGAAGGCTCTTCACCCCATGTACAAATATATTGTTTTGATTACTGAGTCAGCTTCCATGGAATGTTCCTACTTTCTGTTCCTGCATAGCTTTATTAAGGGAAAAAATATATAATAAATTTTCAAGTTGTCATCTCTCTGAATCTCTTACAGGAGTCATGATCTGGAGATGTTGCATGATTTTGTTCAGTATTTTAGTAATTTGCTGAGGGAGTTTTGGTAATGGTCTGGGGATGCCTGTTGACATTTTTATGGTTAGATTACATCCCGGTATGTTAGGAAGGAGCTTGATTCTAACATAGCATTCAAGCATTTTTGCCATTTCAAGTGCTTTTAAAACTGTAAATTCATGTCCAGGGCCTCAAAATAAAATGTTTTGTTGGATTTTCTTTCAAACATTAGCACATACAGAAGGCCCGTTTTTGCACTGAGCCCTTCAAGTATTCCCTGACTCCTTAATCATGAGGTCTATTTCAAATTTGCAGTTTGGAAAAGAACTTGTGATACATTTCTCATGAAGGTCCTGAAAATATTCTGTGCCAAATTTTGTTTTATGTAAAAAAAAAATATTTCTTATGTTCACAACACTGATAAAGTTCCAGAAGCTAAAATTTTTTTGGTTTGTGAAAACCTGCTTTACATCAATAATAATTGAAACATTGAAAAATTTGAATTATTGGGCCCAAATTGTTTTCAGGAATATATACATATATATATATATATATATATATATATATATATATATATATATATATATAGAATGAGTTGTAATTATCAAGCTTCCAACTCCATGTCTTGACTTGATTTTGCTTTATTGGCCCTACGTTTCGGCCATCACGGCCTTCTTCAGGGGAGTTACAAGTGTATTAAGGCTTGCGTAAACCGTTGGCTATTCAAAACTATAACGTGACATGTATGGCGTCTATGATTGGTAGATAAACTAACAAAGTTATGCGCGCGCTAGAAAGTGCGCGCACTAATGTGGGTCAAATAAGCGTGCACTGAAACGCGCGCGTCTTAATGTGGCGTAGTAGGAGAAAAATATAGTAGCGTAAAATATAGATAGATTACCAATCATAGTAACTATGAAATGTATACCTAATATAAAAAGTATAAGTGTATCATAATGCGGCACCTAAATGCATTATGGCTCCGAGAGAAGGAAAGGATAATAAGTGAGTTCAGTCAAAAATAATAAGCTTGTGTAGACAGCAAATGAATTCTATCTATATTTTACGCTACTATATTTTTCTCCTACTACGCCACATTAAGACGCGCGCGTTTCAGTGCACGCTTATTTGACCCACATTAGTGCGCGCACTTTCTAGCGCGCGCATAACTTTGTTAGTTTATCTACCAATCATAGACGCCATACATGTCACGTTATAGTTTTGAATAGCCAACGGTTTACGCAAGCCTTAATACACTTGTAACTCCCCTGAAGAAGGCCGTGATGGCCGAAACGTAGGGCCAATAAAGCAAAATCAAGTCAAGACATGGAGTTGGAAGCTTGATAATTACAACTCATTCTACATTAACCTTTTCAAGCTACAAGATCGCACTTTACTAGAGTGATCCTCTGTCTTCGACAAGGCATACAGCATTGTTTGAGAGACCTGTCACAACACTATATATATATATATATATATATATATATAATTGTATATATATATATATATATATATATATATATATTTCAAGAAATGTAACAACTACTATAAGCAGTGTATACTGGAGGGACTCAATCATATAGACTACAAAGTAGGGATTATTTGGTGGGATAGTCAAGCAAGGGAAACATGCAAGCCAGTGTGCAAGAACATTAGCTACCTGAGCCAATTTTCCGGCATAGACACTCGCATGTTTACCTCACTTGACTATCCACAAATAGGAAATAAAAGATTACTTGCAATATAAGACTGGAAAGTAGCACTTTTAAAAAGTGTTGAATTTAAGTAACATACTGAACATAATTTACTTAATTATTGAACATAGGAGGACTTGAATAATAAAAGAATGATGGTATCTGAGTCACTTGCTTTGTATATGTCATACCACTAAATCAATGTGAGGCCCAATGGGTTTGCAGGAGGAACTGGCAACAGATGTGGGAAATTTGAATTGTTTTGCCATTCCTTATAACACCATCACACAAGAGTCTTATTGTATAAAATATTAATAATAATAATAATAATAATAATAATAATAATAAACTGTTAATTTACAATTCCATTTAAAAAGTGAAAAGGAGATAAGAGGTTATCCCTTTCTAGTTTATCTCCTAATTCTTTCTAGTTTATCTCCTAATCAACCACTAATTCAACCACTGTCGATTTGAAGGAAGCACTGGCATACTAGTTTTTATAACAGTTTTAAACATACAGCCATGGAATCCAGGAAACTTTCATTTTAGCTTCCTTGAAAATTTTAATTATTGACATTTTTTGTAGTTGAATTATTTAGTTGGCAAGTTCTTTCAGTTCCATTTTCACTGTACATGCATGTAGATCTTTGCCAGGAAAGAAGAGGGTGAATGCTGGTATTGAGTCATTATTGGTGTCTGCCACAATGGAAGATACCGGGTAATATGTGATGTCATGTTCTATTAGCTCATTTTGTGTTGCAAATGAAAGGTGCAACCAAGTAAAAGTCTTGATTGTTTTGGTCTTTCTCCTCTCTATCCCAAGATGCACCTATGCAGGAGGCTGGTCAGTTTGGCAGAATCAATTTCATTATGAAGAAATAAAAGTTAATATATGAAATTTACAACTGATTGGCCAAAAAATACATTATTTTATAGAAAAATAGTATACAATAATGCTCACACAAACAATTAAATTTGTTGTAGCAGCAACATACAGTTCCCTAAATATTAAAGTAAAGGCTTTGCAGCTTTTCAAAAATGCCAACCATACAATAATTAGATGGACTTTCAGTGGTGCATTAGTGGAGCATTTTATTTCCAATTTTTTTTAGAAATTACCAGTGGCAGTAAGTTGCTGTAATTCGTATGTATAAACGGCTCGCAAGGTATTCATTACACTCTGCCCTAAAAAATAAAATGCAATATAAGGCCTTCTGCAAAACCAGCAGTTCATTTTTCTTGCCTTGGCGCTTCTGAAACATCCCGTGTAAACAAGAGCAAACGAAAAGACGAGAAAGACGAAAAATACGTGACGGTTGTAAACTTCGGCAAAGGATAGAAGCAAAAGCATCGACGGACGGTAATGTCGCCTTTCTCGTTACGATTAACCTGCGATCAAGCAGATCAAGCGATCTTTCTTTTTAGAGCGCGAGAGCGCCGGCGATCGCACGTTGCGATCGGGACTTTCATCACTAAATTGGGTCCTTTATAGCTGTTCTAAGCATCTATAATGCACATTTACAATAGCCAGTAGGTTAGAGAAAGATATAAAACGAAGAAGCGCAGTAATTTCTCCAAGAAAGCGAAGAAATCTACCTCTAATCGTCTTTGAATCACGGAGAGCGGAGATGTTAACTGGTTGGCGTCAAGATGCAAATAACTTAAAAATTAAATTTATCCCAGCATGCAGCGCGAAGCGTGTCCAACACCGCCTGGGAAGAGACCGAACAATAGCGTGTCTACAGGCGTTATTTTTTCTGTTCCCTCCCCGTGCGTGTCTCGCGCTTCGCGCTCGTGTCTCGCGCTACGCACTCGCAACCCAATACCCGCTTGAGCCCCCCCCCCCCCCCCCCCAATAACGCCTGTTATGCAGGCTAACCGTACGGTTTGAGATCACCGCAACACCGCAAGCTGGGGATTTCATTCACCGCAACACCGCATAAAAAATATATTTATAGCAACACCGCAACACCGCAAATCCCCAATCTCCCCCTCGTCAGTCAGTTCCGTGTGAACAGAACGAAAATATTGCACGATTCCGTGTGAACAAAATGTCCGGCCAAATTTTTCCACCTGTCGAAAATTCGTCCGGTACCGTGTAAACGTAGCCAAGATACAACTGCCTTCAATGTTTCCTTTAATAAGCATTGACAACTACTTAATTACCCCATTTAGCATTAGCACACGTACCGCTAATCGGAAACCAGAAAACACAGATTTTTCAGCCCACCCACAAATGAAAAAGTCAGTATGAAAATATTAAACATCAAACAACATTAAGCAGACCAATCTTAAACAATTTTTCAATGTCGCGAACCCTTACATTTAAAGGCCCAGTATTGTCCATTATGCTTCACGCGCCTCTGTTATTGTTTTAGTTTGCACGGGAGCGAGGCTTCTATTGTTTTCCGGGGTTTTGCTTTTCTCGCGGCAAACATTCTATCGCGTAGAAAGGAAATATATCGTCCCGTGCTTCTGTTCTGTTCAAACGTTTTATATTAAGTTACGTTCTTAAGTGTTGCCTGATAAATAAGGTACTCGAATAAACGTTTAACGACCGACATGGCCGATGCAGTCGGAGCTATAAGACCTACCGGATTTTTCAACATCAAGAAAATGGCCGCCGAAGCTCGCAGCACGCAATGCATAATGGACAATACTGGGTCTTTTAACGCTATTTCCGACAACCAATCTCCTTAAATCCTAATCCATCTTCATTTTGTTTCAACATACCCATTAAAGTTCTCCGTTTAAAAACACCGACCTATGAACCGTTCTATCAAACACATCAATATCTTTATCATATTCACTAACATAACGTATTTTCGATGTTTAGCCTAGAATACAATTGCAAATTCAGCTGAAATTGTCTACTACAGGTTAAGAACCCCCCCGCCTCCGTCTTGGTTCTTAGACCCTTACATCAACACATGTTCTTTCTTATCAAACACCAGCGCAGGATATCGTCGACATTTCAACTACTCCTAATACGCAGACGTACCGACCCTTCTATGTAACACGTCAATCAAAAAATAAAAATGTGTCAAAAAAAAACTAAAACAAACTTTTTTTGCACTCTCAAAACACGCATATGTTGGCCTCAAAAACTCCCGACCGCGCGGCCAAAAAGTCATGTAACTTAACTCTAGTTAACGTCATGTGACGTACAATCATTTAACTCAACACAAAATCGCAACAAGAGAGAACGACGATAATAAAGAACAAAGAACAGAAAAATTGTGCAACCGAAGCGCCAAGCAATGAAAGCTATAAAAATACAAGCTATACACTAAGCATTTCAATACATCTGTTTCCAACACAGCCATCAGCGAGAACAAAATAGCTGAAACTCGTACGGCGGCACCAGTGGTAGACGACGGGTATTGTGGTTTCTTTACCGTTAATAACTTGTAAATACTATTGTCGTGTATTTCAGCAGGTATGTCCGGGGATTTCCCGGACCCGTTCCTTCAATAACAAAACACGGCTATAGTGTCGGGGGCCGTGCGTTTTGTTCGGTGTTAATTTGTCGGATCCATTGTGGTTATAAAGCCGTTAGTAACAGACATCTTCTTACTTATCAAAACCACCGCAGCATATCGTCGCAATTTCAAACTCCTTCAATATAGCCTGCGGAGCTGACAGTTTTTTTCCTCACGAATTATCACGCGCGCCAACAAAATCAAAGGGCTCTTAAAGCCATCTCGTTAATGCGCTAGAATGTGAGGTTAATAAAAAAGAATGTTGTTAGTTAAAGGTATTAGGTGTGGGCGCTCTCATTGCGTCTAGGGTGGCGAGAAAAGTGTTAATTTATACTAATTATTTGAAAGAGTTGCAAGATCACTGAGTGGTAGCCGCTTGTACGAATTATTCGATGGCTAGGATCAGTTCATTTGTCAGTGCGTCATTTAATATGAGCGCAAGTCTGCGGTTCGCATAACTTATTATAGTGGTTACTGTGTTTCTTCATCACGACCGCAATAAAAGATTCTAAAATCCAAGTTGTACTCCCTTACATACACTATATTGGTCTGTGCCGCTCGATAGGATAGGGTTTTTAAGGTGCTCTTTCCTTAAATAGGGTATCCTTTTTGGTATGTTTGGTATTGTGATCCTTAGATATTCCTTAGATAGGGTCACTAAATAGCAGTATCCACTTCAACGAGCAAAACCAAAAAGATATGGTCTGTTAAAACTGCACTACACGCCTGAATTGGGCCTTAAAAAGGTATCAAATCTCGATTTTCTACCCTTAAATAGGGTTAGGGTTTCAGAATCTTGGCAGCACACAGTTTCAAAGCCATTCATTTTATTAATTAAATTTACAAAAACTGTTTATTAAAAGTTTAATGGCAAATCTTAGTACATTATCTATTAAGAATTCACTTTCAAAAAACACGCTTTTTGCAATTCTTTATTACCATAGCTGATTTCACTGCCTTTCTAAATTTTAGACTTGCCCCAGTGCACTGCAAACACTTTTGGCTGTCTTCATCGCCATACCAAGATTAACTTTCTCTGACACATCATCATGGTAATAGATCCACGCATCTTCGTTATCCATCATAAAGCAAGAGTGTTGCCTTTGACTTGGATGATCAAAGGCACAGTCAGACAACGATTCACTCTTCTCCTCTTGGATGAGCTTGTCAAGTATCGACGCATACGTTAGGTGGAAAGCATGACCAAAAAGACCGGCTATTCGTTTCCGCAGGATTTGCTCAACTTCATCTATTGTCTTCATAGGATCGGGGCTAAATTCGACCTGGATGCTTGGTTTCATCATTGTGTTAGGATGAACAAATGTAACGTGTACGTAGCTCAAGTTGACATGCGTGAATGATCGTGTAGCTTCTCGTGGTACACTTATCTATGGTGTCGTATATCGTTTTCTTCTATGATTGTTTGGACGTGAACAATCAACATTGTGGGTGATGGGTATTTGAGTGACGCTCATTTATATAGACACCGTAAGTAGACCGGGCGTTGAATATTTGGAGTGACAATCATTTCTATAGACACCGTAAGTAAGCGGGGCGGTTACGCCTACTTAAGAGTGGCTGCCTGTTAGGATCGAAAACGCTCCGTCAACGACCCATTTGGCGAATCGCTCATATTTTGTCCAAAGATATCCTTGGGTAAATGCTTCTCCGAAATCATGTTTAAAAGTCCCAGTGATTCCAGTGCGGTCAAAGTCCGGTTTTTCGCTCGATCAAATGCACAAAATAAATCCAATTGAAGTCAAACTTTACATAAACTCGGAACAACTATTTTATATTCATTGCTAGCTATTAAAATATTTCAGATCTGTTGATATTGTGATTTTTCGGCCATTTTAGAAAACACCTTCGAAGAGCGCCTAAAATGGCGGCCGAATTTACGTCATGTTTAACAACATAAAAAATGTTCCTGATACCTAATTTTTCGACAATTTTACTTCACAGTCCTAATATAACAGTATCAAACATTTACCAAGCCAAGTGTGAATGTCGAACTCGCAACGGTTCCCCTTGAAAAAATCGAAAATCTATGTCATCTGATCGGTCCAAACGTCACAAGATTTATGGACGAAATGGAGATTAATCAGCATCAATAGACCGTCTTCATAATTACGTCACATACGACAACTACCAGCATTCCTTGCGCATAGCGTGGGAGTCTCGCGCGAACCTTCACGCAAAATATGTGACCTTTAGCGGAATGTCTCTCAGACCTTCTGAAGAAGACGTGCCTGGGCATCATTTATATATTAAAAGAAAAAAAAAAACATAAGAAAAGTACTTTGTTGTTTTTTAGATAAGCCGAGTTGATTGAAAAGCCAAGTTTTCAACATAAGTTTTACGTCTTTCAAGCTTTCGTGTTGAGACGCGTACGTGTTTTTAAACTTTTTAAACGAATCGTGTGGCTTTTTATTTTTGACAGTTTTAATTACAGGTTCACACTATATTTAGATACTGGGACATATTAGTCTTACCTTCACATGACATGGTTTTCAATAAGGTTTGTAACAACTTTTATAAAGAATTTCAAGCCATAGTAAGTAAGGTGAAAGCTGTGATTGAATGCCAAAAACCTAAACTTATAATAAGCTTATGTTTCTTATCTTTCCGGCGTAAATGTGTTTACAATTTCTTATAGAATGACTAACATTATTATAAACAGTATTTCACGAACCGAGGTTTTCTACGAAAAGTCTACCTATTATAAAATAGCGACAGACTTACATAAAATGCAGCTATAAAATGGCAGAGAATCGTGGAGTTCAATTTAGAATTGAAAAACAAACTGAACAAGTATGCGGCTGAACAGAGCGAAAAGCTGTCCGATTTGAAAGAACTACCATCAATGCAGTTACAAAAATTAATACATTTGGACACAAATAAACGTTAAAGAAATCGTTACCTGCACTCGATGTGGCTTTTCAGTTTACCTGATAGCACCAACCATGTTTTTTTTAAGCCTATTCAGACTGGGCTTTTTAGGCAATCTGTGACTTGGAGGGGGGAGGTCCTCGGACCCCCCTCTATATCTCTGGAACCAGTAAGGTTAGGACCATGAAATTTTTACACAGTGTTCACCTCCATACAAGGAAACCTCACACCTAGTTTTGATCTGCCACACCCAATTATGAATTCACAATGACGTCATTTTTGTTTTTCCGACGTTTCTTTGATAGTTTTCCATCCAGATACTTAAAATATCAAATATAACTATAAAATCATCTCTTTAATATTAAAGCATAATAAATACAAACAAGGACACACTTGTAAAGCGAGAAAAAGCAATAAAAGCGATAAAACTATAAAATATCTAAAAGAGAAAAGGATCAGAATGTATAAAACACGTATCAAACTAATGTCTATTATCCAAACAATGAACTTAGAAACGTTATTTAATAAATAGTACAAAATGTTTGTCTATAAGTAAAAGAGAGCAAAAATTTACCTACCCCTCCCCCCAAATATTTGATGTTAAAAATTTTTGATGTCTTTCAAGAACTGGTCCCAAGAAAAAAAAAAACTATTCTAACAAGAAAATGCACTATAAGTCAAAGAACAAGATCTTAAAATAAAAACTTCACCATATTTTAATATTTTGAAAACCTATGTGTCAAAAACCTGTTGCCATGGCAACATGATTAATCACACTGACATGTTATGGATACCTAAATGTCCCTAGGTAAATTCTAGGAAAACTGTCAGAAAATTTCAGCCTCATAGCTATTTCGGTGTAAGAGTTATCGCAATTTTACTGGAGGGGGGTTCGAAAAGCCCCCCCCCCCCCCTTCAGTCTGAATAGGGTTAAAGAAAGTCAGAAACTGATAAAGTTGGCTGATAAGGCCGAGTTTGGCTGGTCAACAATTATAGAATATGTCGATGACGAATTGGCCGATGAAGAGGCCGACGCTAAAAAGATTAAAAAAAGCCGAGAAAGGGCTGGAGATGAAATTAGGGCAATTCAAACAATGCGGGGAATTCAATTTCTAATTTTTCTGCTTCTAGGAATAGTGTGCGTTATTTTCGTCCCCAAGGTGGACGCTTTTTTTCCGGATTACGGCAATATGATTTGTGCCACAGATGTGGCAGACCAGGCCATTGAGCCGCAGAATGTAGTCGCCCAAAACTACCCAGGACGGCTACAATGGGATCCAGTAGTGGACAGAGACAAGCTTGAAACGTATGAATTCGAACAGTGCTCTGGGACGTCCAATTTTAAGCAAGGAAAATTGAAAGAAAACTTAAAGTTCTGGCGTGATATTGGAGCATCTCAATATGTTCCAGAGGTCATTGAATACCGGTATACAATAGTTTTTGATGAAATTCAGCCAGGATCCATAGGGAATTTGTTGATAGCGCTATTTCGGAATTGATTGTTAGCGGTTGCATTTAAGAGGGATAAACTACGGCTCGAGTTAGGATTCGAGTTAGGATCAGAGTTAGGATCAGAGTTAGGATCAGAGTTAGGATCCGAGTTAGGATCCCACCTGAGGAACCCTCCAAACAAAATCAAAAAACGCCCCCCCCCCTCCCTCCCCACCACATCACACTCCTCACCATATTGCCCACCCCTTAGAGGAGGGTGGGGGGATGGGGTAGAAATACACTTTGGCGCCTAATGCTAATGAAACCGGGATGCATAGTAAGCTCCGGTGGTACGGTGCATGGCACAACGCAGACTATATCTTACTTTTACCTTACAGTGCAGTACAGTAGCGTTCATTTTTTTAATTTTTTTTCCAACCATTTGTTAATTGTTCGTAACCGGAAACCCAACAAATTTGCGTCATTTCGATCAAGTGTCGCAGAAAAGACCAAAGTAAGCGAGATCAGTAAACTTGACTCTTTGTGCTAATCCGGGTTGCTTCACGCATTCTCGAATGACCCAAAGTGCAGTGTGAAAAGATTATTGAAGATCAGCGATCACTGAGTTTAGGGGCAGAGGCTTTTGAGTGTTGACAGATAGCCAAAACAAGAACCACCTACTGTTTCACATATTCGCATCACGATTTCGCATTCCGTTCTATTGATGCGCGAGCGGCACTTTGTTTGAGAATTTGTTTGATTTTATTTCTTCGTTTGACTGAGTCCTCGTTTGATTATAGTAAATTTAAATGGCTTCTTATGCCGGGAGTGATAGCAGCGACAGTGATAGTGTCAGTAATGTCAAAACCTACGCAAGCGTATGGGGTAATAAAGAGTGACAAGCCTATGCGACTCCCTCGCGAGTCTTTTAGCCATTATAGTTAAGGTTACTGTAAACCTTTATTGGTCCCATTTTGCATAATTTTATTTTTTTTTTCATTTCTGAAAAGATATAACATTAATCTATTAATTTCTTAAAAGATATAACATTAATCTAGAAAATATTGAAAGAAGTTTTGCAAAATCATTAAAAGAAATCGAGATATTCTTAAAAAAGAGTTTCAAAAGAATAGTTGATAAGCAGCTATAGGTGTGATAATGAGATAATCTCTTTCCGGAGTGCAGCGTCTTCTTGTACTTTTCCCGCTAAACTTTATCCTCGGGATCTTGCATTACATGTTATATGCATATTTTGTTTTAGTTTACATCGCAATGCGCATTTCGCATCGTCATAGCGTATTCTATTGTAGCGTCATAGCGTATTCTCCCCGGCCATTTTCCATGTTTCACACGGTCGTCTACGCTTGTTCCAATTCCTGAAGATTTACAATTTGACTATTAAAGCCAAAGTGGAAATTCTTGGTTAGCAGAATTGTAGGGATCATGAGTGAAAAGAACCACGGCGAATTATTTTATTTCTTTATGCCGTTATTCGGTGCTAGCTCTGTTGGCATACATTGTGGTTTCTTTTGGCTCACTTTTGTTGCAAGATAAATACTTATCGGCTAAAGTTTTTTGTCGCTTTGAGAGTGATAGGATCGTTAAATTTCTCAGGCCGTGATTTAATGTCTAAAGCCTGCGGCGTGCAAGACTTGAGAGAAAGTGTTTCCGACATCACGGATATAGGCGTCTTGGATCCGACTCTCAAAAAGCCGTAGTCTATAATTCCACTGCAGTGAAATTAGGAATTCTTTCAATAATTTTAGCTCCTAAATTAGTTCTGTAGTTGGGTAGTGTGTCTCAGTGGAGCTAGGATAAACCTCCGTTGCTTTGTAATAGCATTTGATTTGGCATCCAACAGATATAAATCTGCAGCATTGATAGTAACTGTTTTGTAAATCTCACGGATGCTAGTAAATTCTCGAGTCCTTTCCTTAAGCAAGGAATGAACATATCTTAATGTCTTTAAAGAAATAAAAATAAAGAAATAAAATAATTCTAACGGCTCTGGACAGCATGATATCCTCCTATCAATCTGAGAGATAATCCGCCGAGATCAAAAGGTTTATATCATCGAAGAGAACAAATTCTTAACTGTGATCTAAAGGCGCGATCCTCTCTGAAGTCTTACTGGGAAAGCTTTATACTTAAGGCTTTTAAAACACTTTTTTGCAACGAGTGGGAGTCGTGTTTAGCCTGTCCTTTTTTATACCACCTAACTGGGGGATTCTGAGGGAGGGAGGGGGCATTTTCTTTCTTTCTTTTTTGAGTTTTTAGGGAATTTTTTTTCTTTTTTGAGTTTTTTTGAGGGATCCTAAATGGGATCCTGACTCGGATACTAACTCGGATCCTAAATCGAATCCTAACTCGGATCCTAACTCGGATCCTAACTCGGATCCTAACTCGAGAAATAGCTAACCTCCATTTAAGAGATTTCTAATTATCCTAAGTTCTGTAATCCCTTACACGTCGCCGTACAGTCTTCAGGCAAGCTCCGCCTTATCCTAGATCTTTCTCATCTGAACAATTTTATTTCTAAGAAGTCTATCAAGTACGAGGATTTACGAACTGTCTTACAAATCTTCTCACCGGGTCACTACGTTTTTTGCTTCGATCTCAAGTTCGCTTACACCCATATTGACATTTGTGAGGAACATACTAAATACTTGGCATTGAAATGGCCCACTTCAAAAGGGGTTATGAAATTTTATGTTTTTCGAGTGCTTGCTTTTGGTTTAACCACGGCCCCCTTTTCTGTTTTCTAAAATTGGTTAGACAGCTGGTAAAATTCTGGAGAAGTCAAAGTCATTCAATATTATTATATTTAGATGTCGGTATTGGCGGAGATTTAGTCTTGAACAAAGCAGACTGCTAAGCTCTATTGTGTGCCGTGATGTTTTGGCTTCTGGTTTTACTGTGAATGACGAGAAATCTGGTTGGGAGCCTACGAGGTCCGTTCTTTTCCTTGGTACGATTTTGGATTTTGAATCTGGTATGATTAGTATTCCCGAGCGCAGAGTAGAAACGTTGTAGACAAGCTTGAAAGAATCACTTTCTGACGAATTTATTCAAGTTCGCAAATTATCGTCTATCACCGGTCAGATCATTTCAATGTCAATGTGCCGTGGGGAATTTTTGCAGGCTTTTGACGCGCAGTTGTTACAGTCTTATAGAACAGAGAGTCTCCTGGGAAGACCGCCTACCGATTCCCGAAAGCGTTCGTACTGAGCTATTGTTTTGGTTGAAAAACGTCGACTCCTTGAATGGTAAACAAATGGTACCTAAGTCCAGTACGGTCGGCGTTGTATGTTCAGATGCTAGTGATTCGGGTTTTGGAGGGTTTTATTATGTACAATGTGGCAAAGATCTAGTTGCGGGACAATGGACACCGATGGTAAGGCTTTACAGTTCTACCTTTAGGGAGATTCTAGCTGTTAAATATGTACTAATTTCTGTTATGAACAGGCTTCCGGGTCAAACGATCAAATGGTTCACGGATAATCAAAACGTCCCTAGAATCCGATACGGAAGTGGAAAAGAGCACTTGCTAAAAGAAGCACTATAAATTTTCGTCCTTTGTTGTACGAACAATGTCTCAATAGAAATAGAATGGGTTCCCAGGGCAGAGATCGAGCAAGCAGATTTTCTTAGTCGCCTTTTTTGACAGTGATGATTGGGGTATTACACAACACATTTTTCATCAGATCAATTCGATTTGGGGCAACATGGAATCGATCGTTTTGCCAACCACCTGAATACAAAACTGCCAAGGTTCAACTCCGGTTACTGGAATCCCGGGTCAGAAGACATGCATCGACGCCTTTGTTCAGGATTGGGCGGGCGATAACAATTATATTTGCTCCCAATCATTCTGATACCTAGAGTAATTTTACACATGCGAAATTGTAAGGCAACAGGAACTTTGATTGTACCACATTGGCCATTGGCCCCATTTTGGCTTATGGTTTTTAACGGTTCAACATTCCGCGAGTTTGTAGTGGCCTAGATGGACTTGCCAACAGATCGGGAATCCTTCATAGCTGGCACCTGCAATAGTGTATTTGGTCTAGAAAATCTACAATTCAGAATGCTCGCCTTGAGGATTAAGTTTTGAGGGTAAATATTCATGTTTCTGTTAATTAACTGTTCTTTGTACATTTACATGTTCTTTGTACTCTTGGCTGGTCGTGCGGTCACCAGCCGAGCACACGACAAACAATAGGAAAGTGCGTGGTTGTTTTCGTAGCACGACCGGGTTGGATTTGATATAATTTAGGAGAGAGATGAATTTTTTCGCGGTTTGTAAATTAGCGAAAAAATATTCTCTCGACGGTATGTACTATCAAGGGATTTGGTGATGGTATATTAGGGGATGTTCAGGGAATATTCGTCCTCTTGGTGTTCGCTTTTGTAGCCGCACTCACTCATAATTTTATCTTTGTCCTTTTTTTTTGCTTCAGGTTATTTCTTGATTTCATCTATTAAAAATTCAAGGAAAGATCCGTTTGCCCAGTGGTAAAAATAAATAAATAAATAAAAAATTTCTAATTATTAAGGCTGACGCTTCTTATTTTTCTTTACTCATGTTATGTTTTTTCCTCCTTGCAGGTGGAATCTGAGCTTCGGTCATGTGGAACTGAGGTGGTCTGCGCACCGCCGGAATACTTTAAATCGCGCCCCGGAGCGGGCGTTCAGGCGAGTCGTGGTATCTAAAGCCGGAGTGCTTTATGGCGCTTGCCTCGGAGTGGGCAACAGTTCGGGCTTTTGTTATTCGAAAGCCGGAGTTGTTTTTTTGGTGTAAGTCCCGAAGTGGACGGATGTTAGGGTTTCGTTACCCAAAAAGCCGGAGTGCTTTGTCCATCCCTAGAAGGAGGTGAAAGTTGGTTAAACTTAGCCTAAGGCCGGAGTGCTGTGTGGCTTACGCTGTTAAAAATAATTAAATAAACAAATACAAAAAAAAGAACAAGGAAAACTATTTCTTTTGTTTGGGATTAATCTTTGTAATAAACAAGTTGATTGAGCATATCCTGATCCTGTTTGTTCTTTTTTAATTTTTCCTTTTCAGATGTTTTCGACACTGACTTGTGGTGCGGATTCAGAGAGTCCTTGCCATCCCATCTGCAACATGTTACGGACAGAGTCCAAGCTACAGTACTAGCCGCGAAATCCGAAGGGACAGTTAAGACGTACTTAGCGCGGTTTGCAAATTAGCGATTTAACCGGTGGAAGAGATGGGCACAAGAAAACCACTTGTGTCTATTTACGGCCAACTCTTTTTACATGTGGCAGCCCACCTTCAATGTTCTATGGAACAATCTTGATCTCCCTCTCCGCTCTATTCAGTTTTATATAGTATTGACTGGGCAAATTCTTTGGGAGGGGCTCCTAAAATTTCAGACCACGCCCTAGTCTCTCTGATGTTAGCGGCGGCAAAACGGATCCTTGGAAAACCAAAAGCCAGGAAAGAGCCCGTTACCCCAGAAATGCTGCTAGCTCTTGTGGCCAAATATCAGGATGATCTTTTTCTGTATAATCTCAGAATCATCGCTATATGCCTCACTGGATATTCGGGCTTCTTCAGATATAGCGAAATTAGTGAAATAAAATGTTCTGACATCAAACTTTTTCCGTCCTACATTTCTGTTTTCATAGAATCGTCTAAGACGGACCAGCTACGAGAGGGCGCCTGGGTGTGTATGGCGCGATCCGGCCGAGAGACATGCCCCGTCCAAGCTCTTGAGAAGTACATCGCCGCTGCAGGGATTCATATAGACGAGGACCTTCCATTATTCCGCTCGTTGGCAGGGCCGAAGTGCGTGTCCAAAGTGCGTCAGAGGAGTCTATCGTACTCTTGCGTGCGGGAGCTGGTCAAGGAAGCATTCGAGGGAATCACAGACACTACCAAAATCAGTGTTCATAGCCTCAGATCAGGGGGAGCTACAGCTGCAGCGAATGCGGGTGTGACAGATAGATTATTTAAGAGGCATAGTCGTTGGTCAAGCGAGAACGCCAAGGACCACTATGTGAAAGACGTTATGAACTCTCTATTGTCAGTATCTAGCAACCTGGGAATTTGATGAAGGGCCGAGCCCGGCAGGCAAGGAGTGCGGTCCATGGGGCCAGGGTTTTTCCCCATTAGGTTTTCTTTAGTGTTGCGAGGCACTTGGGTTTTTTTCATCCTGTGGAGGCTCGCCCGCACTCCTTAGACTAGAAAATGAGAGAGCGCCTTTTTCTTTTTTGAGTTTTCTTGACAAGATAACTGATTCTACGTGCAGAGACGTTACACATTGTAAAGCTTTTCAGATGGATTTGAAGCAGCTTGGCCTTAGCCTTGAACATAATTCCTTTCCAAACAAAGGGGTTGTACACAAAACAAAAAAACCATCAGTACTCGCATGCGGTATTTATCTTCTATCTTCCAAACAAAAATTATTTCCGGGTCAGACAAAATTACTTAACCTCGGCGCAACAAAATCAACAGCAATGTTTGAAAAAATTATGAGAGGAATTTCATCGGGAGATTTCTTGTGTAGTGGTGATTGGTTTTATATGGCATATGATGAGTATCAGAAACGAAGCGATTTAGATTTTTTGAAGGAAATAAACAGAAGGACATTCAGTGAATATTGGCCCCCAAACTATTATAATACAGTTGCCTTCTTCGCATGGAAGCTGCTGGACATAACAGAAATTTGGGAAACAAAACAACTAAATTTCTTAGAAAATATTCACGAATATGTCAAAAGTTTTCATGAAAATTTATCAAAACAAAAACACCTTAACAAAACCAGACCTTGTGAAACTTTTGTAAACAACATCGGCGATGACAGTGCCATGTTGGAAGCCTTTCTAATTGAGAAAGCGGAAATGCTTACTCCAGATCTCTGAATGCATTGTCCCATGAATGTTCGTTTTTAATTATCATACCATTTGACATCTGTTGTCTCAGGCAATTTACAATCGCTCGTTGCGGGGCTTCAAGCGGTGTTATAATTTTCAGGATTTTGTAGAGCACAAACGTATAAGAGATTCTCAGAAGCCGAGCTTCTATTTGTTTGAAGATGCGTTTCGTTTCATAGATTTGATATATAGTCAATTTCACAGACAGAAATTTGAGCTTCTTGATATGCCGGCTCAAAACATACCCAAACGCATAACTTCGCCCCGACTGACTTTGCCTTGGCTTGTAAAAAATTGTTTTGATGTGTACATGCCGGAGCATCATAATCTTGCACTTCCACACAACAGCATTTTTTGCAATAAAGTTCACAAGAATCGATTGATTGCAAAAATGAGCCACCACAAGTATAACAAGACAGGAATCTTCGGTGCCAACGTTCAAGCTGAATGTTGTTATTTTTTTGTAGATATTGCTTCCCAATCTCTGCCCACCCCATATCTTCGTAGATCTGATAAAGTTTTTCCGGCAGGCACAAGCGGTCTATTTCTTTTCTGTAATCGCTGCCGTATAGCGAGCGAATTATGGCAAATTTGTGTTCTTTGTCAAGTTCATTGAACCGTACGGCGAACTCAGTCATGTTTATACATTACAATTGTTTTTTCAATTGGGGGTTCCCGTGATTTCCGGTATCGTTGTGTAAAGGCCGTATTAAGAAAAATACAACTTTTCGAAGCTTCTAAACTAAAGAACGCAATCCCCTGATGAGTGGGCAACCACGAAACAGGCTTGTCGGGATGAAAGCGTAGTTTATTTGTTTCTTTCCTCCATAAACATATACTTCGCTCTACATTAATGTATTGAGCACTGTTTTACGAATATCCAGTTCTACACTTTATATATATATATATATATATATATATATATATATATATATATATATATATATATATATCCAGGATAATCTTTGTGTTGTGTGGTCGAGAGGGCTCGATACCATCGGTAGAGCGAATATAAAGGGAATAAGTGGACACGGTTAAACTTTTGACTTCGGTTTAATGCATACAGGTCTGTTTCGTACAGGGCGAACCTGCACTCCTCAGTGCAAGACCAAAAGTGAACTACAAAGAACATTTACAGTATAAAAAGCATCATATCTCCATGGAGATAACGTTCATGTCTAGACAATGTCACATCACGTTTTTCAACAGAAATTTATCTTTATGTCTACATTTACTGATTAATTCGTTTCGTTTGTTCAAGGTTGCGGTTTCCGGTTTGCACAAAATGAAAAACTTTTCAGCTATACACAAATTACATCGCTTCGTCGTATTCGAGTAGTGGGGAGCACGGCATAAAATGCTCCACTTAATTGCATAATCTAAATTGTTGTCTTTCAAGTGCCAGATGTGTTTACTTAGCTCAGTTGCGTTACGCTTTGATTCCGTCTTGAATGAGGTTTTGTGGTTGGCGTATCTGGATTTGAAGCTTGTAGCAGTCAGGCCAACGTACGTCTGCACTGTATCGCCGGAGCTCACTTTCGCACAGTATACGATGTCTTTTGCCAGGCACTCTCCGTCTAGGGGGCATGTTGTGTTCTTCGGACAACTGCATTTTCTCTCGGTTTCAGGGACGTCACTGACTCGTAATAGTTTCTTGTTGTTTCCTTCGATGATTGTTTTCACGTTTGGCATGCAGCTGTATGAAAACATCGTATACTGTGCGAAAGTGACCTCCGGCGATACAGTGCAGACGTACGTTGGCCTGACTGCTACAAGCTTCAAATCCAGATACGCCAACCACAAAACCTCATTCAAGACGGAATCAAAGCGTAACGCAACTGAGCTAAGTAAACACATCTGGCACTTGAAAGACAACAATTTAGATTATGCAATTAAGTGGAGCATTTTATGCCGTGCTCCCCACTACTCGAATACGACGAAGCGATGTAATTTGTGTATAGCTGAAAAGTTTTTCATTTTGTGCAAACCGGAAACCGCAACCTTGAACAAACGAAACGAATTAATCAGTAAATGTAGACATAAAGATAAATTTCTGTTGAAAAATGTGATGTGACATTGTCTAGACATGAACGTTATCTCCATGGAGATATGATGCTTTTTATACTGTAAATGTTCTTTGTAGTTCACTTTTGGTCTTGCACTGAGGAGTGCAGGTTCGCCCTGTACGAAACAGACCTGTATGCATTAAACCGAAGTCAAAAGTTTAACCGTGTCCACTTATTCCCTTTATATATATATATATATATATATATATATATATATATATATATATATATATATATATTAATTTATTTCTACTTCAAACTCTAGAGGCATGTTTTTGAAGTCAAAAAGGTCATTGTTCTCATCCCTCACAGACAGAGCTATGCTGTTTACATAATCACCAGAGGTGGTGTCACGTAAGATGTTTTGTTGTGTTGATTCATAAAAAACCTTTTGAAAAGGCTTTCCGCGAAGATCAAATCGCGCCAAGACTGTCGAAGGCGTCCCGTTGAACAGGTTCTGTTCTTTATCAACCAGATCGCAGTGGATAAAGTAACTTGTCGGAGAGTTTAGGCGATTGACATAAATAGCTTCAACTCCCATTGCAGCATTTTCACTAAGGCCGAGAAGCTTATTCAGGCTTTCTGTCAAAGAAAAGCTTTCGGCGTCTATGTTTTTTCTAATTATTAACCCATGTGAAGGCGCATTCTTGGATATTATCAGAGGTTCTTTGTCTTGAAAGGAGTCAAGCAAAATAGTTTGCAGATTATCCAGGTTGTAGTGCCCTGGATCGATTGTTTTACAGTGAAACATTTTTCCTTCAGCCCTAAAGTTAACGCCCCCACTTTGTTTCAAATTATGCCACGAATTGTAAATCGAACAAGAGACGAGCCGGATGTAGCTCCCCACCTCCACCGTCACCGTGGGTAAGGCAGGTGACCATTTAATATCGCGGGTTCAATGTTAACATCCAATCGAGTGAATTTTGTCCCACTGCTATAACTCCGTCAACGCTTCGCGTATTCACGAGTTAAAAAAAAATCATGTTTGTAACTAACCTTGAACTACAACTGTGCCAACAATTCTTCCTCTGCTCGATATGCGATTTGCGACGCATGTAAAGTCAAGTTTCTCCTCCATCTAAAGAAAAAAACATCCATCTTAAAGGGGAGTCTTATTTCTGACGTTTCTCGATTTGTTACTTGGAATGGAAGTCCAAAAGTTACGGCCCCTTATGGGCTATACGTATAAAAGACACGCCTTTTTATTAATAAAGCTAGGAGGCCAGCATTCAACACATATTACCTTTATATCATAGCTGCCTGCTGTATTAGGAGCAGTGAATTTCTTGCTGAAGTAATGTTCTTTGCAGTCGAGGTTTAATTGTTGTAAATTGGCCAGACACACACTTATAGTGAATAAGTTCAGGTAAACCTGCCGTAAACAACTCGGGCAATAAATGGATTGCTGACAGTATTTGTAATAACCTTGATAAACGAAAACAAATAAATATTATTAATATATGTATATAGATAGGCTGAGCCTAACAGCGTAGCTGTATGTTTATGCGTCAGCAGTTTGTTCAAATTTCAGGAAATAAGTTAGAATCCAAAAAAGTCAGGTTTGGGGTACCCCAAGGTTCAATATTAGGACCTAAATTATTCTCAATATTTGTAAATGATCTTGCAGAATCAATAAAAAATGTGGAGTTGTACTTGTTTGCTGATGATACGACGATCTATACCTTTGGTGAGAACATTGATGATATCATTCAAACACTACAATCTATACTGGACCAAGTTCACACCTGGTGTTTGTCAAATAGACTTGTAGCTCATGAATCTAAATCTGAAGCTATGATAATCTCCAATCAGACCTTTGTCGACCCACCGCCATGTTTGAGATACGGCAATAGTACAATTGAATACAAAGTATCAAGTAAATGCCTTGGGCTAACAATCGATAATAGGCTTTCATAGCAATAACATACTAAGAACGTTTGTGACTCTTCCAGCAAGAAAGTTGCGGTCTTGAAACGGATTAAGTTTTTACCAAAGCCAGTCTTGCAAACTATTTATTACAGGACAATTCTACCAAGTGTTTTATATGGTATTTTTGTCTGAGGCTCTTGTTCTCAATCGTTATTGGAAGATATTGATCGTATTCACTTAAGGGCAACTAAAATTATTTACAGCTTATCCAGCGACATCCACAGTGCTGAAGTCAGAAATTTACCTCTCTGGAACCCCATCATTCAGTTTTACATTAGGAGACTGTTAATTATTAGGTTTAATATCTACCATGATACTTGAATAGACCCTCTTAGAGATTTGATAGTTAAATCTAAATCTAATTATAATTTTAGGAAGTCAGCAAATATTGAGGTTCCTTGGCCAAGAACTGAGATTGGCAGATCATCCTTCAAGCACAGAGCTGCCTTGTGCTGGAACCCTTCTCCCTAATTCATTCAAAAACTCTCCTAGTCTTGGCTCTTTTAAAAGGTCTATAAGGGAAAATAAGACCTTACTAAACTTAATCAGTTTTGAGAAAGCCTCTTGTAGCGTCTCATTCAAGTCTATGGATTTCAAATATTTTTAGATCCATAATCATCGATGTTAATTTTAGATTTTAGATTTTAACTTTAATTTAATTGAATATAAGATATTCCTAGCTCATCTTGTATTTATTTTTAGTTTACACTGTAGTTAGCGCAGGTCCACATCAGGACTTTGGTCTTGCCAATTTTTTTAACCTGCTTTTTTAATATGCATGTATGTATGTATGCTCTGTGAACAGAAAGCCGATGATAAAGTTAACTAAGGTGAAAGGTCGGAAGCACAAGAATTAAGATTGACGACCGGGCTATTTTTCAATTTTAGCAATTCTCAAAAACAGTATTAATCGACCATCTGCACAGTACATTAAGGTGGCTCGTAACAATTTTTTGGCGCGCGCCGACTGGGTTCTAAACACCAGCAAAACACACGAAAAAAAATAGAATGACAGCAATAAAAAAATGGCGACCGAATAGTATTTTCTCATTTTAAAGTTTTCGTTCACTTGGCAGGCAGTTTATTTTACGGATCTCGAAAAAAGTTGTCTTTTCTGTGATCTTCGGGCCGGCTTCTGGTAAGGCTGATCATAGCGCAAAACACAAAGATCTTAGCGAACCAACACTGATAAACACTAGTTATACTACGAAGAATCGAAGATGGAATGTGTCGGATTCTTAATCGCTTTGCTCGCTAATATTACAATATTAATGCAAAATATCATCTTACAAATGGCTATGACATGCGGAGCTTTACATCTACATCCACATCTACATCTACATCTATATTTATACTTGGCAAGGGTTGCCCGGCTCATCGCGCCAAGGTAAATAAATAAATAATAATCACGCACGAAGGCGACGGTGTGCTGGAATCCTGTTAATATCAGAAAACCGAGTTCAAAACAGTCGCATATCTGTCCGTAAGTCGAAGATGAAGCACAGGCAAAAACACTAGGTTAGACCAGGAAGGACGTCTTTTTTGTGGGACAATTTTGTCAATAATATCGTTATCGTCGTCATCGCCCATTGTTAACCTTTCTCTTTCTAGACGCCATTTTGGACTTGGTTAAGTAGCGTTCTGCGCATGGGCAGAGGGTAAAACAACTGACGAAGGTTAAAATTCAACCGGTTAGTCAATTCCGTGTGAACAGAACGACAATATTGCACGGTTCCGTGTGAACAAAATGTCCGGCCAAATTTTTCAACCGGTCGAAAATTCGTCCGGTACCGTGTAAACGTAGCCTTACATTTTCGCGCCAACAATATGCAAATTAAATTCGATATCGTGCAGACGAAACAAGTCGTCTCGCGACTTCGTCGCTCGCTTTTCGCAACTTCGTCGCGCTCTCGTGGGCTTCGCAGTCTACTTGTGGCAAGTCTAATTTTTGGCGCTCATTTATTTCAAAGTCATTCATCGTGTTCTGAATTCTGGTGATCTTATATGGTCAAATAACGGTCAATAAGTAACTCTTCCCGTATCACAAGTGGGTTGGGTGATTAGGTTTGGGTAAGAATGTTTTTTCTCCAAACTTTTGGCGGGGAATTTTTTTTCCTGGCATGCAACGGTGTCGATTTTTTTTTTTTCAGCGATATAGCCATGCAAGATTTTTTTTAATACAATTTTTCTTCAAAATCAAGGATGTGTGGACATAAGTTTAACATAACTGCTTGCCTGTAGGAAAACCACATTTAACACTTAAATGTCGGACTGCTCTGCGTAAAATGCCATTGAAATTAGCATTATTATAATTTTTGTCCTTTGGCTTTTAATACTAAGATTATAAATGAACCAATACTGACCTTTAATAAATGCCCTTAAACTTTCTCCATTTTCTATATCTCATTTAAGGTTAACTTTTTGACATTTGGCATAAATGTACACTGTAGGGAGAACCCACCCCCCTTGCTGTATGTTCAGATGGTTATTTCCCTGAGAGATTGGTGTAATTTTTTCTTAAATGTAGGTTACAAAGTAGTGACAGGCCTGCACGACTCCCGCTGTTCACCAATGTGATGTTCTCGCCTTTAGAGTTTCGCTATAACGAGTATGTCTTTAAGCGATTTCCCTCTTTTATAGGAGATAATGGGAGGCTCTTTATATATCTCCCTCAGCAACAGTTGGTCCTGTATTAAATGCCATTTATCCATAAGGATTTTCTTTAAATTGGACACCGCTGGTGATATTGTGTGACATAAGGTAGAATTTTCTTGTATCCCTTTTTATCTCGTTAATGCGCATGCGCATTAAGCGAGATTTCGGAATTTTAGTACGAAAAAGGGACAAAAGTTGTTAACAAAATTTTGTGGACTTTTGTCCGGGGGGTTCTTCTTCCTTCTTTATAGAAGCTATATTAGGGCATTGAGGATATGGTTGGTTAAACCGGTTAAGATTTAATTTCAAGAAGGGCGTCACATACTGCCACTAAAATTTTTGGGGAGCACCCCCGGACCTATTGTTAATTTCCCTAGGGTATTGGGATGTCAGAACTTGTCATGAACTTGTCATATCTCACATTACGTTGCCGCAAAGGTATTAGTCCTTCTTAAATTTCGATATCTCACGTTACCTATCAGGGTAAAAATAGGACAAATGCGTTTTCTTAGGAAACGTAGTTTGAGAATTTCATGGTGTATTTTACTAATGGAGACGTTTTAAGAAAGTTAAATGGGACAGGAAAGTTTGTGTTTTACTATAAGCGGTATGGCAGAGCAAAATAGCATGAACTTTGCGTTTTTTTCTATTCATTGCTATTACGGTTTGATTGTGCAATAGTATGAGGAAGACGTCATAGTTTTGTTGATTTAGCTACCGTGCAGAAGGAAATTTTGCGGACTGTCCTACTGAATTTGTTTTGCGGGAGGAAATTTTTGCGGGTTGCGGAGACAGCTAAAATTTCTGCTTGAAGGAAATGTTTGCGGATTTCTGGTCAAGAATAAATAATATATATAGATAGCCCAAGCCTAACAGCATCGCACTTTGAACAAGCTTAATTAAGGTGAAACTTAACCAAGGTGAAACTTAACTAAGGTGAAAGGTTGGAAGCACAAGAATTAAGATTGACGAACGGGCTATTTTCAATTTTAGCAATTCTCAAAAACAGTATTACGCGACCGTCTGCACAGTACATTTTTATAGACCGTACAAAAGTTCACAACAACAACTTTTCTCTGTCTAGAATAACTAGTACCACTAGTTTCCGAATAAAATACAGTTTTTGTTTGTCAAAAATTGCCCGAGAAACTGATTTGAAAATCAAAAATTGCAAAAATACACAAACATATTTGTATAAGGCGATACGAGTGAAGATAGAACTGTACTATAAAATCAAAGTCTTGTTTTGTTTACATAAAATCGCTTTTCAAACTATCTAATGAATGAACAAACACATAAAAATGGACAACACAATCTTATTTCGAAAAAATTTATTCAAATCTCCATTAGTTTACGTTTAAAAGCAAAACGCGTACCATTTAAGCTTAATTATAGCTCATCGAGTTCAAGCTTTCTTCGATGAAATTCAAGAGATCGATACAACTGAATTTAAGCACGTTTTAAAATCAATTCTCCAAAACTAACAATAACACCAATAAAAAGTCACTCACAGATTGATATCAACATAAATTCTCATCGAAAACTTAATCTGTTTTACCTTTAAGTCCCTCGCTTGCTTGGTTCTGAAATCCGTAGAAAACAAATATCTCCCGCATTGATAAAAACGTAATACATGAGGTTCCTCGAAGCAAGATTTCATTCCTGAAAGCTCGTCTTTTTCCACTAAAGCGGCTTCTGAGTATCCCTTAATTAGTATCCTTGTCTTGAGTAGCAAACCGCGAAATATTAAGGGAAATAACGCCTTTAATTTCAACGGTTTTCTCCGCTTAGTAAATTCACAGCAAAACATCAAAGTGTTTTTCTAGCTGACGTGACATTCGGCCGTGTAACCGCGCGAAAAACAAAGCCTCGCTTTGGTTTCAACATGACGTCGTACGCGCATGTTTTGCGACGTCATACGCGCCCGCGAGCTAGTCCTGCGCGAAGGCAAGCTAGTCCTGCGCGACGGCGGCGGCGGAGGTCGGGCACACGCGCGCCCGCGAAACATTCCGCTAGCCATGACCATGAAAAATGACGGGCATGGTTCTATGAGTATGGAGCTGCGCAGCCAGGCCTTCGGCCTGGCAAGTGCTCCGCTAAAATCCAAGGCATCGGTATTAAACTGCAATTTTACTTCCTGACCGGAGGTTTGTATAATTCCCATAGTTATGGTAGCTGTTCTGGCGCCAATATGAACATAAACAACGAGAAAACTAATGAGTGAATTATTGTACGTTGTTGTAAAAACGTAACAGTATTATGATAACAGTCTCTGGTTCTTTTGAGGACATGTCTGGAGTTGAATCGGGAATACAAATGACTGTTGTGTCGGTCGCCTCGGAGTTATGAGAGTTCACTGTTATATGAGAGTTATGAGTTATGAGAGTTCACTGGTAAAAAGTTCCTATGGATCAATTCAGCTTGGTTTACTCCGCATTCAGCTGTAAAAGGTTTTGCTTAGTATGAAATTCGCTTTTTACTCGTGGCGAAGCACACGAGTTGTAAATCCGGCGTTGACTTTTCTTGTTTTTTTTCGTGTCACATTAGCGCATGCAAATTTATGCACGCATACTTAAGTCTATATCGACGACTATATGGCTTTCGGCCATGAAATACATACCGTAAAATCTCTCCGTGTGTGTACTCGAAAAGCAAGATAAAAACCTACTGCGTACAACTGCACACTTTCAAGACAATTCAAGGTGTTCATGGATGGATAGGACCGTTTGATATTGTGTTATTGATATTCCTGTGGGATTTTTGCTCTGGCAAGTTCTGTGTTTTATAAGTTATACTGAACTTGCCATTTGCTTAGCGATCGAGCTCCGGGTCGAGCTTAAGTGTCAGCTACTGAATCTAGTGAATGCAGTGTAGTTTTACTTTTAAACCCGTGTATACGTGAAAGCATGATGAACATGTTATCGGCAAGGGTGTTTAAATAAAATTCACTGTCTCACTCACTCACTCACTCGCTCCTTCCATCAGCTGTAAACTTAGTGAGCAAATGCTTTGTTACGAACACGTTTCGTAACAGGAATTCAACGTGAATCCAACGATAACAATAATTAATTTGATGTAAACGAATATAGACAACAATAAGCTTACAGATGTTTCGCATTTGGAGTTTTTAGTGCAACATTAAAATCGATCTAAATGTTTTTTTCCAATCTAAACACGCGTTCTGATGCGTATCTAGCTTAAAATAATAAAATTTAAATCGTAGATAGTATGTGCCCTTGGACAGCGCAGTGATTGAGTTTATGGCTTAGTCTTGGACGGCCCGAGTTCGAATTTCCATGAAGTCTCCCTTTTTTTTTTCCTTTTTTTTCTTTTTTCGAACTGGACATTATGAAAGTGATGTACTTTTTTTTTTTCGTTCGTCAAAAATCCTTACGTTTAATTTAAAATCAAAGGCTCCTTGCGAGCCAAGTCGTGAATATGAAACAACCATCGGGGACCTTTTCCTACCCTACACAAGGTGGGTACTCTTAGATTCTACATGTTATGACTACTTCCCTTATGTTGCAGATCCACGTATCAATATATTTTACCAAAGAGGATCTCTAAAACCTTAAAACCTTCCTCTATACGTAGCTAGTATTAACACGAAGGAATGTGTTTACTAGCGAAAATGAAAATTACGGACAAACTTCGTCGCCCATTTGTTGTCGTTGGAATATCGTCGAAGGTATGCTATGTTTTCATGACCGTTTGGCTTCAGTTTGCCCTCCTCAGGACGAGTGGCTCCTTGACGGAACCAAAAAAATGAAAAATGAAAGGGAGTTAAGGAAAGAAAAATGGAGGAAAATGATAAGCCTACGACACGAGGTATTCCCAAGCGGTCACCCATCCAAGTACTAACCTCGCCCGGCAGGGCTTAACATCGGTGATCAGACGAGAACCGGCGCATGTCATCCAGTGACAGTGTTCCTAAAGTTTACGATGAGCGAGTGACTTTTCTCCAGTAATCGCAATAATTCACGACTTAAAAAAATATATATATATCGAACTGTGTCAGTGTGAAAACGTAAGCTTACGGCAATATTGCGTTACGCGTTACGGGTTAGCATTTCTTCTTCTCGGGTTGGCTCTTAGGAGCCTTTGATTAGACATAATTTTAAGCTTATGTTTCTCTGTAAAAGCACTCAAATCACTTGGGAATCAATGCTGCAATGAGTTAAAGGCGCCACGAGTTCAAGCTGTGTACGGCTTCTTGTATTATAAGCTTTTGTGCTATTCATCGAAATTTAATCTTCTAAAAGTCAACAGGGTTTTGTTTTTGACAATCAAACTTAATTGTTTTAACCTCTTTGAAAAGCATTCAATTACTGTACCAGGTCGTGCTTTCATTCATACTAAAATGTACTACCTTCTGAACAATAGTTTACGTTGGGTTAATTTATCGTTCTTAATTAGGTTCGTTCCACTATTCAAGTTGACACCTTGTTAGTAAATTTATCATGTCTAGCCGATTTTTCACGTATCAAGCTGTACACACAATAGTTGTTATTACTGTTCTAAATTAGTCTCGTCCGGCACTCACGGTGTTTTTTCAGTTTTATTTAACTAATCAACGACTCGGCAAGTAATGGTGTCATTTTGTTTTTTTCAGTATGAATAGTTTAGCTGACTCATCGAAGTTAAATTTAGTAGCTTTTGTTGCAGGTGAATAACTCAATAATGGAACATCGCTAGTACGTGCCGTACAAGTTTTTTGCCGACCTTGCAAATCTATTGATATGACACCATTACGTGCTTAAAAAGCCGCTTGCTGACTTGGCTTTTCTGCTACTTCTTTGTTTTAGGGTTTTCAAATGTAGATTACTTTTAAAAATAGTTTTATAAACAATGGACACTTGGGTTAAAAATATGTTTTGAAATTTACTTTTGCTGAGCTCAAAGAATTTCGCTTGACACTTTCATTATGTTCCTTTGTGTTGAACACTTGTACCTTACGTATATAAGAACCTAGTTTGCAATTGTTAGTTAGATTACATCGTTTGATTACATCGTTCGATTACATCGTAAAGTCACAATTCCGGAATAAACGCTGTTGGAACCGCAAGTCAGGTTTCTTGATCGCCTTCCTGTTGCGTACCAGTTCGTGGTTTGATCCCGTACCTACAGAGAGAGACGGCTCTCCTTTGCAAGCGAGTTGCCCATTTGAGTAAGTTTTCCCCCGTTATCAAGCGCCGATTCCCCTAAAGGCTTTCCTTAGTCCGACACCGGCAAAACCTTCCGTCACACCGGATCAGAAAAAGGTTTTTAAAAATACTGCGGTCAGGAATCCCGCATGTTTGATTACTTTAGTACACATTTTATAATCTGTGTTTAACAGAGAAATTGGTTTGCCAGTTTTTCAAGTCTAACTTGTCGTTCTTCTTGTAAAGCAGGCGGATAATTCCTTGACGTTGTGTGTCAGAGATTGATCCGTGTTTAAAAGAGTAATTTAATAAATCGTGACTTAATAGACTCTAGCCTGCATGACAGGCGCTTTATGAGCCAAGCGGGGCGAGCGAAGCATTTCGCGCGAAGCGCTACACGAGCGCGAAGCGCGAGACGAGGGGAGGAAAAAAAAAATAAGCGCCTGTAGACAGTCCATTGTTCTGGCTCTTCCGCCCACCAACTCCCACCAATCAATATTAACTGACCGCAGTGATTTGGAAATAACCAATCAAAACACGATCTATATCGCAAGTTATGGAAATTTGAGAGTAGATAAGGTAATATGTGGTGTAAGAGAAGTAAATTCGGATGTGCGTAGGCTAATAAATTGATTAAAAGGTTGTTGTGTAAAGGGTATTCGTTTATAGCGGTGTGGGAGGAAAGCGTGAAGGGTGAATTGTCTTGTGGGCGTTTAAATAGGTTTTAAAAGACTCTGACCTATTTCTATAGTAAGTGAAGAAAAAAAACGGCAAACTGATCCTTACGGCAGAAAAACAGAAGCAGAAGCAAATAAAATAAAATAAAAGTGGAATATAATAGTGCCCAATATTTCGCTTTGCAAAACAAAGCTTCTTCAGGGGCTAGCACTATAAATGATTACAACTGTAAAACCGTTATACAAGTGGTTTTGAAAAAAACTGAAGAATAACAAAAACAATGAATATGATTGGTGAAGGGTTTGACGGGTGATAAACTAAACTGACTAGTGATGAGAAAGTTAATGAAGTTCGTCGCGTCTGTTGATTCCAAGTGGTTCTAACGTCTTTGCTTTGTCTATGAGAAATGCTTCACGCGCTTTTCGTAGCTGGTATAAATAGATTAAAAAGGGTGAAATCCGTACGAAAAATTATAGCCGGAATGACATAGCGAAAATCCGGCCTGAAGTGATTTTTACAGCCTGTATTGAATGAGACAAATACGCCTAAAACAAGCCATTCTTCTCGGTCTTGTCTCGGCGATAATCTAGCCTGCATAACAGGCGTTATTGGGGGCGCTCAAGCGGGTTTTGGGGCGTGAGCGCGTAGCGCGAGTCACGAGCGCGAAGCGCGAGAACAAAGATGTCTCGATTCTGCAGAGAAGAGAGTTTCTACACTAGATAGAGCAGCCTAAATTAGTGGAAAACGTTCTGTTTTGTAATACATGCAGAATTTGGGAAAGTATTCCCTCAATTTTGTTGGATCATATTGATCATATTGATATTTCAACGAATTATGCTGATGGGACCGTTTCCAATAACCAAGGGTAGACATCTGTCGTTGGGATCTCTAGTCTGTTGGGAAAAAAGGATGGTTTATGTGATAACAGAACGCCCCGAAGAGTGAGAAGAGAGAATTTGAGGTGAGCAATTACATTGTACATGAAACATTAATGAAACGTGATTTTCTTCTATCGTTCATTGTTCTTTCAGTGATAAGATTTGCTGCTAAAAGCATAATCAATTTTGAATGACACAGGCTGGAAAACTTCAATTTTAATTAAATGAGAAAAAGAACATGATCTTTATGTCAACAATCACTTTGACCGAGGTCATGTCAAGGATGCTTATAACTGAGATAACTTGTAATGCATATCAGCTTATTTAGTATTTTGTGAAAGAAGGGGTGCGCGACTCAGACAAAGTTTGCTGTCAGCTCAAAGGCTTTGTATGAGCGTGACCCGGCGGGCGCGGAGGGGGGGGGGGGGGGGGGTGGGGTACTCCCTTATATGACCTATACGGGGACGTGCCGCTGGACAGGGTATGGTTTTTGGCATTTTTGTCCTGAACAGGGTATATAATTTAACGCGAGTCTGTCCCAAACAGGGTATGGTTCCAGTTAACGTAGCGCTTGTGGTGACTTCCCTTGTCGTGATTAGCATATTCATACGAAGGTGAAGTCGTTTTCGTTTCAGATCCGTCTACTATTTTTTAAAGCTCAGATTAATAACCACGCACGAGTCGTGTCCTAGACAGGGTCCTAAAATAAAGGGTGTTGTTCTACACAGGGTAGGTATTTTCGTTTCTTTTTTGTCCTAAACAGGGTCAGGGTCTCAGACCCTCAGTGGCACCCCTATACCCAAATATTGGTGATGATGTTTTGGATAAGAAAAAAATCGGTGAACGTGATTTGAACGTTTTGTGCGCTTCAAATACAATAAATACAAGGCAATGTTACATTAGGAAGTGAAAAACTGATTCAAGAAATGTAAATTTTGACTTAAAATTCAACAAATTATGTGACGAGGCTGCACGGGGAGATCCGATAATCAGACTTCCAATCTATTACTGGCCCTAGAGCGATAAGAAAACATTTCATGACTTGTGCCCAGAGGCACAAGTATCCTTCTTATATGACTAAGATGTTTGCATCGCTAGCTTGAAAAGAGATGCGTAAATATGTTCCAAATGATCTGTATTATCCCAAATTAACTGCTGTGTACCCAAATTTTAACTTTATACTATTTAGCAGTAGCTAAAAAAACCCGGGGGGGTCTCCCATATATTAGCTATACGGGTATGTGCCGCTGGATGGGGTCGGGTTTTTGACCTTCTGGGTCTGAGATGGGGTCTTAGTTTTGCCCACTAAGTCTGAGATGGGGTACACTTTTCCGTTCAATTTTCGAATTAAGTGTTTTGTCATTTTTTTCCGGTACATTTTTCATCTGGAACCGTGCCTGTAGAAGTCGATTCAATGAGCCTGTATGGGTTTGACGCCTAATTCTGTCAATTTGTGTAAACAAACCCCTTTTTTGTATAAAGAGCCTTTTACCAAATTTAACTGTATGGTCTGAGATGGGGTAGCAAAAATAGAAATTTTAGGTCTGAGATGGAGGTTCTTAGGTCCAAGCGAAACACCCCCACCACCGACGCCCAGGGGGAGACTCCCATATGAAAGGGGCGGGGATGCCCGTCGGAAATTTTGAATTAAACCCCTAAAGGAGACCAATCTGGGTGTGTCTCAAGCTTTTGTTCACCCCTAAAAGAGACCATTTTAAAACACAGACAAATGTATTATATTAATGTTTCTTCTCGTGCAACCCTAAACGAGACTTTGACGGCAAAATATAATGGCGTTTTGCCCAGAACACCCTAAGCAAGACCAAAATCCGAAATTTACACCCCTAAGCGAGACGACGAGCATCCCCGCCCCTTTCATATGGGAGTCCCCCCCCCCCCGGTTTCGACGGTGATCGGGAGACTAAAATTGATTGTTTTTGAGAGGCGCGCTACGTAGAAACATCCGTTATGTTGCGTCAGTTTTTTCACATGGTTTGGCCATGTTCTCTCTGGCAGATAGTTTTGCAACAGTGGCATGATTTTCTCAACTGTTTTTTATTGTGTGTGGCATAAGCTGTACACGTGGACAGGGTCATATCCGAAGTTTAAAACCAAGTGGACATTTTTGAAAGTGCTAACTCAGTCAGGTTAGTTACTCGAACTTGTTGCTACACTGTGCTGACGATCCGCAATAACGGCGAAATACCTATCCGCAGTTGCATTTAAACTTTCCGTTTGGTCTCAATCATGCCATTGTTGCGTTACTTTTTCTACGCAGTTGTCAGCCCTTGCTTCTTATAGTACCGTCGTAAGGGCCGATACGGCCTGAATTTGTTTCTTGCTTGTAGCAGGGCGAAAATAAAGAATTTGAAAAAAAAAAAGAATTGTGTATTTCAAACATGTGTAACAAAGCCTTTTGACCAGCAAAAAATAAAGGAAAACTATTTTTGGTCGCGAAATCGAGCGGACCGCTTTTAGCGGGACTGCCACTTAACGCAAACAGACGTACCACTAATCGAAAAACGGAAAACAGAGATATTTCAGCCGATCCACATCTGAATAAATTACAAGAAAAATATTAAACATCAAACAACATTTAACAGACCGGGCCCTATGGAATTAGGAATGATCGATGTTTTAAAATATATTAAAGTGAAGTCGCTTAGCGAGTGACAACCGGACATCTCGTGAAAAGTTGCTAAAAATTAAGGCATGAAAGCGAGTCGACAATTAATTTTAGCCAATGAGAAGCCAGTTGTGGTCATTTATCCGACAAGGCTGTCAAATCGGAGATAAAGCACGCGTTCTATTTTCATGCCTTTCTCGTCGCATATTTGCGTCTTGTTGTACTAGATGTGGTCGATTAGCGAGTGACAACCGGAAATTTCCTGAAAAGAGTTGCTTTTCAACTCGCTTAAAGTTATTAAATCGAGTCAGCTCAATTGAATTGAACTCTCGTTAAATTTAAGGCACGAAAGCAGGTAGCTTAAGCGATTTGGCAATTAATTTTAGCCAATGAGAAGCCAGTTGTGGTCATTTATCAGACAAGGCTGTCAAATTGGAAATAAGAAGCGTTCTATTTTCATGCCTCTCTCGTCGCATATTTGTGTCTTGTTGTACTAAATGTGGTCCAACCAAAATGCAAACAAACTGGAACGGTTGCATCTAAATACGAAGTATTCTCGCCAAATATTGTAAGGTAGTAGGTGCCGGCGCTCTCATTGCGTCGATGGTGGCGCAATTTCTGCGAAAAATAGATCAAGACGTCTTTAATATGGCTTTGCATGAGTGGGGCCAACGCTCACGGTTTCTTTCGGTGATAATATGTTGTTGTTGCTCATTTATATTAGATTCGGCATATGTGGAGGGGCCTAATTTGATTGCATTATACAATGGATTTACTTTTGCGCACAATTAACGTTAATGTCCCTTTTTTAGTAGTCATTGGAATACTGAATCATTGCTATTACGGTTTGATTTATGAAAGAGTTATTTCAATTTTAAATGGATTTTAAATGTTGAGGTGTCATGATTATGTAATAGTATGTTAGAAAGGTAAGATTTTGCCGATTAAGCTAACTAAAAAACTTTCGGCTTGATTATGCAAGAGTATGGATTTGGCTTTTGTTCTGTCGGTTTTGGAATATTGAATCATTGCCATATGAAGCACTCATCAGCCAAATATTTCAGTGGTATTGCAGGAGAAAATCCAGATGATATTAAAGTTTTGAAAACAGCTCCAACTGGGAAAGCTGCTTTCCATATTAGAGGCAATGCATTTTACACACGACATTCAAGTTTTTCAGTTTCAACCATGTTTGAATTTAGAAATAATGCAGGGGAGGGGCAGAGCACTCAGCGACGCCTGGCACTTTTTGTGTGTTTGAATCATCCAACAAAATATGACATCACATCCGGTCCGAAAGCACCTTTTTCTCCCGCCAGCGGGAAAATAAAATTTGACGGCGACGTTTGCGTTCTTTCAGTAAGTAAAATGGCGATATTTTCCAATCGGCTGCAAATTTAATCGTTTTATTTGGCCACAATAAAGAAAATTTAGTCTTCTTTCTCGTCATATCATTAGTTCTAAGAACATGGCAAATGTTTATTATAAAATATGTGTTTTGGAGGCATCTTTTTTCACAAAATGTCTGCATTTCTCTGTCGCTAAATTTCATAGGAGCCATCGTTTTTGTCAAAACCATGAGTTCAAGGTGAGTAATTCTCAATTCAAATAGACTACTATGTTAAGTATGTGTTACATTATAGGAAAATCGCAACGAAGTATTCTTGATATGGGTGAACCCATTTAACCCTCTCGTTTTTTTTCTGAAAAGTGTTTACGGTATCCAAACAGTCTGGAATAGTTTATGATATTCTTGCACCATTACACGCACAAATGATGCGCTTTATGGAGCCGTACATTCATTTTCTGCCATTTACGATTCGAATGGAGTTATTTGTGTTCTGTGGTCGTTCTGTTGTGATCGGGTACACATCCTAAACCAGTTTTATTTTCCCGACAATCTTCTATCTTTAGTGCGCTGGAGCCGAAGAGAAGGCCAGGAAAGGCTAAGGAGATGGACGAAATGTCCAAACAGATGACAGAAGGGAAGAAGATCATCCTTCTTGGAGATTCCATTACCCGAAATATGCAGAGGTTTGGTCGAAGTTACGAGATGCACTTTCCAGCTTCCACAGTGGTAAACGCCAGCATCGTCGGCGACACTGTGGAAGCCATCCTTTACAGGGCTGAAATTACTAATTTCCATCTACCATCACTGACATCGCTCTTCTTTGTGGCACCAACAATTTAATTTCGACTTCCCCGGCCTCCATAGCTGCTACATTAATTGAATTATTATTTGTTCTTCGCAAAAAGTGCCCTAATGCCCTCATTCATTTATTCCCTATTTTGCCAAGGTTTGATACTCCCAAATCAACAGTAAGTCATGCCAACTCTTCTATTTATTTTCAGGTAAAGGATTTTTTCCCGATTCTGTTTTCTGTCATGATCTGCCCTATTCGTTACATAATCGCAATATGTACAGGGAGGACAACGTTCACCTTACGAACAAGGGAAATGACATTCTTGTGAGGTGGTTCGATCACTGCATTGCCACCTCAAGCGACAAGAACTTACCACCAAAGACCGAGCCCTCCCTGGAACATGCACCCCCCTCATTTTTAGTTAATGATATGGACTGACCTGCTCTAAATGCTCCACAAACTCCTTCCACTAGTTCCAGTAAAACCAGCCCTAAACATTCCCCTCCGCCTTGGCCCACTCGAACTAGCCCAAAGCCTACCTTTAAACAACCAACGGCAAAACCAAGCCTTACCCAACCAAGCCTCCAATATAGCCTTACCCATCCCACCCCAAAACTAAGCACTTCATGTTCACAACCCAGTCCAAAGCCTAGTCCTACCCAACCCAGCCCAAAACGTCACCCCACCCAACCCAACCCAATGCAAAACTAAACCCTACCCAACCCAGTCAAAAATCAAACCCTACGCTACCCAGCCCAAGACCAAGCCTTACCCAACCCAGCCCGAAACTTATTAGCAATACTCAGCCCAACCCAAAACCAAGCCCTACCCAACACAGCTCAAAACATAGCCCCACTCAGCACAAATCAAAACCCACCTCAACCCAACCCAAGCCAAAACCTAACCTTACCCAGCCCAGCCAAAATCTTATCCCAACCCAACCCAGCCCACAACACAACCCTACCCGGCCCAGCCCTAAACACAACTCTGCTCAACCCAGTTCAAAACCTAGCCCTACCCAGCTCAACACACGACCCAGCACTTCCCAACCCAGTCCCAAGCTTAACCCTACCCAACCTAGGCTGAAACTAAACCCTACCCTACCCTTTGCAAAACCTAGCCCTATTCAGCTCAACACAAAACCCAGCATTTCCCAGGCCAGTCTAAAGCTTAACCCTAACCCAATCCAGCCCAAAATCAAGCCTTACCCAACCCAGTCCAACATCAAGACCTACCCAACCCAGCTCTAGGCCGAAACTAAACCCTACTGTACTATGCCCAAAACCTAACCCTACCCAATCCAGCCCTACCCAACCTAGGCTGAAAGTAAACCCTACCGTACCATGCTCAAAACCTAGCCCAACACAATCCAGCCTAAAACCAAGTCCTTCCCAACCTTGGCCAAAAGTAAACCCTACTGTACCATGCTCAAAACCTAGCCCAACCCAATCCAGCCCAAAACCAAGCCTTACTCAACCCAGTTCAACATCAAGTCCTACCGAACCCAGCTTAAAACCTAACCAACCTGGCCAAATACCCAGAGCCACTCAACCCCACTTTAATAACAACAATCCAACTAACTGTTGTCCTCAAACTGAGCCTGATACTACGTCACCAAACTCAGATCAAGGACCAGAACCCAGGTCAACAGAAGCCAGCACTTCCCAACAGCAACCCATGTTGCAATCACCCAGTGGTCTAAAAGCATTTTTGTTATATTTACAGTTATGTTTTCCCTGTTTTCTTCTTTTTACTCTGGCAGAGTCTAACATTGTCTTTTTGGCAATGATTTTGCCATTTCCAATCATAATCACTACAGCCTTAGTTTCAGTAAACTTTTTAGACATGTTGCACCCGGGGTCTGAAGGGCAAAATAGCAGTTGTAAAACCAAGACAACATAAATCAAATGAGCAAATCCAGCATGATGAACTGTCATCAGACTCTGGGAATGAGAGAAAAAATAGCTGTTCTGGAACAACAACAAATAATAATCCAGATAAATTAAATGAGCAAATCCTGTGTGATGAACAGCAATCAAATGCATGCATTTCTATTCTTACTCTCATAAAGGCAATGCTTTGTGTTTTTCTGCTTTATGAGTGTCATTTTAATTTCATTGAACACTTGCCATTTGGAAGCTTGTTATTTATGGGGATTCTATCAACTGTTTTGAGAGTTCAGTTTTCATTGATCATTATTTCAATGCTTGTGCTCCCTGAAAAAATTGTTTGTTCCCTGGTAGGCATATATAAACCAGGGAACGAGAAAAATGATTTTGTGAAACAAAGTACTTGTTCAGATTCCCTTCTGAATTTTTTTCATGTAATGCGTCTTCGAACACCTAAACACAAAACACAAAGGTTGGTTCTCAGGAAAAATTGGAAGAACGTTTTGAACAGAATTTCAAATTTTAAAAAGAAATTTAGAAACCACTTCAGTACTTTCAAGCAATGTCAAACACATACGAAACAGGAGTTAAATGAAACTGAAAAGACTGAAGTATCTGTATCAGCACATATTACCACAATTCAGTACCTTTTTTTCAGCCTGGCTGTGATATCTTTACCAGGCTTAATTATACTGTATTTGGTTATTCCAAAATTACAAATTTTCACTAAATTTTTGTACAATCTCTCAGATGATTAGTTGGAAAATATGTTATTGTCTCACTCATATTTTTTTTCCACACATCATTACTTATACATATCGTCTGTTATTTTTAGGAATATGGCTATAACCAGTTTTTGCACTGCATTACTGTTGGAACATTTTCCTGCTTTGAGTGGTTCATATATACTATTAGTTTCAATACATCCCATAGTACAAGATATCCTACAGGTCTTCAGTTTTACAAGTCTTGCATGTGTTTATTTCATGCTGTTATATGTTGGAGATTATGGCATGTTACTCCTAATATTCATTTTTGGATTTTTATTTCAGTTTATAAGTGAATCTCTTTCAGTTTGTAACTTTTGGTCATGTAGCACTTTGTTGGGTATTTTTTCAATCTTTGAATACATACTTGTTGATTTGCTTAACATGTTTGTAACTCTCCCTGGAAATTTATTGTGTTTTGTTTCACAATTTAGGCCTTATATGATTCAGATTTTTCTTCTGGAACGGAAAAACTAATATATTTCGACTGGTAAATACTGCCACTGTATCAGACCTGCAAAAACAAATTTTAGTGAGATTCAAACTTCCTAGAAGTGAATATTGGTTGAGTGGTCCTGGAGGAAATAAAATGAGATATCACGAGAAACTTGTTGATCTCACAACAATACATATTAGGGGGAGGTTGTTTGGTGGGATCAATAAGTGCTGCATCAAGGGGTGTTCAGAGGATGTATCACAGAAAAAAATCACTGGCTTGGCAGGAGTTTATGAATTGAAAATAACACCCGATAATCTCTACCAAGCAAATGGTGACTCTTTTTTGATCTGCAACCATCACTATAACTTCCAACGAAAGCGTGGCTACAAACCACGGCGATTACTTTCGAGTGTCCAGACTGCCAAAAAATTCTTCAAAACAAGTGAGGCAACTGAAAAAAATGATTGTTTTTCTCTTCTTGGTGTAAAAACATGCACATCATGTAATAAAAATATTGTTGTCACAAAAACAACCCCATGTTCACAACACATCCTTAAAATTTCATCAAAGTATAACATGTGTGCATGCAACTGCTTTGATGAGATAAGAAATGGCAAAATTCAAGTCAGTAATAGTGACATGTATACCTGTATTTCAATCAAAGAAGAACTTTTAGGTATAGCTAAGTTAGAGCAAAATTATATCTGCACTGAATGCAGTCCAACATACTTAACAACAATTAAGAAAGAGAAGGAATTCGAAGGAAGTTTAGCAACAAAATCAGAAGAAAATACAGATAAAACAAGTTTTCAAACATCTGCTGATCATGGAAGGGGACCTATTACATTTCCTTTTTCTCAAGTATTTTGTAGCTCTGATTATACCAGCAGGAAAAGCAACAGAACATCACATAGTTATGAAGTAATTTCTAATATGTTCATATCAATGTCTAAGGCACAGTATTCTCCTTCGGAAGTGTATCTACAGCATGGAAAAACTGGTGTTATGTTACACTTTTACCTTGAGAACTCTAGTTCAGAGACCTTAGCAACAAAGAAATTAACAATATTTTGCCCATTTCTGTTTGGCACACCTTGTAAAATTTCTTTTTCAGTATATGCATTGGGGAAAAAACTTGACAGCGGTTTTCTCCCTGCATGATTACTGTTTTGATAATCAAATTCAGGCAACAAACAAAGTAAGTGATATTCTGAACACCCTTTTCTCACTGCAGCTTTGTCTTGGCATTTATGATGAAAAGTTGCTCAAAACTATCAAAATGAGACAGTTCATTAACAACTTTGGAGATGATCCCACTAAAACTTATGAAATAGACTCAAAATTCATGCTTTCAAATCACTATGGGAAACAGATAAGTGAGACTATAAGAAGTGTTGACCCAAAGAGACCATGCAAGAAAATACTGCTCCAATCCCATGCAGAAAGGTGTAACAACTGCACAATTTTACTACAAAACACCAACTTATTTCATGAACATCAAATACCATCTGATAAATGAAGTTCTGATTCACATACAGCACTATCAAAACTAAGTTTTGAGGAACTACTTCAAAGATACAAAAATTTGAAAAAAAACATGTGACTACTGGAAATCAAGAACTAAATTCTACATGAAGAGAAAGAAAATTAAGCCTCCGGTAAATTTTAACATATGTTCAACAGAGCTACAATGGAGGACAAAAGTAGCTGGGACACCTGTGAAAAGTTAACAAATAATAATGTAATGCTACTACAATTATCTTTGGGGCCGCAATTTGAGCGTATTCCCCCCCCTTCCCCCCAAACCAAGGGGGGGGGGGGTGGGTGGAGGGGGGATTATCTGACTAGTTTTTTAGTAAGTGTCCCAACACTAATGACCTCCATTGTCTGAATATGTCTGTCTGTTGAAATTGCTCATTTATGCTACAAACTAACTAAATATTGTGTGTGTAGTGAAGCTGTAATAGGTTAACTGTGTATGAGGGTGTTTGGCATCAGAATGAAATGTGTGACATAACAAAAAGTTGGGGGGGAGGGGTGGGTAAGTTATATGTAACTCATATTGCGACGGACCAGGTCTTGGTTTGATAAAATGCCATCGTTCTTTAGTTTTTCAACGCACTATTTGATGTCTCTATGAGCGTAAATTCACGCTTCCATTGAAAGAGTTTTGTTTTCTTTGAAGGAGAATGAAATATTTTAGCTTACAGGATATTTGAAACCGGAGTTAAAGTCACGCATGTGATGCGTCATCATTAATGAGTAATGACAACACTACTCGGCAACAATACTCACCAACATTTTTTGCCTTTTCTCGCTGTAGCACCGAAAGATTGCTAACGAAAGTAGTTCAAATGTTTCAACCTTGTTAGAAGAATTGTTTACTGAGGTAGTCTGTATCAGTAGTGCACGTTTTATTCGATTTTCCACAATATTCGGCATATTAGCGTTAAAGTAAACAACAAATCAAATACTTCTCTTCTTGGTTGTCAGTGAGTAATGTTGATAAAATAAGAAAATTCCACAACTTTTCGAGAAATTTAAATGTAACTACATTGAATAAACTATTTCTCATATATTGCTATAGAAAAATTCAGTAAACGCGCGTATTTTCCGTTGTTAGGCTTGAAAATTGGTGTGAGTAATGTGGTGAGTAATGTGGTGAGTAATGTAAGTATTGTTGACACGGCACTTCCGGTTCTAATAAAAATACGTATTTTTTCAACATTAAGATGTATTTTTCTTTGAAAAGGCACTGCTAGTGCAAAAATACACTTCTTTCATCATACAGGCAGTTTTTTTTAGATCAGTAATACGAACGGTTTCATATTTGCGCTTCTTATGTCCCAAAAACAAACTATACAAAGTTAACGGAATGCGATCCTTGTATTTTGAATTTAAAAACACCCAAAAATTGTGCTTTATATGACCCAAAACTCAAGTCATAACGTTCATTTATCACTTTCCGCACCTACTACCACCACCGGCTCTCTAATCATGCTGCTAAAGGCTTTTTTTCAAGCGACAAACCTGTTTTTTTTTCAAAAAATTTCTTTGAGACAATGGAGGACAAAAGTAGCTGGGACACCTGTGAAAAGTTAACAAATAATAATGTAATGCTACTACAATTATCTTTGGGGCCGCAATTTGAGCGTATCCCCCCCCCTTCCCCCCAAACCAATGTTGACCAAAGTAGGTGCATATTTTTTCTGTGTAAATGTCCGTTCGATCATTAAATCTCAACATTGCAAGGGGGGGGGGAGGGTGGAGGGGGGATTATCTGACTAGTTTTTTAGTAAGTGTCCCAACACTAATGACCTCCATTGTAGGCAGGCTTATAGATTCAGCTGTTAAGGACAATTTGTTAACAGAAAACTCAGTTTTATATTTGCTGTTGTTGGATACTGTAATAGGGTTACAGAAACAAGAGAACGAGTTTATGAAAAGTACGGGAAAATTGACCATAAACGAAAGAAAGCCGAGAGCAAAAGGAATGAGGTATCATCCTTTGGTTATTAAGTGATGTTGTTCTTTGGCCAGTAAATGTAAGGAGAAAGGTTATGAAAGCATTCGGAACATACTTCCATTGCCTCATTGGCAAACAATTAAGCAATATAGACAGACCAGTTCTTCTTCAGACCCAATAAATCAAGAAAACTTAAGACGAATAGTTCAAGAAATGGAAAGACAAAATTGTAAGGGAATTGGGGGGATCCATTGGGATGAGATGATGATTCAGGAAGGAATTGTTGTATGCAAAAGAACAGGAGAACTAGTGGGTTTTGAGAATCTTGACATCCCTAGGGAATTATGTTATGATTTTGAATCCATACAGTATGAAAGTTACAATAGTTTTGTTTGTGATAGAGAGCCATCAGATTCAGAGTCAACTGTAAATTCCAGCTCATCATCAAGTGATAGTGACCTTGATGAAATCCAATAATTAAAACTCAACTGAAAGCAAAAATGGTATGCCAGTTCTTTTTTTCTTCTGTTGAAGGTGACTTCTCTTGGCCTGTTGCCAGTTTCCCAGTGCGTCAAATGAACAGTGCAAAACTCAAAGTGTTAGTTTGGAAAGTAATCGAAGTACTCTCTAAGACTGCTTTAAAAGATAGACATATTCAGGTTCTTTATGATGTTTGTGATGGCTCCTCTTACTCTCATGCATTTTTTCGGAAATCAAATGTTCAAAACTGGGTGTGTTTTAACCCTTACAATGACAATAGACCGATCTGGTGGCTCTCAGATTACCCACATCTCATAAAGAAGCTTAGAAATTTTATTGTTAATCCAGACAGGAATATGGAATGGTCAGAACAGAAGATAACTTCCCAACACCTTGTTGATGTTGTCGAACGAAAACAAACAAAACTGCGCTGGAAACATATCAAATTGAGTGCACGAACAAAAATGTCAGTAAAACGAGCAGTGGAAGTATGTTCTGAAGAGGTTGTGACAGACATATGTGAGGGCAGTTTTTCACTTGAAGAGACCATTGGAACTCGAATGTACTTGAGTATGTGTGCACAATTGTTTAGAAATATATATAGATAGCCCAAGCCTAACAGCGTCGCACTTCGAACAAGCTTAACTAAGGTGAAACTTAACTAAGGTGAAAGGTTGGAAGCACAAGAATTAAGATTGACGAAGGGGCTATTTTCAATTTTAGCAATTCTCAAAAACAGTATTACGCGACTGTCTGCACAGTACATTTTTATAGACCGTACAAAAGTTCACAAAAACAACTTTTCTTTGTCTAGAATAAATAGTACCACTAGTTTCCGAATAAAATACAGTTTATGTTTGTCAAAAATTGCCCGAGAAACTGATTTGAAAATCAAAAATTGCAAAAATACACAAACATATTTGCATAAGGCGTTGCGAGTGAAGATAGAACTGTACTATAAAATCAAGTCTTGTTTTGTTTACATAAAATCGCTTTTCAATCTATCTAATGAAGGAACAAACACATAAAAATGGACAACACAATCTTCTTTCGAAAAAATTTATTCAAATCTCCATTAGTTTACGTTTAAAAGCAAAACGCGTACCATGTAATTATAGCTCATCGAGTTCAAGCTTTCTTCGATGAAATTCAAGAGATAGGCACGTTTTAAAATCAATTCGCCAAAACTAACAATAACACTAATAACAAGTCACTCACAGATTGATATCAACATAAATTCTCATCGAAAACTGTAATCTGTTTTACCTTTAAGTTCCTCGCTTGCTTGGAAATTCAAATCTCCGCTTCTGGTTCTGAAATCATCTCCCGCATTGATAAAAATGTAATACATGAAGTTCCTCGAAGCAAGATTTTATCCCTGAAAGCTCGTCTTTTTCCACTAAAGCGGCTTCTGAGTATACCTTAATTAGTATCCCTGTCTTGAGTAGCAAACCGCGAAAAAATGCAGGAAAATAACGAGTTTAATTCTCCGCTAGGCACAAGAAAACAACTAAAGTGTTTACCGAGCTCACGGCTGTGTGGCCGCGCGAAAAACAAAGCCTTGCTTTCAAGATCCCGGATGTTGTTCCAACACGGCGGGCGGGCGACGGACGGACACGCGCCCGCGAAACATTCCGCTAGCCATGACCATGAAAAATCACGGCGTAGGTTCTATGAGTATGGAGCTGCGCAGCCAGGCCTTCGGCCTGGCAAGTGCTCCGCTATAATGAATAATAGTACAGAGATAGATCCTTCAAGCTACAGAGAGCTTGTCAAGATTTCAATTTGGTTCACAAAGTGGTACAATGAAATCCAGACCACAATGCCTGAAAAGGGCCAGCGTAAAGCTCACTGGAAAAAATTTATTACAGAAAGAACTTACAAAGACTTGCTGAGATCTTTAAGAACATTTTTAGGGTTGGTGCAGTATATTCAAATGAACTATCCTGACACTATAATAATTCCTAAAACAATGTGTCAAGATCATGTGGAAAACTACTTTTCCTTACAGCGGGCACGCATAGCATCAGGCCAGCCTACTGCCCTTCAGTTTTTTGAGTCTGCTGCAACACTTAACACAGACCTATTGCTCACTTCAGAATTTGGTGATCTGCACAACAGCATAGGCTCATACGATCCGGTTTGTGTACCAAATGCAATGAAAATACCTCTACTTAGAAGAAACAAAAGCAATCATTCTTCAGATTCTCAATTTTTGTCTGAGCTAAGTGATTCAAATAATTCTTTTCTTCCACTCACAGTCACACAAAGTACTTATGACAAAGCACAGAAACTACAACTGTTACGGCATGCAAAGCAAACTTTAGACTACATTGATTTATCAACTTCATCAACAATAATTCAGGCCAACCAGATTATTGTACAAGCTATGAAAAATGAAGTGAACTCTCAACAGTTGTTAGATTTTGTTTCTTGTTTAGATCATGGGCTCCGCGCACACTATTTCAACAAAGAAAGCTGGGGTGAAAATTCCTTAACGAAATCACTGGAAGCTTTAAAAAAGGACAGCAATTTAAGCACTTTGTGGAATACTATGCTGAATAAAATGCATGTTACCAACATAGACAATGATTTAGTGTGCAATCTGCTATTCTTGTTTGTTAAAAAATTCACAAAAAGAAGATGTGTCACCTATTTGGCAATTGATGGATTGGGTCCAAGTGCACACCAAGACAATTCTGCAATAAGACAATTATTAAAGAAGTACGACATACTTGCAGAAAAAAAAATTGACACTGTAACACGTTCTTGTACTGACAAATCGAAAGAAAAATGCCATGGTTGTGGAGAGCTGGGGCACTGGGTTAGAGACTGCCCTAAAGGCTACAACAAAGTCTGGCTCACCACACAACAGTGTTTTAAATGTAAGCAACTTGGACATTTTAGAAGAGATTGCCCTTTTAAAATGACAACACATAAGCCAAAGTTGCCTTCTATTCCCAGTATAAAACAGACAAATGAACTCCAAAAAAGGACATGGTACCACCCAGCAACTGCCTTGCCTAAAATGATTGGAATGTTAGATAGTCATGATCTAGACACAAATGAAAAATATGTGCCAATTACAGTCGATAATTCAAATCCCAAAAGAACAAAACAGGGATCAGATCAATGGTTTAATTATCGAAAAGGAAAAATTAATGGCAGCAAAGCTGCAGTAACTTTAGGGTGGTTCGGTAAGCCCATTATGGAAAGCTACTGGAACCGGTTAAGACAAGGGGAATTGGCCACAAATTCAGAAACCAGTGTCAAGAACAATTTGGCAATGAAATGGGGATCCATGTGTGAAAAAAGTGCTATGGCAACATACATTTCCAAGTTCCTTTCCAGAACCCATCCCAAGAGCAAGGTTAGTGAGACTGGAGTGCATATAATTAATGACGAGAATGGAATTCCATGGTTAGCTTCTTCTCCTGATGGGTTAGTTCACAATGAAACAATGGCAGATGGCTTAGGAGTTGTTGAAATGAAATGCCCATTTATGGGCGGAAAACCAGTACCATACAGAAATGTATGTGTCAACCACATTCCACAAGTAATGCTTGAAATGTATTGTACCAATACTAAGTGGTGTCATTATGTTGTATGGACTCCAGTCGGCTATAGCATATACCTTGTTAAAAGGGACGATAAATACATAGCTGACTTGCTTACTTATTTGAAGAAATTCTGGAATTCTGCAAATGCCAGAGAAGGGACCATGCCCCAATGGCAAGCTGATTCACTAAACCTAAAAAAGAGGGCAGAAGAAATTTCAAGAAATTGTAAAAAGCTATCATCTGGCAATTCAGTAAGGGATGATGGTATATTAGAACATGAATTCATCAATTTATTTTGGAATTGTCAAACAGAAAAAAAAAACTGACACAAAACCAAATGCACCAAGGAAATGTGGTGGATGTAAAGTTGAGGAATGGAAGTGCAAATTGAATCCCTGTGAAATAAGACTAGAAAGGCTAAAGAACAAAAAACATTTTGCTGCCAAGCCTCAAACTTTTTATCAATCTTATACTTGGGGTTCTGGGGGACTTGGAAATAGCTGCCATCAGGACACTATTCTTGAATTTCTCTACCATCCTTTCAGACGCCAAATTCAGATAAATAGCAATTCTGGTAAAGGTATGTGTGTTTTAGAAGAGTGTTTCCAATTAAGGGAAGATGGGAATTTTCTTAAGAGTAAAATGAAACTATGGAAGTGGCTCAGAGATCAAACTGATAATGGGAAAATTTACTATTCATTTGGAAGATCTGCTTCAATAATAGGAATTTTTTTCTGACTAATGGAAAATAGTGATCAATCTTTCACTTTAAATTTTAGAATCACAGAGAAAACATCTACTGTCTGTACTTTACAACCCAAAAAACACACACGTGAACGAACTAAGCACCATGTAATTTTCCCACTGACTGACGATGACATAATTTTATTAGGAGAGCATGCATCACCTGACCACAAATATAAAATTAAATTGGTTGTTGAACATTTGCTTACAAGAACCAATCAGATACTTTCATCAGGTTGGTGTGGGAATGTTATTAGTGATACACATTCCCTAGATCAAAGCTCATGCATATCTGAAATAACACCTGGAACAGTTAATTTTTGCAATGGGAAAAACATAGTAACATCAGAGGTAACTGGTCGTCCCAATTTTTTTTTTGTAACGCGAAATGCTTCAAGTGCCTACATTCCAAACCTTGATGAACACATCCACATTGCAAATACCAAATACCAACTAACTGGTGTTGTGCATTTTAATGGACTACACTATTGGTGTGAAGTTTTGGTAATTCACATAGGTTACAGAAATGGCTGGTATTTGTACGACGGGATGATAAAAGGGGGTAGGGCAGAGTTCATTAGTGACATTTTTCAATGTTTACAACCTCAATATGTTCACGTTCTTGTTTATGAACAGTGCACAACTCTTGCCAAAGAATATGGCAAAACAATTTCATATGAAAATGACAAACTGAACTCCATAATGTCGTTCTACAAGCATGAGCTAAATCTTTGAGACACAAAAGTTAAGATTAAAAAAATGAGAGAAATACTGAAACATGAAGCTGTTTCTTTTCAAACCACTGCAAAATTAGATGATTTGAAAACATTAGTTTTAAACATTTTTGAAAGCAAAGCATAAAACACAGTTTGTGACATAGATATGAAAACACCTCCAAGTGTTAGACATGCCTTCTATGAAACGCACGCCTGGAACTCCAAAAGAATCAACAGACTATACTCCTGAACGCCATGCACCAAAGAAGTTAAAGAAATTTTTTTCCCCTTTGAAGAAATCTTTCATAAAGAAAAAAATTACAAAATATATAGAAACATTTAAAGATCTAGTAAACAGAGTTGGAGCTCCTGATGAAACTGCTCAAAGTTCGTCAGAAGATGAATCTGAACAATGCCAATTTCCCACTATGCAAGATCCAAACCCCTTCTTTAAATATCTCGAGGAACCTGTTCCAAAAGAAATTCAGGACTGCAAATGCAACAACTATCTAGCCAAGAGTTTTTGTCTGAGCTACCATATCAAATGGTCAACACAGAGGAATTATGGGAGTTTAGAGAGTTTGATCGTTTGCTTACACCAAAGGTTGAAGATGGTGGGGCAAGACTTGAGCAGATATAGGCGGTACATTCTTAAATTTGGCATTGATTCCCCACTAATACTTACATACAACACAGAAAATGGTAAAGTGTATCTAGCTGAAGGGAATCACAGGCTTTCTGTTGCCATGAGTGAAGGAATTCCTCATCTTCCAGTGCATGTTACTTCAAACTGGCTTGAACCCAATGAATTAAGAAATTTTAAAATAATGGCAAATCATTTAGAGATATCAAGAATAACTGTACCACTACTTCCCGAACATCTTGGGTTGAAAATTAAACAAAACAAGCTGGTGTGAACAAAATTCAAATTATGTTGTTGCTTATCAGGAAGGTATTTGCACAACAGTTTCTCATAGTACTGTGACACTGTCACACATCATATCACTTTCATTGGGTTTCGATCAGACAAAGGTTTCAGTCTACTAATTCCTCAGTGTTTGAAAAGAAAACCTGTCATGAATGACACCATAAAATAAGTCAGATAAATACCTTAAATGTCAGGCTATTAATAATGTATATTGGTTATCTCTTATTTCTGAAGTAGCAGTAACATTAATAACTATTAAACATATGAATAGTAATGTTGACAATTTTCCTTGGTATTTTTTGTAACTGGGGCAAAATCAAATCATGATCGAAACATCATAATAAAAATTCTTGCAAGAAAACATTTTGCTCAGGATGCTTGTACATAATTATGTACAGTGGAACCTGTATTAAGCGGACACTGACCTTACGAAGTTCCAAACTTTCTTCTTATACAGTGAAACCTGTATTAAGTGGACCCCATATTAAGTAGTGTACACCTTGTATTAAGAAGATTTTTGCCAGCCTCAGCAAGTTCCAAACTTTTTCTCATATTTTCTTTAACACGAACCTGTATTAAGTGGACACCTCCATTAAGCGGACACCCACAAAGGTCCCGTGGGTGTCCACTTAATACAGCTTTCACTGTATTTTCTTTAAAACAAACCTTTATGAAGCGGACACCTCCATTATGTGAACACCAATGAGGGTTCCTTAGGTGTCCACTTAATACAGGTTTCACAGTAGAACTTTTTATTATCCAACTCTGACAACATACATGCATGTAGTATATAATTACAAGAATAATGGATGAAACAAATACAAAGCCATGACATTCACAAAGTTTATTGAACAGTTTGAAGGTCATTTGTACAAAAAACAGGCAGTTTAATCAAGCATGTATGTCAAACATCTGACACTTTCTGGGTGTTTCTTGGTGTTGCGGAAGCCATTGTTGGTTAGCTTTTGTGTTGTGGTGTGGGTATTGTTCAGTGTCTTTTGAATCTTTTGTTTTACGTCATTTGGTGATCACACCATCCGCAACACCAAGAAACTACCCACTTTCTTGTGTAGAGTTTTATTTGTTACTCATTGTCAAAGTTAATGTTCGGCATTAATTTTCTTATTGGATGTTTCAGTGTGTGGTATTACTCTATATAATGAATATTTAATTAAATACATATTTTTATTATCCAACTGCAGCAAATATCATCCAAATAACACGGGAAACAAGTACAAATATACAGCGATATTGTATAGTTAGTTATTTGTACAGTATAAAACTTGCTTGACAGGTCGGTTGAGGTGGACACCGTACGATGCCCTGTCCGAAATGAAAAGGACATTTTCCCGAATTTGAATGGCTTCCTGAATTTGACCCAGACTATGAAAATTTGTTTGTATTTTGACTCGCCCTACAGGCTCATCAAAATACAGCACAACTCGTAAAAATATACAGCAATACTACACACCAGAAAACAGCAAATAAAATATATATAAAATTGTACCTTTACTGAAGCAAAGCACTTTCAATTCAGCAAGTTTACAAGCTAGTTGCACTAGATGCAATCTTCATTCAGGGCTATAGTACAGTTGTCACAGCCAGTAGTTGCAGACAGAAGCTGGCAGAATTGAAGACTATAACTGCAAATGACTCTACAGAACTCACAAAACAATGAGTTCGTGAAGAAAATAAAGTCAGTCTTCTCCTCCTAACCTGCATGTTGTTACACTACTACGACATAACAATGTTCATGGCTAACTACATGTAAGCTAGCTAACATGAAGTTGTTCTTCAGCTGTATAGTGGAATATAATTATTACTGGGAACAAGCCAACCAACATCTCTTGCTAACCCACATGTCATCACATAATACGTACAGTAACATCATGCATTGTCATTGGCTCATAAAAATATTCACGAGCTGTATAGTGGAATATGTTGAAAACAACTGATGTCTCTTCCAACCTGCATGTTATTACATTACACATAACATGGCTAATGGCTAACAGGATGTTCACCAGCTCTGCAGTGGTCAATATTGAAAACAGCTAACATCTTGTGCTAACTTGCAAGTTTCCGATCATACATAACAGTATTTGTTGATATATATCTCACAAAATATTCACCAGCTGTACAGTGGAAAAAGTTAAGAATAGCCAACATTTCTTCCTAACCTGCCTGTCATTACCAATATCAGACTAATATGGTCGATGGTAACAACATGTTCACAATCTGTACAGTGGACAATATCAAGAATAACTTACATCTCTTTCTAACTTGCATGTAATTTCACATCATACATAACACTGTTGATGGTTAACAAAATATTCACCAGATGTACAGAGGAAAATATTTAGAACAACCAACATCTTTTCTTAACCTGCATGTTGTCATATCATGCAAAGTACTAACATGGTTAATGGCTAACAGAATGTTCATAACCTGTATACAGTGGAAAATATTGAGAATAACATCTCTTCCTAGCCTGAATGTTGTTATCATACAGAGTATTTAACATGGTTGATGGCTAACAGAATGTTCACAACCTGTACAGTGGAAATGTTGAGAATAACATCTCATCCTAACCTGCATGTTGTTAAATCATAAAGAGTACTATGCATATGGTTCATGATTAACAGAATGTTCATTAGCTGTACATGTAATGTATAGTGGAAAATATCGAGTATAACTAACATCTTCTGGTAACCTGCATGTTGATGGTTAACTGATACATGTCATTGCTTCATTGAACTACCAGCTGTGCATTGGAAAAAATTGAGAAAAACTGATATATGTTTTATCCTGATCGTGACCTGCATACACAAGATGGTCAGCAGCGCAAATTCAAACCTCACAAAGAACAATCTAACCAGTATGTTGAAAGCAACATTGTCTTGGCTTCATTATTGACATTTGTCACCTGTCTTCAACAGTAAAAAATACAATTTGATTTCCATCTTCCAAGATACATGTACAATGGAACTGCTGGCAAAGTTTCCAGTTTTATTTCTGTAAAGAAAAAGATTGTGGAGGGCATTAACATGTTGGTAATTAACCAACTATAGTCTAAAACATTTCATTGTTTTATCAGTTATTAAGCCTCTCGATGGGTACATGAAGACTTTGATTTTGTCGAATGTGTTTTGACAAATTCATAATTTTATTGTTGAAGTTGATATTTTAACAAAATCATTGTTTTCACATTAGGGGATTTATTCAAAGACCATCACAATTTACATGTATAAACCATTACTTTACTACCTGAGATTGTTACTTATTTCAGAAAATCCTACAGCAAGGCACATACCGGTATAAAGAGACAACTACCATTATAGTGTTCAAAATTATTATGAGGGGACTGAATACAGAGACTAGTTGCAAAACTGAGTTCCATATATACACACAAGGACACTTGTTGCATGATTTTTGTCCCTTTGGTCCCAGCAGAGAATTGTCCCTCCAATTCAAACTAGTCATAATTAATGGGACAAGTCACCATAGAAAGATTTTTGATAAAAAGGGGTACATGTAGGTGTCATGGACAAGTCCCCTTGTGTGTATTCACAGTACATGTATGTCAGACAAGTCTTGCCAATTGGTACATTGTATAATTATCAAACTTATCAAGCACTCTTAACAGAGTGCAATCTCAAAGTGGAAAATGCACTTTTAAACTGGAAACAGAAAATTTTTTATGGCCCTGAGAACAGTTCTCAGATTGATGTTAATTACCCACAAAACAGAAACAGTTCTCAATCTTAACCAATGGGATAGGTTATATTTTTAATTACCACCCGATGTTTGGTGAATGTTTGTCACTGGCTTTATGCATGACTGATTAACTATAAAAGACTATTAGTTACATGTCATAATTGTTTGAGATTCCACAGAAACTATTTTTCTTTGTTTATTTTTATAATTCAGTGCCTGATTCACACACTTTACGCTTTACCTTCAAGGACTTCAAGCTTTAAAACCTTTTTTGCTTTGCTGGTTAGTTTCTTGCTGTCATCCGTCAGTGCTTGCTTCATAAAGGAGAAAGACGGGTTATCAGATTTATCGAATTGAGTTCTCTGTGTCGTGTTGTTGCGTTCAGTAATCCACGTTTTTGGTTTCCTTAGGAAATTAACAAGCAGAATCCCTTTGACAAACATGACTTACCAATTCTAAAAAGAAGATTTATTGCTTAAATGCGTTTCAGTCGGGTTTATCTATTCCCCGGAATGTTCTCAAAATTACATCAACAGCGAGAACAGCTCGCGAAAATATTCAGTCATTGTCAGATCGGTCAACCGCGATAATCAGAACTGTTCTGAAATATCAACTGCAAGAATTGTTTGATCAAAAGCTCGCAAAAATATTCAGAAGTTGTTGGATCGGTCAACGGCGAGAACTCAGTGTTCTCAAAATGTTTGATCAAAAGCTCACGAATATAAAAGCCTAATAGTTACATGTCATCTCTAGATCTTTAGATTCACAGAAACTATTTGTTTTCTTTTTCAATTTTATAATTCAGTGGCTGATTCACAGGCCTTTCGATTCTTCTTTCGTGTACTGTTTGTTTCTCATTTGTAGCATTTCATTGTCACACTCATCCCAAAAGCACGTACAATGATGTCCTGGCTGCTGAATACTTAAATATCTCTTTGACAAACATGACTTACCAATTCTAAAAAGAAGATTTATTGCTTAAATGCCTTTCAGTCGTCTTTATCTATTCCCCGGAATGCTCTCAAAATTACATCAACAGCGAGAACTGTTTGATATCAAAAGTTCGCGAAAATATTCAGTCATTGTTGGATCGGTCAACTGCGAGAACTGTTCTGAAATATCAAATGCAATAATTGTTTGATCAAAAGCTCACAAAAATATTCAGAAGTTGTCGGATCGGTCAACGGCGAGAACTGTTCTCAAAATGACACTTGATATCAACTATGAGAACTGTTTTATCATATAAAGCTCACAAAAATATCCAGAAGTTGTCGGATCGGTCAACTGCGAGAACTGTTCTCAAAATGACACTTGATATTGTTTGATCAAAAGCTCACGAATGTAAAAGCCTAATAGTTACATGTCATCTCTTTAGATTGCACAGTAACTATTTGTTTTCTTTTTCAATATTATAATTCAGTGGCTGATTCACGGGGCTTTCGATCAGTCTTCTTTCGTGTACTGTTTGTTTCTCATTTGTAGTGTTTCATTGTCACACTCATCCCAAAAGCACGTACAATGACGTCCTGGCTGCTGAATACTAAAATATGTGTTCATTTCGAATTACTGTTCTCAAAATGACGCTTGATAACAGTGCGCAATATTCAGTAGTTCAGCCGCTCTCGGAACCGGAAAACACCTTTACAACTTACAGTGCACGTGGCGTTTGCGGACTGAAACGCATTTTAGCTGTAAACCTTGTTTTTAAAATAAGTAAGTCATGTTTGTCAAAGGGATACCACTTGTTAATTTTGCAAGGAAATACAAAAGCCGAAAATCGGAAAAAGTGGAATACTAAATTGAACGCAGCAAAATGACACAGCGAACTCAGTTCGATAAATGCCCCCTCTTTCTTCTCTATGAAGCAAGCACCGATGGATGACAGCAAGAAGCTAAGCAGCAAAGCAAAAAGTCAAGCTTGAAGTACTAGAAGGTGAGAGTTTTCAGCTCAATGAAAGCGATACTCCATCTAGTAATGTATATAAATTCAATAATTCATTGCATGGCTGATGGAAGGCTTGCTTGATCTCTTAGATCGTCCGACCAATTAGGAAAGGAACACAGAAAATAACACATCCATATAACGGCACAAATAATCACAAAACATGATACATTCCCAGACGAAAGTTCGTAAAGCGCGTGGTATTTTATCGCAGTGGGCATTTGTTGCTTAAATAATCATGTTTGGCGGGAACAGCGTCAAAGAGCGCCAATTTCTTTATTGTTTATCTTGGACCGATTTCCTGAACTGGTTATCCATCGATGGGATCGATGCATTGCAGATCGAAGAACATTAACGTTGCTACGTGAAAAACTGGTAAGTCTTGTAGTCAATTTTTGTAGATTTTTGTTAAAGGTATAAATAAAACTACATAATTTGTCCGTGACTTGGGTCAAGAAAAAAATTCGAAATAAACAGATATTTAAGTATTCAGCAGCCAGGACGTCATTGTACGTGCTTTTGGGATGAGTGTGACAATGAAATGCTACAAATAAGAAACAAACAGTACACGAAAGAAGAATCGAAAGCCCCGTGAATCAGCCACTGAATTATAAAATTGAAAAAGAAAACAAATAGTTTCTGTGAATCTAAAGATCTAGAGATGACATGTAACTATTAGGCTTTTATATTCGTGAGCTTTTGATCAAACAATGTCAAGTGTCATTTTGAGAACAGTTCTCGCCGTTGACCGATCCAACAACTTCTGAATATTTTTACGAGCTTTTGATCAAACAATTCTTGCAGTTGATATTTCAGAACAGTTATGATTATCGCGGTTGACTGATCTGACAATGACTGAATATTTTTGCGAGCTGTTCTCGCTGTTGATGTAATTTTGAGAACATTCCGGGGAATAGATAAACCCGACTGAAACGCATTTAAGCAATAAATCTTCTTTTTAGAATTGGTAAGTCATGTTTGTCAAAGGGATTCTGCTTGTTAATTTCCTAAGGAAGCCAAAAAAGTGGATTACTGAATGCAGCAACACGACATAGAGAACTCAATTCGATAAATCTGATAACCCGTCTTTCTCCTCTATGAAGCAAGCACTGACGGATGACAGCAAGAAACTAACCAGCAAAGCAAAAAGGTTTTAAAGCTTGAAGTCCTTGAAGGTAAAGCGTAAAGTGTGTGAATCAGGCACTGAATTATAAAAATAAACAAAGAAAACAAATAGTTTCTGTGGAATCTCAAACAATTATGACATGTAACTAATAGGCTTTTATAGTTAATCAGTCATGCATAAAGCCAGTGACAGACATTCACCAAACATCTGGCGGTAATTAAAAATATAACCTATCCCATTGGTTAAGATTGAGAACTGTTTCTGTTTTGTGGGTAATTAACATCAATCTGAGAACAGTTCTCAGGGCCATAAAAAAATTTTCTGTTTCCAGTTTAAAAGTGCATTTTCCACTTTGAGATTGCACTCTGTTTCTTGTAAAAAAGGAAAATTATATTTAATTAAATGAGTTCACTATATTGTTTGTGGTTGGCTAGTAGATGTAGTTGTCAGTTGAAAGTAAAATTGAGAGAAAAGAAGTTATTCTCTGCTCACTCATTTTTGGTAAATTTATGCTCCCTTTATAATTCAAAAGATTTACTCAAGTCCCTTCTATTTAACTAATAAAAAAGGCTTGAGCGTGCTTTGTTCTGTGATAAAGCATGCAAGAAAGTGGCGCGAGCACGAAGGAAGTGTTGGGTGAAACACGAACTGTTAGGCGAGTGCTCAGGACTGGGATGCTCATCAGAAAATTTGAATTAAACGCTTAAAAGAGACCATACTGGGCGTGGCTGGAGCTTTATTTAAGCCCTAAAAGATATCACTTTAAAACAGACAGACAAGTATGGGCTACAATGACGGGTTTTTTTTGCGTGCAACCCTTAAAGATACCTTGACCGCTAAAATTAGTGGCGTTTTATCCTGAACACCCTAAGTTAGACCCAAATCTGTTATTTACACCCCTAAGCAAGACGACGGGCATCCCCGTCCTTTTCACATGTGAGTCCCCCCAGAAATAATTTTAACACAGACACAATTCAAACTGCAAGGGTAATAACATTGATGTAAGGATGTTTTGTAAATGTATCTCTGATGACCCCAAGCGTACAAATGTACCTGTTCCAGAGATGCCAACCTAAAAAAATCAAAATCCGGGAGATCGCCGATTTTTCAAAAAGGGGCTTCGATAGACAACTAAACATTGAATCGGAGACTGAAAGAAAATTATTACATCCCAGCTACTACGGTAAGGATACATTTACGTGCCACAATGGTTCTTTTTTTTCCAATCTGAAGCATCACCATTTGAACACATTACAACAAGCTTACATTTAAAAAAACGTTAAATATATTATGATAGTTATCAGCCACAGAATAACAATACCGTAAACTGCCGCTTATAAGCCCTGGGCTTATACTTCATAAGGGGTTTTGGATGGGCTTACAAACGGAGGGGCTCATATCCGGGGGGGGGGGGGGGGGGGCTTATAAGAGGAGTAAAAAAAAAACATTTCGAAATGAGCTTCAGCAGTGTTGATCGACATACGGTTTTCTTTTACTTTTTTTATTAATGAAGCTTTAAAACATCATAATAAATTGAATTCACTAATTCATTCACTAGAAGGCGGGCTTATATCCGGGGGGCTAATAATCGGATGTATTTTTTTGTTTACAAGTAGATGAGACTATGACTGGGAGGGCTTATAAGCAGCAGTTTACGGTATATTTACACTTGTCAGAAATCAATTCCATGGAAGAAGAAATCATCTTGTAGATCACAAAACAAAATACATCTGGAGAGTAATGATACAAAATATAGACTAATAAGAAAACTTATATTTGGTTATTTCTCTTAGATTTAAAGAAACAGATTGATGATTTCTTGAACTTTTTAAAGCAAATGCATTACTGGAGGGTGCATTACTGCAGAGTCACAATAATAGTGTAATGCAATTAGCACTGGGAATGTCACATAATGAAACACTTCAATAATCTTTTCCAATATTTTTCAAAGCAGTTTAACTATGATTTATTCATGATTACGGTTATAAACGCATCTGATGACCACAAAATCTAAATTTACACCTGCTAGAAACAAAAATATTCCACAAAAGAAGTAGGAAAACAAAACAACCAACCTTCAGTAAACACGTCAGCTATCATCTTCCACTGAAAACACGTGGACAGAGAGCAACACATCTTCCAGTCATAGCCACTTCCAAAACTTTACAGCGAGGGTTAACACCTTCCCGTGGTATACACTGCAAACTATGCCCACCCATATTTCATCCATTGTGTTTTAGACAGAGTAGGCTATTTTAGTTGATGTTACCGCTGCATCAGGAACTACTGGAGCCAAAACTGTGAACGCCACTTGTTTTGAGAGTGTGAAATATCCGCCATTACACGACACTTCGCTTTCTGTTTTTTCCTCCAAAACAATGCTAAACAATTCTCTTTTGCCAAAATCTTTGCTTAAAAAGTCGAACCAATGTTCCTGCAACTTGCTTATATCCTCAGTATAAAATACCACGACACTGTCGGTTCAGAAAAACGAATAAATCACCACTGCTTGGAACTTCATTTCGATACCTCGCCAAAACGAGCTGTTCAGCGTTTTTTTAACGGAAGTGACGTCATATTTTGTTGGATGATTCAGATACGCAAATTTGACGAGTGCGCTGCCCCTCCCCTGAAATAATGAGACAAAAAGATGCCAAAAAATTTGCAGAGCTACTTAATCGCATGAGAAAGGGAAAACATACTAAACATGATATTGCCATTTTAAATCGAAGAGTTCTTAATGTAAAATCAAAAGAAAAAATTATCCTATGAATATTTCCTATTTATGTCCTACAAATGCTCCAGTAGATGATCACAACAATGCTATTTATAACATTCACTTACAACCACTCATTTCACAGTCAAAAACCGTCGATAAGCCTCCACTTGTTGTAACCACTTTTGCAGTCACCAGCAAATGAATTTTGAAGCCTTCATACCGTAGCCTTTACGTTCTTTATTTAGCAAGACTCCACTTTCTGTTCTACTATAATGTGTACTTCCTTCCACTTCATCCGTTGCTTCAATAACTAAATGTCTCGCGGAATAAAATGACATTATTGCCTTGTACATAAAATCTTTGTCACGTATGTACTCTTCGGAAAGATTGAACATTCGATTTTACCCTCCCCCCCCCCCATCAAGATTCTTCTTTTTTGTTGACCTCACGTTCTAAGGCATTAACGAGATGGCTTTAAGAGCCCTTTGATTCCTTCTGTCGAAGGGCCGACTTTCTCTGTTCGAATTTCATTTCTGAGAGGACTTTATGAACCAGAGTATATGGATACCCTCTCAAAAGTAGGCATGATTTCAATTTTCTTATATTCTCTTCAAACGTTATTTTGCGTACGTCGAGGTCACTCTTAACCTCCATTTTTGGATCATTCTTTTTGTAAGATAGGAAATTCTTCTTACAAGAATACTAGTGAATGTTACTCTTGTTACAAGAATACTAGTGAATGCTATTCTTGTTACAAGAACGATATTTCTTCTAAACAGATTATATATAAGAACGTTCTTCTAGAAAGAATGCATTGCATGTATATCTTCTGAGAAGAATTACCATACTCAGAAATCTTGTAATAAGAATAAAGCATTCTTGTAATAAGAATGATAATTCTTATAATAGGAATGGAACATTCTTGTAATAAGAATGAAGCATTCTTGTAATAAGAATTAAGCATTCTTGTAATAAGAATTAAGCATTCTTGTAATAAGAATGAGACTTCTTGTGATAAGAATCATAGCATTCTTGTAATAAGAATGAAGCATTCTTGTAATAAGAATGAGAATTCTTGTAACAAGAATAAAGCATTCCTGTAATAAGAATGACGAGCCATTTATTCGTATAATAAGAATGAAGCATTCTTCACAGCAAAGGCATTTTTGCAAATGAGTAAAACTGACTCTTTTTTTGAGTAAAGTAAGCTTTTACTCGATATTTTGAGTTAGTTTACTCAAAATTTGAGTTAAATATTTGACCCACCATAGCTAGTTGTCACAAAACAACTTCTTATTTTGAGTAAATCAAGCGGGACTCACTTTTACTCAAACACTTACTCACTGCAGTGAGTAAGTGTTTCTTACTTAAATTCAAAATATGAGTTATTTATTCTTAACCCAATATAGTGAGTTGAAACAACTCTTTATTTTGAGTGAACTCAGTGTAGCAGCCACATTTACACAAACGTGAGTAAAAGCACACACATAACAGTAAATAAGTATGAATAAGAACGCTGCTAAAACTCCTGCACGATTAGAGGTCATCCTGGACTATGTGATTTTCAAAGAACTTTAAACCCGCGGTGAGGAGCACACAGCTGACAGAGCATTTTCATATCAGTTGTTATTTAAAATAATTATTTGCCTAAACAACTCAAGAGGTGTTTTTAAAGCCTGGATTTACCTGGAACGGAAAACGGAAATAGGAATGATTTCCAAAGAACAAGAGACTCAAACAGAAATGCCTTGATAAAGCCGAACAAGTGAGCTGTAAAAAACATAATGGCCGCTCGGCAGAGAGGTCTTGGGTGCGAATTGATCATGCGCAGAGAGAATCATTCCCGGCGGCCAGTTCGTGATATTGGCGGTTCTTTCAACGAACTTGTGTGTCTTGACGCTCGCTTTCAGCGCTCAAAAAACTTCACTTTCTTTGAAAGGACAGCTTGTGATCTGAGTCTTTTTCTTCTTCCACGTTTTCGGAATAAGCTGTATGCGATGTTTTTACGACATATCAACGATCGCAATGCATACGATTGCTTCCATCGTACGAGCATCGTCAAGTCAAGTTTGTCCGCGATGTTGGCTTCTTCAAAGCTCCACCAATTCAAGCGCTTCATTCTTACTGCCTATGCGATCCTAAAGGTGAGTAAGCTCATTATAATTCTGTTAACAATGTAAACCAGTTGAAATATTATTTTTGTTTGTCTGTACCGAAGATTTTCTGCGAATTTCATGGTTCTGTCTTGGTGTACGGATTCACAGTCTTCACAAGAGATTTTGCATCGTAATTCTGTGTAGTCTATTGTTGATGCACTTAGGGAGTGTCCATTATTTATGGGGAGGGGGGCTGACAAATGGGAAGGGGGCAAACGAAGTTTAACCCCCCTATATAGGGATGGGGGGCAGAAAGGTTTTACTCTGGGGAAGAGGGGAGGCCAAAAAAATTTGATGGTTTATATCCTTCAAAACAATAAACTGGAAAGGAGTTGACACTGGCTTGAATAAAAAACGTAAAAGCTGCTAAGAACTAAAACGTTTTCTGTTTGTAAAAATAGACGTTTCGACTACAAAAAATCGAGTCCCCATCAGTGTAGACAATTAACACATAACATGCAAATATATATAGTCTACAAATTATGCAGATATGCTGGTATATTGGCACCATGGCGACGTGACGACTTGAGAACTCAATTGGTGAATAGAGATGTAAACATCCGGAATTTCCACGTAATCGCTCCCTGAATTCTGATCTCTAAGGGAATACCAGGCTTCTAAAAAGAGTCATTTGTGATAATTAGTGGCTTTGTTTACGATTTCAATGTTATCAAATCTATAGCGTGATCTAATTCGAAAACATGTTGAGCAATCTTGGAGTTGCGATCAAATGTTTTAACAGCTCGTTTGTGTTCGGTGACTCTCGTCTCGATTGATCTTCCGGTTTGTCCATAGTACACGAAATCGCAGTCCTTACAACTCAACTTATAGATTACATTTGTGGTGTCTTGCGGCGAGGCCTGATCTTTCGGTCTTGGGAAGTGATGATTTAAAGTTCTTATCGGCTTGTAGCCGACTTTCACTCCTTCGTTCTTCAATACTCTGGATAATCTGTCAGACACTCCTTTGATGTAAGGCAGGATAACGAAACTCTTAGCAGGGACCTGGGATTCAGTGGAGGTATTATTATTGTGACGAGATGAACGTGACTGTCTTGCGGATTCGCATTTCTTAATAAATCCGCGAGGATAATTATTTTCCGCTAACACCTTCAGAACGTGTTTCCTTTCCTTGCGTTTGCCTCGGTTAGTGGAGGGGATCTTGTTAGCTCTGTCTAGTAGGGTGTTAACCACAGACTGTTTATGTTCACCGGGATGATGGGATCCAAAATCAAGATACTTGTCAGTGTGGGTAGATTTTCTGTTCACCTCTACTTGAACTCGTCCATTCATTCTAACAGTGAGCGTATCAAGAAAGGAGAGACGGTTGTTCTCTTCGGTTTCGATTGTAAACCGTATGTGGGGGTTGACCGCATTAAGGGTGGCAAGAAATTCTTGTATATGTTGTTTCTGTAGACAAGCGTGACTATCGTCCACATACCTAAACCACCAGCGAGGGGTGTGTGGGGAAGTTGAGATGGCTGTTTCTTCCACGTGTTCCATGACAAGGTTGGCGATGGTTGCACTAATAGGAGACCTCATGGCGCACCCGAATATCTGTTTGTAGTAATAACCATCATAGGTGAAAAATGTTACTGAGGACGAATAACAAAAGTCTCAAGTTATTCGTCACAGATATACTGGTGCGTTGGGCCAGGCTTGCGTCCTGGTGTAGCCTGTCACGTACAACTCGTAATGCCAGATCGACTGGTATAGATGTAAACAGTGAAACCACGTCGAAAGAAATCATCACTTCGTCCTCAGAAATCAGTCGGTTCTTGATTTCTTGATTTGTTGTTTTTAACCGAGTACTTCTCGTGAAGAAGAGGAGTCAAGATCACAACAAGATGTCTGGATAGATTGTAAGTGGACGTGTTAACGCAGCTAGTGATGGGGCGTAGAGGTACGTTGGCTTTGTGAATCTTGAGCAGGCCATAGAAAGTTGCAGTCATTGCATCGGTGCTATGAAGATGGCGGTAGAGATTCTGTTCTATCTGGCCTCTATCTTGGTCCTGCTCTGACGGGGTAGATCTTATTTCCGTCAAAAGTTTGTTTAAATCTTTTTCAACCTTGGATGTGGGGTTCCTGCGTTTGTCTGTGATCTTTTTGTAAGTGTGTTCATCATTCAGGAGTTCAGTCACATTTTTTCGGTAGTCTTCGGAGTTCATGACAACCACGGCTCTGCCTTTGTCAGCTGGTACAATTGTAATAGACGTGTCGGTTCTAAGGTTGCGTAAAGCAGTGATCTGTTGTTTTGAGATGTTACTAGGCAACTGGGGTTTGCTGTTCTTTAAAACATTTGCTGCTGCAGCCCTGATGGAGGCTTTCACGTGTTGTGGAAGGCGGGAAATGCCTGATTCGATGTTGGATACAATGTCGGGAACAGGTATAGATTTTGGTGTGGTGGCGAAATTTAAACCATTGGCAAGAACCGCCTTTTCCTTTTCCTTTTCCTTTTCCTTTTCAAAAGCGGGCTGGAGTTTCGTAAGACTCCGCATCCAGCGTTTACACAATAGAATCTCACGTTTGAAAGAACAACTCGACGCTTCTACTCACGAGTTGTCCACTCAACTAGACCCGGAACACTTCCAAATGCTCAGCAGTGTCATCGCACCAAATGTCCAGAGGTTAACTAATAAAATCAAGACGAGACACTCACGCAAATTAAACATCATCAGAGCGTCTCAAAGAGGATCCTATGTCGACAAAGATCGTTGGGTTGTTAACCTGTCCAATCGACAGCTTGACACGCACGAAAAGGCGGTTCTTGCCAATGGTTTAAATTTTGCCACCACACCAAAATCTATACCTGTTCCCGACATTGTATCCAACATCGAATCAGGCATTTCCCGCCTTCCACAACACCTGAAAGCCTCTATCAGGGCTGCAGCAGCGAATGTTTTGAAGAACAGCAAACCCCAGTTGCCTAGTAACAACTCAAAACAACAGATCACTGCTTTACGCAACCTTAGAACCGACACGTCTATTACAATTGTACCAGCTGACAAAGGCAGAGCCGTGGTTGTCATGAACTCCGAAGACTACCGAAAAAATGTGACTGAACTCCTGAATGATGAACACACTTACAAAAAGATCACAGACAAACGCAGGAACCCCACATCCAAGGTTGAAAAAGATTTAAACAAACTTTTGACGGAAATAAGATCTACCCCGTCAGAGCAGGACCAAGATAGAGGCCAGATAGAACAGAATCTCTACCGCCATCTTCATAGCACCGATGCAATGACTGCAACTTTCTATGGCCTGCTCAAGATTCACAAAGCCAACGTACCTCTACGCCCCATCACTAGCTGCGTTAACACGTCCACTTACAATCTATCCAGACATCTTGTTGTGATCTTGACTCCTCTTCTTCACGAGAAGTACTCGGTTAAAAACAACAAATCAAGAAATCAAGAACCGACTGATTTCTGAGGACGAAGTGATGATTTCTTTCGACGTGGTTTCACTGTTTACATCTATACCAGTCGATCTGGCATTACGAGTTGTACGTGACAGGCTACACCAGGACGCAAGCCTGGCCCAACGCACCAGTATATCTGTGACGAATATCTTGAGACTTTTGGAATTCGTCCTCAGTAACATTTTTCACCTATGATGGTTATTACTACAAACAGATATTCGGGTGCGCCATGAGGTCTCCTATTAGTGCAACCATCGCCAACCTTGTCATGGAACACGTGGAAGAAACAGCCATCTCAACTTCCCCACACACCCCTCGCTGGTGGTTTAGGTATGTGGACGATAGTCACGCTTGTCTACAGAAACAACATATACAAGAATTTCTTGCCACCCTTAATGCGGTCAACCCCCACATACGGTTTACAATCGAAACCGAAGAGAACAACCGTCTCTCCTTTCTTGATACGCTCACTGTTAGAATGAATGGACGAGTTCAAGTAGAGGTGAACAGAAAATCTACCCACACTGACAAGTATCTTGATTTTGGATCCCATCATCCCGGTGAACATAAACAGTCTGTGGTTAACACCCTACTAGACAGAGCTAACAAGATCCTCTCCACTAACCGAGGCAAACGCAAGGAAAGGAAACACGTTCCGAAGGTGTTAGCGGAAAATAATTATCCTCGCGGATTTATTAAGAAATGCGAATCCGCAAGACAGTCACGTTCATCTCGTCACAATAATAATACCTCCACTGAATCCCAGGTCCCTGCTAAGAGTTTCGTTATCCTGCCTTACATCAAAGGAGTGTCTGACAGATTATCCAGAGTATTGAAGAACGAAGGAGTGAAAGTCGGCTACAAGCCGATAAGAACTTTAAATCATCACTTCCCAAGACCGAAAGATCAGGCCTCGCCGCAAGACACCACAAATGTAATCTATAAGTTGAGTTGTAAGGACTGCGATTTCGTGTACTATGGACAAACCGGAAGATCAATCAAGACGAGAGTCACCGAACACAAACGAGCTGTTAAAATATTTGATCGCAACTCCAAGATTGCTCAACATGTTTTCGAATTAGATCACGCTATAGATTTTGATAACATTGAAATCGTAAACAAAGGCACTAATTATCACAAACGACTCTTTTTAGAAGCCTGGTATTCCCTTAGAGATCAGAATTCAGGGAACGATCACGTGGAAATTCCGGATGTTTACATCTCTATTCACTAATTGAGTTCTCAAGTCGTCACGTCGCCATGGTGCCAACTATATATATGTATATGTATATATAGACTATATATATTTGCATGTTGTGTTAATTGTCTACACTGATGAAGACTCGAGTTTTTGTAGTCGAAACGTCTATTTTTACAAACAGAAAACATTTTAGTTCTTAGGAGCTTTTACGTTTTTTATTCAAGCCAGTGTCAACTCCTTTCCAGTTTATAGTTATGAATCCTGGCTGCAATTTTACCATTTTTATATCCTTCATGCAACACAGTATTAAATCAAACCATAATATACAACGATGCTACCCTCAAAGTCTACAAATTTTAAAGAGTAAAATAAAATAGATAATATTATTGATCTCTGTGTCAAGATTATGTACAAAATATACTTGTTAAAACATAACTTGTGTGTAATTAAATTCACAAATTGCACTTTCCCCATAAGAATGGAAGTGTTCGAAAGTGATGCCGATGATATTCAAACATGGGGATCACACTGACTTATTAAACGCCCCATCTCTATTATCCCAGTGGTGCCAAAGGTCTTCGAAAGAATTATTTACGATCAGGTCTTTGGCTTTCTCATGGATTATAATTTCCTCTCTAGCCACCAGTGAGGCTTTCAATCTCTTCACTCTACAGTTACTTCATTAATACTCGAGGCTACTGATGATTGGGCATACAATTTTGACCATGGTAATGTGAATGCTATAGAAAGCCTTCGTCACGGTGGATCTGAAATGATGACTTCTTCTTTTATTGCTAAGCTCAAGCTCAAGGCAGGCGAGTAAAACGCTATTAAAGCGGAGGATGGGAGTGTGGTTTTATAATGAATGCATCATTACAATAAGGGGAGGGGGGGGGGGCAAAAATGTTTTTATTTCCTCGCTGGGGGAGGCAAAAAAGTTATCCTTGATCATCGAGAGGGTACAACCAAATAAACAAAAATGTTATTGAAAAGAAATATCTAATTCTTGTAGACATCAAGCAAGAAATCTTTCAATTGAATCTTTCAATGGCATGTTTGGAGCCTGAGTTCTGGTCTTACATGTAATAATGCTGTAACCCAGCTATTGATTAAGGTTGCATTCGCTGCGTTTAACTTAATAACTACTCTAGTGTAACTCAACGCTTGTCAGTGAGAACTATGAGACCAGGACAGTGGATTTTAGTTGACATTTCACATGACAGAATAAACCTGTTGACAATGCCTTTTAATACAGCACATACTGCAATTATTTAACAGGAAAAGTCAAATTATATGGAAACTTACTCACAGTGTATTTTTTTTCTTCTACAGGATGGAATTTTTTAGGGCTGATGGTTTTACTTACAGTGTAGGAGCTACATGTACATGTAAATTAATATAACATATGTATTTAAACTATTAAATAATAGACTGCCAGCAGATTCCTCCCCCCCCCCCCAACACACCCACATGAGCTGATTTATGAATTTAACAATTACAAAACAATAATACACTGTATAATTTTAATCATTCCTTGAATTCCTGTTTCTGAGAGACGGAAATACTGATTGTTTAGTTACCTGTTAATGCTCAAATTTATTAACCAAAAAAGATATTTGAAATTGAACTTGGTATTTGCGATTTGTGGCTATCTGCTCTGTTGCGTTATGCAAGAATTTGTTAACATACTGGGCAATTTGTGATTGTAAATAGTTACACTGTAATTTCTTTCTTCATTGCTGTCTGTTGATTTGTACTGCAATCAAGAAAATAGTCAATGTGAGAGGAGCCAGCTCTCAAAAACTTGTCAAAGTTAGCAAATTGGCAACACAAAGGACCCATCACAGTGGCTGTATTCTTGCAGACGTCTCGCACTAAAAAATACATTTTAAGAAAAGAAAGAGACTGCTGGCAGTTTACAAGTAAACTACTGTAGTAATACATGTACATGCAAGTTGCTTAAGTTTACAACTGGTCTGTACAATTACAGCTGTTTTCACTGCAGCATACAGACCCACGTTTTTCGAACATAATTCACTGGCTATGATTTGCCCATCATGGTCTGCCCATGATCAGGTACTGTGAAGGAAATTCACACATAAACTGAGTTCACAGAGCAAATACTGACTAACTGAAATAAAAAAAATCCATAAATATCTCATTAGGGTATGCAGAACCGTTTTTGTCAAGCATGATTTACCAGTTATGATGTGCCTGTCCCGATTCGCCCATCATTATTTGCTCATTGTCAAAAAATGTTGAAAGGAAAGTTACAGTTTTTGTGCTTTGTGGATGTTTCTGTTTCAGGAAGAAAGTATTTTCTTTTTTAACACATTTTATGGGTGAATTCCTTCACCACTGTCTTATCTTCACCAAATCATTACAGGCTATGCATAGCCAGCAAACAGTCTTAATAAAGGCAGGTCTGCACACTGCAGTGAAATCACTGGGCTGAAATGACCATTTTGATTAACACATGTATGTACAGAAAATCATTATACATTTACATGCAAATCAACTAGCTCCAGTTGTTTAACTCTCTCACTGCAGGGTTTTTGTTAAGGTTTGCAATAACAGGGACCATTAATTGGCACACAGTCCCAAATGTAAATAAAGATGATTCAGGGTAGAGGGGGGGGGGGTGGCATTTTGTGTTGGTAATATTTTTTGTATGTCTGAAAAAATGTGTTATTTGTTGGGTATGCAAGGCCTTGTTTGTACTTTCTGAGGTATGAAGTTCCAATAAACTATCAAAAACAGGTTTGGAAGTATTACTTATTGTACACATAGAATTAATTATTTTTTTCAATGATCCACAGTACTTGATTTTCCACAGTTGATTGTAAATTTATATATATATATATATATATATATATATATATATATATATATAAATATATATATATATATTTATAATATATATATATTTATAATATATAAATAAATATATATATATATATATATTTATTTCACAGGAATTTAAGAAATTGTACATTAATTTAGTACTGTTGTATTAATAATTGACATTTTTAATTTCAAAGATGTAATATTTTTATCTTATAATTAATTATATATAAACAGTATAAACCATCAAATATTTGGAAAGTTATGAATAAAACTTGTTTGACTTAATATACAATGTTTCTGTTTACCCGAGCAAAGAAACATGCATTGAAGAATCCCATAGTCCTTATAAAAGAATTCTTATTCTTTATACAAGATTTAGAGTATGGTATTTTAATTCTTTCACTCAGGTTAATGTTCTCTTCTAGTGAGAATACTTAATCTGTTGAGAAGAATTCTACTTCTTCTCTGGGGACGAAGAATCTGGAAATGTAAATTCTTCTTCAAAGAAACATAATTCTTCAAATAAGACTTTATTTTCTGTTCAAAAGAATCTAGGCTAAGAGTGGGTTAGACGTTTCTTTAAATCTATCACCTTTGTCGACGCACGTATCCAAGAAAATAGTTTCTTTCTCTGAGATTTCAGTCGTAAATGTAATGGTTTTGGTGATATCTGTTAGCCTGTTCAATGAACCCATTTATTTCCTCTATGCTGGTGTTCCACAAAGGGAACACGTCATCGATATATCTTAATTCAGGGACCGCGTAGCATATTTTGTATTGGTGGGGCTAGCTCGCGCATAGAAAGAGCTCAACGAGCGCCGAACGCGCGAGCTTTTCTAGGGGGTCCGGGGGTATGCTTCCCCGGAAATTTTTAAAATTTAGAGCTTCTGAAATCACCGGAAACGCGTTTATTTCTATCAATCCTAAGAAAATTTTGTCAAATTTTTATCACCATTCAGTTAGTTTTTTTTTTTTTTGCACAAAAACGTACATTTAAAACATAATTATAATATGGTAAGGCGTTCATTCAAAGTGACAAAAACTTAATATTAAAGCCAGTCCTTAATTTATGTTCTTTTACCATTTAAAGTGGATTTCACCAAACAGAACAACTTATCAAGAAAAAAGAAATGTCTTAAAGTTTTCGCGTTGGACCTATTTCGGGTTCATGATATGCTAGTCCAGTTAGTTGGCTATATGAAGGAGGTCAGCGTCAGTAAATGTTCCAATGTTACGTTTGCGGCTATCATTTCGACTGACAAATTCGCTAGCCACATCAATTAACAAGTCGCCTGTGTCAGTTCTTGTCTTGTGCGTATTTAAGATTTACTTATGTCCAGAAATGCACGTAACTCGGACCTTGGGCACTTCATATTACCCACAATTATTTGTAATTTCCATATGACTTTATGTTTGACAGAATTGCTTGTTAAGATTGCAACATTGTTTAATCTCTGTTGAGCGATCTTTGCTCGCATTCCGTTTGCAACGCCAATTGCCCATCCACGGATGGAAAGGAAACTTCGGTCGCTATCTTCTGATCGTCTAAACTCAATTGTCAAAGAACATACTGATATAAAAAAATAACGCGAACGCTTAGAGACATGTTGAATTTGATCGAAATGGATGCCATTACAAAACACGTGATACTACAGAAACATGGGACAACAGAAAATTCGCATAATGCTTAATGGGTACAATAGCCATTAATCATTATACGAATTTCCTGTTGTCCCATTTTATCAGTGTTATGAAACAATAGTTGCGTTATACATGTAACTGTTTACTTAAGACAGTTGTGTCATAGTCGGCATTGTTGTGGTCATTGTACATGTTGTTGAGCGAACCAAAAAACATTTTGGGTTTGCTTTTAACACAAAGATTAGAAGTACATTTCGATATGCAAAAAAGAAAAAATTCCCGGCAAAACTATTGGTGGGGCTATAGCCCACCCAGCCCCACAGCTCCGCGGTCGCCCTTAAGATTTCGGTCTCAACCGCTGCCATGACAATGTTGGCAAAAGCCACTGAATTTTTGTTTTCATAGGGGTGCCATGTGCAAAATGCGGTACAATGTTAGTCATTTGACTATACTTTGATTTACAAAGTGTACATCAGGTGCCAAACAAATTTCAATGCATTGGCATGGAAAGAGCTTGGTTGGATATTTTTTTCTTGCTCGAGATCAGTGTAGGAATTTTTTCCCCGAAGTATTTCCTTGCAAGATATTTTTTCCCTCAAAATGAATCTGCAGGATATTTTTTTCTGAAATCACCCCCAAAATATAGTGTTGACAGTGCCTTCATCACGACCCCTGGGGTCAGGACCGCAGTAAAAGATTCCATTAAGATCCAAGTCTTATGCGATAGTCATATATTGGAATAGTGGGATCTTGCAATTGTTTTTTTTAATAGCTCCTCAGAGTTTATTGCGCGTGTAAGTGTAATGTGTTTCTCGGAGCTAGGCAGTATCTCCATTGTCAGAAGTATAGCATCATTACATCCTGTTTGAAATATTTAAATCTCCAGCATGATAGCTGTACACTCTTTATCAAGTTTCCCGGAAAATGACATCATGAAACTTAGCGCCCCAATTTCTCAGATTATAAAATTTGTACTAAAGCAATCAAACATGCGGGATTCCTGACCGCAGTATTTTTCAAAACCTTTTTAAGTCGTGAATACGACTCATTGCGATTACTGGAGAAAAGTCACTCCCTCATCGTAAACTTTAGGAACACTGTCACTGGTTGACATGCGCCGGTTTTTTCCGATCACCGAAGTTAAGCCCTGTCGGGCGAGGTTAGTACTTGGATGGGTGACCGCTTGGGAATACCTCGTGTCGTAGGCTTATCATTTTTCTTTCCTTCACTCCCTTTCATTTTTCATTTTTTTGGTTCCGTCAAGGAGCCACTCGTCCTGAGGAGGGCAAACTGAAGCCAAACGGTCATGAAAACATAGCATACCTTCGACGATATTCCAACGACAACAATTGGGCGACGAAGTTTGTCTGTAATTTTCCTTTTCGCTAGTAAACACATTCCTTCGTGTTGATACTAGCTACGCACGAAGGTTTTAAGGTTTTAGAGATCCTCTTTGGTAAAATATATTGATACGTGGATCTGTAACAAGGGAAGTAGTCATAACATGTACAATCTAAGAGTACCCACCTTGTGTAGGGTAGGAAAAGGTCCCCGATAGTTGTTTATATTCACGACTTGGCTCGCAAGGAGCCTTTTATCCGAGATACAGGTAAGGTTGTCCGTTGTTGCATTTAATAATATTATGCAGTATTACTTTATTTTGTATTAAATTTTCAACCGCAGAAATATACTCGCGCAGAAAAAATTACTTGTTTTAATGATGTATATCGGCTTAACAAGAACTTTTTAACAGTGAATATATTGCTTTCATAACTCCGAGGCGACCGGCACAACAGTCATATCTGTATTCCCGATTCAACTCCACACACGTCCTCAAAAGAACCAGAGACTGTTATCATAATACTGATACATTTTTACAACAACGTACAATAATTAACTCACTAGTTTTCTCGTTGTTTATGTTCATATTGGCGCCAGAACAGCAACCATATAACTAGGAGAACTATACAAACCTCCGGTCAGGATTTAAAATTGTTTAATACCGATGCCTTGGATTTTATTTATACTTGACCAGAAATCAGCAAACATTTGCTCCCAGCAGAAATTTTAGCTGTCCCGACGCGCAAAAATTTCCTCCCGCTAAACAAATTCAGTTGGACAATCCGCAAAATTTCCTTGTGCACGGTAGCTAAACCAATAAAACTATGACGTCTTTCCCATACTATTGCATACAAACGCAAAGTTCATAGTCCTATTTTGCTCTGCCATATCGCTCATATTAAAACACAAACTTTCCCGTCCAATTTAACTTTCTTAAAACGTCTCCATTCGTAAAAATACACCGTGAAATTCTCAAACTGCGTTTCCCAGGAAAACGCATTTGACCTATTTTTACCATTCTAAAGCAGCTTGAATGGCTTTACGACAAATGATTGAAAATTTTAAATATAGATACGTAACGTGAGATATCGAAACTAAGAATTTTAATATCTTTGCGGTGACGTAATGTGAATGACAAGTTCATGACAAGTTCTGACATCCCAATACCCTAGGGAAATTAACAATAGGACCGGGGGTGTTCCTCAAATATTTTAGTGACGGTATGTGACGCCCATCTTCAAATCCTAACCGCTTTAACCAACCATATCCTCAATGCCCTAATATAGCTTCTATAACGAAGAAAGAAGAAATCCCCCAGGACAAAAATCCACAAAAATTTGTTAACAAGTTTTGTCCCTTTTTTTCGTAGTGATTCCGAAATCTCGTCTAATGTGCATGCATATTAACGAGATAAAAAGGAAAATAAACTGAATAAATATCGGGCATAATGAAACTACAACTGAGAAATGCAGCCATCAGGACAAATTGTAAACTCAACATTTTGCTATGATGAACCAAGGTTTGTAGAACCATATTTTCCTTAGTCGGGAAAAGATTTGAGAATACTTACAGCTATTCCCGTGCAGCAAGTCTCCAACGTATGCCTGCTCAATTCAGACGCCACGAAGAACGAAACATTCGTGATTCTGGACATAAACTTAATTACTGTCACTTTGAGAACAAATCAAACCTAGGAGTAGACTTCAAAGTGAATTGTAGAACTGTCAACAAAACATCAAGCTATCGATCGCGAGCAAGCGAGCTAATTATATCGCCATGTGTTTTTCCTCGTATTTAGCAACAAGTCGTTCAATTCAAGCGACGAAAACAACCCGATAAAAAATCCATGGCTCAAAACGTCGCTGGTATGCAGTGGTTTCAATTACGACGATCTTTGTAAAACTTACTCAATTTTATGTAAAACGGAGTCTGCATTGTGAGTAATCCACCGGTAATTTTATCATCATGAACACATGAACAAAGAGAATACTTCCCGACATCTTTTAGCGCTAAGAAGAAAACAACCGTGAATAATAAGAGCGAATGTGATGTAAAAATCAACATAATAAAGTTCACCATTCCGCCTTCGAACAATACATTATGAGGAAACGTAATGGTAAGTTCTGAAGTTCCATAAAAGAGTAAAAAGCATAAAAGCTTACTAAATCAAAAATTAAACGAGACCGAAATCGGAGTTTCATTGGGATTCTGCCGAGTCATCAGTAGCACAAGACGTCACGTGAGAAAGCACCAGCCGCCCGAGTGGTTAGTCTTTAAAGCCTTGAGTGTGCTAATCAGACAGTTAATAGCACAAGAAGTGCGGGTGGGTAAAATACCTATACAGGGCATGGACGTGACTTCTTGTGCTACTGATGACTCGGCAGAATCCCAATCACACTTCTACTTCGGTAAGTCTCGTTTAATTTTTGATTCTGCCTCGTCATCATTCGCACTACGAAATCACGTGAGATTTTAAAGCAACTGATAGCACACGAATCAGTAGAAACCCAACTTTAATAACAATATCAGCCTAGCTCAGGACAATTGTTGCAAAAGATGGACCTGAGGCAACCTTTTTTTCATAAAACTTTGCAAAAGTGGCTGCCGAGCCCCAACCCGCAGTTGTCATAATCTCTAGAAGGGATGCATTATTAGCCTTGGCTTTAGATGCTGCAGCCGACCTAACACTGCGAGGCTTGTAAACTGTAACATCAATGCTTTCCCTAGTCATCATTTGTTGAATCCAGCGTCTAATTGTGTCCCTACTGGCTCTCTTATGCGGCTTCTGATGGGTTATAAACAGACCGGATTCATTACCACGCAACAGCTTAGTACTATCAAGATAAACTGAAAATGTGTTAACAACACAAAGTTTGCTATCATAAGGATAAGCATTTAACTTTACGAATAGTTCTGAGGGTGTGCTGCCAGGTTTACTTTGTTTAATGTTACTGCTGAGCATGAATGTATAGGCAGCCTCCTCTCGAACCATTCCGGGAGTGTCAAGAAGATGTAGTGATTGTCCTCTTTGAGCTGTGGTTAATGCCACTAGCATGACGAGTTTCAATGTCAAAACCTTCAATGTGAGGTTCTGGGAGTCGCCCATAGAACCAATATACTGGAGCACTGTATTAACAACCCATGTTTTAGTATAACGAGGAAGTGGGGGCCTGTACTGGAAAAAGCCTTTCATGAACCTTTTAACATCAGGATGCTCACAAAAGGTTTAGAGAGCTGAATCAGGCGTGTTCAAAATGGTAGACAAAGCACATCTTGCTGTGTTTATGCTGCTATAACTTAAACCTCCTTCGTATAAGGTTGTCAGATTCCACAGTCACATTTATACTTGGGCGAACTGGATCAGCCTACCTTTGAGTACAGAAGAGAAGCCATTTCTTGATGTGTACATCGTACTGTTTCTGGGAAGACTGGCGCCAGGATTGTAAGACGATGTTGGTTGCTTTTTCAGAAAAGTCTTTGTCCTGGTAGAGTCTTCGCATAAGTGACAAGCTAACAGATTCAACTTTTTCCTCAGAGGGTGTAGTGTTGGGCACGTTGGCAGTGTTAGCGTTTCCCTGTGGCTGATTACCAATGGAGGATCCACTAGTAGTCTGAGAAATTTGGGGTACCAGCTTTGACATGTCAACAAAGGCACTACTAGTATTCCACCTGCCTTGTTTGATTGAATCTTCTCCAGACATCTCCCAATCTGACTAAACGGAGGAAATGCATAGAAGAAAAAATATTCCAGTTGACTGAGAATGCATCAACAAACAGTGCATCCAGATCAGGCCTCCAGGAAGCATCGGCTGGGCACTGTTTATTTAAACGGGATGCAAATAAATCAATAGTTGGATGACCAAGTCTCACGGTGATGAAGAGATATATCTTTGGATCTAACACACATTCAGTTCGGTCATTAAATTGCCTGGATTCTATATCTGCTTCAATGTTCTGACATCCTGGTAAGTGTGTGGCACTTAAACAGATATTGTGTTCAAAACAGTAGTCCCATATTTTTCTAGAGATTGAGTTACAGTCAGGAGACTTAGAACCACCCATGTTGTTGATATAGCAGACTGCCGTGTTGTTGTCACATTGGACCCGAATGTGAGCTCAGGTTCTCCATGAGAAATAAGTTTGGATGAGGTGTCTACATTAACCATCCACCAATGTAGTTCTGCCCTTTGAGAAAAGGTCATACTAGCCCCAAAATTGCCTTTATTCTCCCTCAAAGCATTAGTTTTGTCTCTTTCTAAAGAACGATAGTGGAGTGGCCCATACTCCACTCCTGGAAGGCTGGACACAATCAGCCCTATAACTTCTGCCAGATTTTGAATAGTGCATTGGTCTTTGCTAACTAGTCTAAGGCAGGCATTTTTCAGTTTTTCCTTGCGGTTTGCAGTAAGCTGGACAGTCATTGTGACTGAATTAAGTAGGAATTTAAGAATGTCAATATCTGTGATGGTATGAGAACCGATTTCTCATCATGAATAGGAAATCCCAGTTCCTGAAGTAACAAGACAGTATCTTGTACATTATTATAACATTCATCATATGTCTCCCCTTGAAGGCAGCAGTCATCTATATACGATGAAGATAAGTGGAATTTTTTTTCCCTAAGTACTGTAAACACTGGTTTAAAGACTTTAGTGAAATTCGTGGCGCTGATGCCAGGCCATTTCGCAAGCAGGTATATCGATACAGCTTGTCCCTCCATGCAAATTTCAAGTATGTTTGGTGCTCCATAGCAATAGGTACAGTATAGTATGCATTCCTAATATCAACAGACGCCATGAAGCACCCTTGAGTCATCAGATCTGTTACAGACTTAAGAGCACTTCTCTGTAAGAATCGAGAAAAGTGGGAAATGAAAATGTTTGACCCCCTTCATATTTTGCATGCAGATAGGTCTTCAGGAGGGATGTTCAAAAAGGACCTTTATTAAGGTCGTTTCTTGGTGCCACTAAACCCAATTTTGACCTCAGAAACTTCCTTAAAAAGTACAAAATGTAAGACATCGTTTCCCCAGTCCATTAATGCTGAACAAATCAAGACTTTCACCAGATGTAAAACCTTTATTCTAGTTTACATTAAACTTTTGGAGCGAATGATGACATGTGAAGGAGAAATATGCGGTACATCCAGAGCAGAATTGTACGTGGACGAACAAAGTTTTCGATGATGGCTTGCTTCGGTTACCTTCCGGGTACTACAAAAGCTGTTGTTATTTGCACTGTGATGGGTTAATGGACCTCCACTGAAGACAAACAGCATGCTCAGCCACAAGAGATGGTTTAGATATCCGAATTTTGTACCGAAAATGTATGCAGTGCGGAAAGAACCGACTTGTTCTTCGAAAGTTGAGAACTGCAGAAAACAGTAAAGTAAGCTTTATTTGGATTGAGATTGTTCAAAAAATAACGGCTATTAACAGCCGATTTGATCAGACATTGATAGAGTGCATGCTATTCTTTAAGACTGAAGACCGATTGAGTTTTCTTAAAGGATTTCTGTCGAATGAACGTAATGTTAATTTCACTAAAGTTTACAACAAATGATTTTTGAAGGTTTTCCTCAGTGAACCAAAGTCCAAAATTAACCCGCCCCGCAGAGATTTTTATAGATTTAGTAACTACAGTGTCTATTTAAACTAGCCACGTAGTCTGAGTTCTAGAATCGGAGTACTTTTGGAAAAAATTAAGAAAAGGTATTGCTAGTTTTACTCGTCAACTAAAATGGCTGAAACACCATCAAGTTGTTTGACCGCTAAGTTAATGTGCTGTTGATGTAAGAAAATGCTACATGCATAAATGTAAACTAAAATAAAGGTTTTACATCTGGTAGAAGTCGTGATTTGTTCAGTATTAACCCCATTCGGCCGGGGGGTGGGGGCACAAAGTGCCCGCGCTAACTTTGAACGATCATAACTTCTTTAATATGTATTCAAACGCCATCAAACTTTGTGACTTTTCCTTAAATTTATCTGGCAACAATTTTATATGACAATTTTTGATCACGTGACTTGATGTTTCCATGGCAACAAGATTTTGACAGCCATGTTTTTTGAAATTTGCATATTTTATTTGAAGAAAAACAATGTTTCTTGGTATAATGTTTATATTTTTACGTCATTCAGCGTTTATTTATTGGTTTTGATTAATTTTGAGTGAATTTTATGGTTTTTAAGAGGTTTTAAAAAAATTCGGAAATCCAAGATGGCGGATCCAAGATGGCGGCCGTATAACTAATTACCTAATAACTACGTCAAATGACGTCACTGTTCTATTGTGCGAACCGCAAAGGAGACAGTTTTGGACGTACTATGTACATTCTAGGTTTCATTGTCGTAGCCTTAATGTTCTTGAAGTTACGCAGGGGGGTACAATGTGCCCCCCCCCACCCAGGCTCAGGAACTCAAAAAAGCCCAGGCCGAATAGGGTTAATGGACTGGAGAAACGATGCCTTACATTTTGCACTTTTTTAGGAAGTTTCTGAGGTCAAAATTGGGTTTAGGTGGCACCCACAAACATCCAGTGTTACCATGGCAACAAAGAAGAAACGACCTTAACAAAGGTCATTTTGGAATATCCCCCCTGAAGACTTGGGGGGGGGGAATATTCCAAAATGACCTGAAGACTTGTGGGCGGCACGGTTGTCTAGTGGTTAGCACGTCGGACTTTCAACCTGAAGGTCGGTGGTTCGAGTCTGGTCTCTGCCATCGTGTTGTTTCCTTAGACAAGAAACTTTACTCCACACTGTCTCTCTCCACCCAGGTGTATAAATGGGTACCGGCGACAAAATGCTGGGGGTAACCCTGCGATGGACTAGCATCCCATCCAGGGGGGAGTAGCAATATTCCTAGTTGCTTCATGCTACAGAAACCGGGTTAAGCTCCGGCCGTGTGGGCCATCGTGGCTCGTGTGCGACTTTACCTACCTACCCCTGAAGACTTACCTGCATGCAAAATATGAAGGAGGGTAAAAAAATTTTCATTTCCCACTTTTCTCGATTCTTACAGAGAACTGCTCTAAAGAAAGTCTATTTCGAGTTTGAAGTCGCTCGCAATGCCTGACAGTACATCAATGTCAGCACAAGCATCTCGTTGCGACTCAGAGCTCTGATTTAACAGACTGTTAATGTTCTGCTCGGTTGACACTGCAGATTTCTGGCTTTTGTCAACTGCGCTTTGTTCAGCGGACCCAGATTGCTGGTTTTTGTCCGACTGTTTCGCTCGTTCAGTTACTGTAGGCGTTTGTATTAAAACTCCGACCTCCGCTTCGTGGGCATCTGTTGGACCTTCCTCGGCATCTGTTGGACCTTCATCGGATACGAGTCGGTCCATCGTTTCCTTCATTTCTCCGATAGTGTCAGTCGAGCGAAGAGGCCAATAGGTCGCTCATGGAACTGATTACAGTTACAATGGCAGAGTCGGCGCAATTGGTGCTTGGCGCCGCGCCGTTCGCAAGATTCGATCCTTCTTTCATTTCGTTGTGGAGCGACGCTTTGTCGACAAAGATCTAGCTCCCAGTAAGACCAAGCAGGTTACTGATTTGGTATTATTCTGGATTTGAGCTAGTACACAAATATTTTGTGAAATATCTTCCTTTTAGTGCAGAACTATGTCTTTAGACCGACTCGAGCAAAGGCGAGAAGTGCACTGACCACTCGGGCGGCTGGTGCTTTCTCACGTGACTTCGCAGTGCAAATGATGACGAGGCAGAATCCACGGCAAGGAAGCGAAAACGTTTACTCGATTGCACAATGTGGTCTGCAGGTGTCCGCGCGTGAATACGCAAAGGAAGCGGTAATCCTGACTGTGCATAAGTAAATGTCGATCTTGTAAAATCCAGGTTTTGAATTGCGCGAGTTCACGCGCGGATATTGTGAAACCCCCATTTTTTGTTGTTTCAATATTTTTTCCCTTATCAAGAGGAAAAATCAGACAAAATTTAAAAAAATTCTGTGTAGGGAATTTTTCACCGCTCACAAATTGTATTTTTTTATGTTTAAAAAAATCTGCTCCAAGGATTTTTTTAAAATAATTTTATACTTTCCTCTTTAAGTGCCAAAAGTTATCACGTTAAAAAAATGGGGGTCACCGGGTTAACTTTTTAGTTATAAGCCCCAAAGTTTAATAGAAGGTCTGAATGATCCACACATATCGTTACCATGGTAACCATCGATGACGAAAAAACAGTCAGTTTTGGTTAACAACTAAATGTACATTTTAATTTTACCATAATTTAATTATGGCCTTGGCCTGATGTTTTGTTGTTATTTTCCAAAGTTTATACAGTCAAAAAGCCGAAAACTGCTACGAGCCACCTTAAGAGCAGTTCTCTGTAAGAATCGAGAAAAGTGGGAAATGAAAATTTTTGACCCCCCTTCATATTTTGCATGCAGATAGGTCTTCAGGGGGGATGTTCAAAAATGACCTTTGTTAAGGTCGTTTCTTCTTTGTTGCCATGGTAACACAGGATGTTTGTTGGTGCCACTAAACCCAATTTTGACCTCAGAAACTTCCTTAAAAAGTGCAAAATGTAAGACATCGTTTCTCCAGTCCATTAATACTGAACAAATCAAGACTTTCACCAGATGTAAAACCTTTATTCTAGTTTACATTTATGCATGTGGCATTTTGTTACATCAACTGCACATGAACTTAACGGTCAAACAACTTGATGGTGTTTCAGCTATTTTAGTTGACGAGTAAAACTAGTAATACCTTTTCTTGAATTTTTCCAAAAGTACGCCGATTCTAGAACTCAAACTACGTGGCTAGTTTAAATAGATACTCTAGTTACTAAATCTATAAAAATCTCTGCGGGGCGGGTTAATTTTGGACTTTGGTTCACTGAGGAAAAACCTTCAAAAATCATTTGTTGTAAACTTTGGTGAAATTAACATTACGTTCATTCGACAGAAATCCTTTATGAAAACTCAATCGGTCCTCAGGCTTAAAGAATAGCATGCACTCTATCAATGTCTGGTCAAATCGGCTGTTAATAGCCGTTATTTTTTGAACAATCTCAATCCAAATAAAGCTTACTTTACTGTTTTCTTCAGTTCTCAACTTTCGAAGAACAAGTCGGTTCTTTCCGCACAGCATACATTTTCTGCACAAAATTCGGGTATCTAAACCATCTCTTGTGGCTGAGCATGCTGTTTGTCTTCAGCGGAGGTCCATTAACTCATCACAGTGCAAATAACAACAGGTTTTGTAGTACCCGGAAGGTCATCGCAGCAAGCCATCATCGGAAACTTTGTTCGTCCACGTACAATTCTGCTCTGGATTTACCGCATATTTCTCCGTCACATGTCATCATTCGCTCCAAAAGAAGATAAAACGGTTTTCTGTTTAATCTTTTACAGTCAATCACATTAAGCGAGGCATTTTACCCCTTTTTTTCTCCGTTCTTTATACGTCTTTCGAAGTCCAGGCCACCAATTCAGGCAAAGCCCTGTTGGTCAGCGATAGAATCTAAAATACAACGTTCCTTCGTAAAATGTTTAACGTGGCGTCCTCATCCTATTACCTTATTATAGGAAATTAACAATGCACTTTATTAACGTGATTTTACAAAATTCGCGTTAATTTAATGTATCTTAATTAATGTCGATGTAAATTTAATGCACGCTATTTCACAACATTGTTATTTTAAAGCACCTTTATTTCATTACATAACCTTATTAGTTCATGACTCCTCTATTAGCTCTTCAGAGTCACATTTCACGGAGGCTTTGAAAAATCTTTTGAATTGATAGAGTCTAGTTAGGCTTCAAAACCAAATTTTCGGCTTTAAAAATAGCTTAGAAACATCCGTGCACTTGTCTTGGAAGGTTTTAATGACGGAAGCCAAAACGCAGTTTGGCGTTCAGAAATGTAAAGTGCGAGTTTGCAGAATTATGAAAATCGCAGTAAATAAAGCAAGATGCTTATCGAAAAATTCGCGTTAATTTAATGCATGTAAACCTAACTTTTGAAAAAACGCGTTAATTTGGTGTAACGTAAATTTTCTTCGCATTGTCAACGTGCATTGTTAATTTCCTATAATAAGGTACATTGTCACTGACTGTCGATCCTATTCTGTTTACGTTGAGCAGCCTAAGGGTACGTATTCCCATTCTTTTGTTTTCTGATACGTAGACATGTGAACAAAATAAAATACCAAACAATAGGCATGGGTATTGCCTTTAGTTTTATTTTTGGCGGTATCCAGGAAGTCAGTATTTACTCTGTGAACTCCGTTTATGGTGAATTTTATTCACAGCTGTCTGATCATGATGAGTGATTCATGACGAGAGAATCATAGCCGGTGAATCATGTCTGACAAACCCCGGCCGGGTCTGTACAGTGAAATCGGCTGTACGGGAATGACTAGTATTTCAGCCACATATTTTAGAAGTCTACGCAATTAAAATTCGAGGAATCACGTGTCTGTTGAAAAAACATACGGAGACGCATAAAACTATCTTAAGTATTAGGAGACAATCAGCTCAAGAGCAACTACCGGCAAGAAAATGGTGGGAAATATAATAAACAGTTTGAAAAAAAGTTTGCCGTTTGGCGAGAGTTCTTTGTCCTTTGACAGCTATTTTTAAATGGAAGAAGGAAAGTTTCAGTCGCAAAAGTGATCATCAAATGACGTCAGAAAACAAAATTATAGCCGCAGACTGTATTCTATGGAGCTTTGCATTAATCAGAAAATGAGAAAACCACCTACAAATACGATATTCCTCATTTAACTGCATGAGCAAAGCTGACTTTTTCAGAGGTTCAAAAGTTCCCATCAAGTTCGTCTGTTTTGTGGGTCTCCCGTTTATCTTATCGGTACCGATACATTTTTTTGCCGTACCAATCCGAGTACGAATTCATGATGAGAAATGCTCTGATGGTTGCGATTTGGTAAAGCAAAAAAACTAGGAAGAAACAGACTAGAGTGTACTCTTCTTCCAGTTCTTCCATTTTCCGACATTGAGATCTGAGTGACATCCGCATCATAGAAATTCAGTTGTGGGAACCTATTGTAATTTTATGAGTATAAAAAGACTGCTTGTGTTTCGCTACAATACCCCCCCCCCCTCCACCCCCCCCCCCCCACCCGCCCTCCTAATCTCTCTCCCTCTTAGTCTATTAAGTATTTGGGGAGAGGGGGCGTTTAACAGAGGATTTACGGTTCTTATCTCCTAGTGTAATACTTCAAATATATACTCTCCTTCCCCTAGAAAGTGTGTACAAATTTATTTTTTTGGATACTATGCACTTACGTTAGTGACTGACGCAAAGTTATTCGTGGCAAAAAGTTAGAAAGACAAACGGAACGCAACAGCTGCAGCTTTGAGCGGCGAGCGCGCTAGAACAAATTTGTTTTGATGGTCAAGTGGCCATTGATAGATGAAAGTAGATTCAGCGAAAATGAAAAGTTCTTTCTTGAAAGCAAGTTTTTGCATAGAGAGAAATCAACTAAAAGAGGACGAGCGATCGAAGCGGTAACAAAGAAAATGCCAAGAAAAGTTAAAGACGCAAAAATTCGGTTGTTTACAATTGAAGCATTCCTAAGGAGACGGCAAATCTGCTCGTACTTTCCTTGCTTTGCAGCAAAAGAAAAAATAAATAAATAAAAGAAGCAGCTCACCGAGTCATAGAACAGGCATTAAACCAAAAACGAAAATATTGTTATAATATCAGAAGAAAGCATCCAGTCGTTCACCTTTTGTTCACGTTTTCGTTTTTATCAGCAAAGAAATGTACGGGAAATGTAATCTATTGTAAATAGAAAGAAAATCTAACAAAAGAAGAGTTCTGGCATTCCAATTCCAATACTTTCTGGCACCTCAATATGATGCGGACGCCATGTTGGCATTTTATGAAGTCAAATCTTATTCTAGTTATACCGCTGACCAGAGATGTTTTTGCCTGAACTGGTGGCCAGAACTACGAAAGAAAGGCGAAAGAAAGAAGGTAAAATGTTTAGCTAAATGTAATTGATCGTTAAACTATTAATCAGAAAACCCTTTTATCTCTTTTTGGGACGAATGATGACATGTGACGGAGAAATATACCGTAAATCCAGATTAGAAATGTTCGTGGACGAACCAAAGCTTCCGATGATGGCTTGCTGCGGTGACCTTCCGGGTACTACAAAAGCTGTTGTTATTTGCACTGTGATGGGTTAATGGACCTCCACTGAAGACAAACAGCATGCTCAGCCACAAGAGATGGTTTAGATACCCGAATTTTGTGCAGAAAATGTATGCTGTGCGGAAAGAACCGACTCGTTCTTCGAAAGTTGAGAACTGCAGAAAACAGTAAAGTAAGCTTTATTTGGATTGAGATTGTTCAAAAAATAACGGCTATTAACAGCCGATTTGACCAAACATTGATAGAGTGCATGCTATTCTTTAAGTCTGAAGACCGATTGAGTTTTCATAAAGGATTTCTGTCGAATGAACATAATGTTAATTTCACCAAAGTTTACAACAAATGATTTTTGAAGGTTTTTCCTCAGTGAACCAAAGTCCAAAATTAACCCGCCCCGCAGAGATTTTTATAGATTTAGTAACTAGAGTATCTATTTAAACTAGCCACGTAGTTTGAGTTCTAGAATCGGCGTACTTTTGAAAAAATTCAAGAAAAGGTATTACTAGTTTTACTCGTCAACTAAAATGGCTGAAACACCATCAAGTTGTTTGACCGTTAAGTTCATGTGCAGTTGTTGTAACAAAATGCCACATGCATAAATGTAAACTAGAATAAAGGTTTTACATCTGGTGAAAGTCTTGATTTGTTCAGTATTAATGGGCTGGAGAAACGATGTCTTACATTTTGCACTTTTTAAGGAAGTTTCTGAGGTCAAAATTGGGTTTAGTGGCACCAACAAACATCCAGTGTTACCATGGCAACAAAGAAGAAACGACCTTAACAAAGGTCATTTTTGAACATCCCCCCTGAAGACCTATCTGCATGCAAAATATGAAGGGGGGTCAAAAATTTTCATTTCCCACTTTTCTCGATTCTTACAGAGAACTGCTCTTAAGACCGTAAAAAAGTTCACAAAAAACATAAACAAAATTTCCGAATACAATACACCGGATGCGTATCAAAAATTGCCCGAGAAACTGATTTGGAAATCAAAATTGCAAAAAAATACACAAACATATTTGCATATTAAAAGGCGACGCGAATGAAGTTGGAACTATAAAATCCAAGACTTGTTTTGTTTACACAGGTTTACATAAAATCGCTTTTCAACCTATGTAATGCATAAACGAACACAATACAAACAAAACACAATCTTCTTTTCAAAAATATTATTCAAATCTTCATAAGTTTATGTTTAAAAGCAAAGCGCAAACCATTTATAGCGCATCGAGGCCGAGCTGTCTTCGATGACAGAAATTAAAACGACTGAATTTGCGCACGTTTCAAAAAAATTCTCCAAAACTAACGAGAATGCAAAGAAAAGTCAATCACAGATTGATATCAACATAAATTCTCATCCAAAAATTACCTTTAAGTCCCTCGATCGACTGCTGGAAATTATTTACATCTCCGCTTCTTCAGTTCTGAAATCCGACCGAAGTGAGGAACATCTCCCCGCATTGCTCCCGCATTAATAAAAACGTATGGAGTTCCTTGAAGCAAGATTATATCCCTGAAAGCTCTTCTTTTCCACCATAGCGGCTTCTGATTGTTGTCTTGAGTAGCAAACCGCGAAAAAATGCAGGGAAATACGAAACGGTTTTCTCCGCAAATTAAACACAGCAAAACATCAAAAGTGTTTTCCCAGCTGACGTGACATTCGGCTGTTTAGCCGCGTGAAAACAAAGCCTCGCTTTGGTTTCAAAATTGATAAGATCCCGGATGTTGTTTGGCGTCACACGCGCATGTTTTGCAACGTCATACCAGCCCGCGAGCCGGCCTTGCGCGACGCTCCGACGCGCGCATGGACACACATGTTACGGACGCGCGCCCGCGAAACTTTCCGCTAGCCATGACCATGAAAAAAAAACGGGCCTAGGTTCTATGAGTATGGGGTTCCGCAGCGAGAGCTCCGCTATTAAGATTTAATATCTTTAACCCTATTCAGATTGGGGGGGTGTTCGAACCCCCCCCCCCCCTCCTCCAGTAAAATTGTGATAACTCTTGCACCAAATAGCTATGAGGCTGAAATTTTCTGACTTTTCCTAGAATTTATCTAGGGACGTTTTGGTATCCATAACATGTCAGTGTGATTAACAATGTTGCCATGGCAACCGGTTTTTGACACATAGGTTTTCAAAATATTAAAATATGTTGAATTTTGTATTTTAAGATCTTGTTCTTTGACTTATAGTGCATTTTCTTGTTAGAATAGTTTTTTTCTTGGGACTAGTTCTTGAGAGACATCAAACATTTTTAACATCAAATATTTGGGAGGGAGGGGTAGGTAAATTTTTGCTTTCTTTTACTTATAGACAAACATTTTGTACTATTTATTAAATAACGCTTCTAAGTTCATTGTTTGGATAATAGACATTAGTTTGATGCGTGTTTTATACATTCTGATCCTTTTATCTTTTAGATATTTTTTAAATTTTAGCGGAGCACTTGCCAGGCCGAAGGCCTGGCTGCGCAGCTCCATACTCATAGAACCTACGCCGTGATTTTTCATGGTCATGGCTAGCGGAATGTTTCGCGGGCGCGTGTCCGCCCGCCGGCCGCCCGCCGTGTTGGAACAACATCCGGGATTTTGAAAGCAAGGCTTTGTTTTTCGCGCGGCCACACAGCCGTGAGCTCGGTAAACACTTTAGTTGTTTTCTTGTGCCTAGCGGAGAACTAAACTCGTTATTTTCCTGCATTTTTTCGCGGTTTGCTACTCAAGACAGGGATACTAATTAAGGTATACTCAGAAGCCGCTTTAGTGGAAAAAGACGAGCTTTCAGGGATAAAATCTTGCTTCGAGGAACTTCATGTATTACATTTTTAACAATGCGGGAGATGATTTCAGAACCAGAAGCGGAGATTTGAATTTCCAAGCAAGCGAGGAACTTAAAGGTTAAACAGATTACAGTTTTCGATGAGAATTTATGTTGATATCAATCTGTGAGTGACTTGTTATTAGTGTTATTGTTAGTTTTGGCGAATTGATTTTAAAACGTGCCTATCTCTTGAATTTCATTGAAGAAAGCTTGAACTCGATGAGCTATAATTACATGGTACGCGTTTTGCTTTTAAACGTAAACTAATGGAGATTTGAATAAATTTTTTCGAAAGAAGATTGTGTTGTCCATTTTTATGTGTTTGTTCATTCATTAGATAGATTGAAAAGCGATTTTATGTAAACAAAACAAGACTTGATTTTATAGTACAGTTCTATCTTCACTCGCATCGCCTTATGCAAATATGTTTGTGTATTTTTGCAATTTTTGATTTTCAAATCAGTTTCTCGGGCAATTTTTGACAAACATAAACTGTATTTTATTCGGAAACTAGTGGTACTATTTATTCTAGACAGAGAAAAGTTGTTTTTGTGAACTTTTGTATGGTCTATAAAAATGTACTGTGCAGACGGTCGCGTAATACTGTTTTTGAGAATTGCTAAAATTGAAAATAGCCCCTTCGTCAATCTTAATTCTTGTGCTTCCAACCTTTCACCTTAGTTAAGTTTCACCTTAGTTAAGCTTGTTCAAAGTGCGACGCTGTTAGGCTTGGGCTAACTATATATATTAATTTAAACAAAAAAAAAATCAAAGATGGCGGATCCAAGATGGCGGATCCAAGATGGCGGACAATAATTTCAAAATTATAGTTTTATCGCTTTTTATTGCTTTTTCTCGCTTTACAAGTGTGTCCTTGTTTGTATTTATTGTTTAAATATTAAAGAGATGATTTTACAGTTATATTTGATATTTTAAGTATCTGGATGGAAAAATATCAAAGAAACGTCGGAAAAAATACGTCATTGTGACGTCATAATTGGGTGTGGCAGGTCCAAACTGGGTGTGGGGTTTCCTTGTATGGAGATGAACATTGTGTGAAAATTTCATCGTCCTAGCCCTACTGGTTCCAGAGATGTAGAGAGGGGGGTGTTCGAGGAGCCCCCCCCCCACCAGTTAGAGATTACCAAAAAAAGCCCAGTCTGAATAGGGTTAATGTACTCATCAATAGTAACCCCTGGGTCATACATTCAAATTTATATTGTACATGTAGTTATAACAATACAAGTCTTTAGAGTACATACATATATGTGGAATATAATGACTTTATCAAAAGTTTACCATGCTTAATTTGTTGTGATGTGGTTGATCGTAAAATTGGCAGCAATACACAAGCAAAGAAAAAACAAGGGCAGTACTAAATGAAGTCATACCCGTTACTGTAATTTCATCGCCACCCTGTACGCGAAAGTTTGTTCTCCCGGTCAATGTATAAGTGCGTTGTGCTTCTATCTCCACTGTAAAAAAAATTAACAGAAAAATGGAATCATTTATCAACTCAATGACTAGAAGGCAGACGAAAAACGAGCAAGAAAAATAAGATTAGAGGGGATCAAAAGAATGAAGCTGAAAAGATTGTGTAGCTGTCTAAAATGAAGGGGTTTTAACATGTTATGCTGTTGCTATTTAACCTGTTAAAAGGTACCATGTCTTGTTTAACAATGTCTGGACATTTATTTATTTGATACCATTATTATAACATCAACTGATAAACAGTGGTAGTATCGATCCATCAAAGTGTAAGTACTGGAAATTGCTAGAACTCGTTGTTCATGAAATTTCTTTAAACGGGCTATGTCGCAAGGTGAGTCTGCGCAATGAGTTCCTGTCATGTGAGGTCACCTGACGTCACACATGTCAGATTTCTATTGTTCCCTCCCGGATCGCGGCAAGTTTTATCGCGCTTACACTCGTTTCGAACCACGTGAGGTAAACAAACACACGATCGATTTCGCTTTTAAATTCCTCCCCAACTTCCACCACTACTGGAAGACATCGAAGTTTTCGAAGGTACGACTAACAAATCGCAGAAATAATTTACCAAATATCTAGCCAAGTAAATACTCTAACTAATTTGTAAACTTGAGATCTATCCTTCCACGCAATACGACGGGATGGAACGGATTGCAGCGAATTCGACAGTATATGGCCGCCAACTTGATTACAAGCCACCGGACATTTTTCAAGTTGTTAGTTCCCAGTACTCACCTGCCATCCTCGCGACATAGCCGCTTTTAGCAGTTGGTTCTGTCTCTTAGACACATCACTGTCAAGCTGTTGTGTTCTGTCCTGTCATGCATGTCTGTCTGTCTCTATGGTGGATGATCTATTTTTTATCGCGATAACCGTCTCAACATCCTACTTGACTATGCCTGAAATACATACTGTACATTTATAATATGACAATGAAAGCAGGTTTGTTTCTTGCAGTGTAGCGGGTGCTACAACGTTAACATGAATACATGTTCTAGCACCATAGACCATCGAATTTTAAAAAGTCTGTGGTGCAAAAATAATTGTGGCCTCACTAACCACTGCTTTTATGATTGGGTAATGATGAAATTTAATGATGATGTTAAGAGATCAGTATTTTTTAATTTCCTGACTGTTATATCGGTGTTTTGGCTTTTATTGTTTACTGTTAATAATATTATATTTTTAGATAAGATCGTTCGGGAAAATTCATTATACGGTAAAGGTTTTGACAGTACATTTGTGGTTTTCTTTGAAAAGGTGCCGACAATGATCCACATACGAATATTGCCTAAAACTATCCTAGAGAGCCATCTCGTTAATACGAAACAAGGTAAGGTTAATTTTAGAGGCCGCAAGAAACCAAACTTAAGCGGCTATTACTCTTCTTGTAACAAAGACAAAGAAACTCTAGCCCTATTATTTTTCGAGCTAGCAATCAAATGACGGTATAACTAAACATTGTAAAGACGTAAGAGCTAAACGCTGAAGGTCTTGTACACAACACCAAGAAACCCACAGGAGTCATTTCAGGCCTGTCAAAATAGTTCCCGATAGTACCAATGTATTCGAATCGGGTCGCTGAAATGGCTTGTTGAAATGCTTGGTTTGTCATTAAATTCACGCAAACACAATTTGACTTGTAAACGAACGCAATTATAAAGTGAATGCCATTATTATGTATAGTTTAAAAACGAGCAGTAGTGTATTATCAGGTTTAAAAACTCGAGGCGAAGCCGAGAGTTTTTACACCTGATAATACACGTGCTGCGAGTTCTTTGAACGGCTTCAAAAACATTCTTTCAAAAGCGTGTCCCTTCGGAATTAAAACAATTGCGCTTTTGTGCAAAGAGGAATTTAGCATACGAGAAAAACAAGTGGACTAGACTGATTAGCATACAACACATGTGCCACGCCTTCGACGAAGTGAACATTGCTTCCCGGCTCCTGTCGAAAGTTTTGGGATTTTATAGTTCTGAGGGAAAACATCTACTGAAAAATGCTATATTAAAGTTGTCAGGTACGGTAGATGAAACGGCTGACAATTTTTTTTTTCAGAGGTAGAGAACGAGAAGAAATAAGCAGCTTGCATCTGCGAACCAGTCGCTTACCTGCCAATTTACACGAGGGCGCTAGTGTCATTCAAATAACGGCTCACTTGTTAAGCTGTTGGTTGTTTATTTTGTTGAGAAGATTCCAAATAGAATGGCGAAAGACCAGATTTCGTAAAACAGTACTGCACAAAATTATTAAAGTCACCATTTGTTGCCCTAAGAATCCTGAACAATTACTACCCATATTAGTAATCTTTATATAAAGATTACGTGTGATCTTAATATATATAAATATCACGATCATTTTAAAATCATTCTCATTAAAAATTCACCGATAATTGCATTGTGTGCCCATTCAGCCCCGAACTCCCCTGTGACTGAAATCAAAGCCGCCACCGGGCTTTTCATAATGACCATAGATTACCAGGTATAAAGGCTCATACACGTGATCGATTTGCGTCGTGTGATTGGCTGATATGCGCATGAATTATTAATGGCAATAATTTTGAATGGCAATTCGAAAATAGAGAATTGAATACAATACCATAGAATATATTAGAATATATAACTTTACCTTATAAAATGGAGGTGTGCAATGTACAATGGAGCTAACACCCTAAATCGGGCATCATATGTATTTTTTCCTCATTAGCCCTTCTATTGTTGTTTTTATTTTATATTTGGACACAATAATTTATTTCCCGCCAAAATGTAAATATATTAGTTTATGCTATATGATTGGCGGAAAAGTACTTGTTGGCGAACGGCCATTTGATCAACATGGCGGACCGAGAGCGGTCCGATGTGTTTATCCGATCCGGCTAGCCGATGTGTTTATATTGTTTTCCGGTTAGTCGATGTGTTTATATTGTTTGCCGGCCAACCTTTGTGATAATTGTTAACGGAGGTGTTTATATTGTTTCCCGGCCAGCCGATGTGTTTTTCATATAAGTTCGCGCCAAAATTTTCCTGTTAGCCGATGTGTTTGTATTGTTTTCAGGCAAGCCGCTGTGTTTTATATATTGTTTGCCGGCTACCTTTGTGTTTGTTATAGTTTCGCGCTAGGATTTCCTGCTGACCAATGTATTTATATTGTTGTCCGGCTAGCCTATGTGTTTTTTATATAGTTTCGCGTCAAGATTTCCGGGCTGGCCGACGTCCTTATCTTGTTCTCCAGCTTTCCAATGTGTTTACAGTGCATATTGTTTTCTGGTTATTAACTTATGGATATGCTTATTTTGTTTTCCGGCCTGCCGATGTATTTTTTTAGTTAGCTCGTGCTTTTTCTTATAAGCGCGCCAAATTGGCCGGCTAGCCGACGTGTTTTATATTGTTTTCCCAGTTTTAAGAAATGTTATAATAATTTCCTGGTTAGCCTATGTGTCACAGTTTTTTTCCGGTTAACCGATCTGTTTATCAAATTTTTCGCGCAAACTATTCCGTCTAGCCGATGCGTCTTTTATCATTCTCTGGCTAGCCGATGTATTTATATTGTTTCCGCCTTGTCGATGTACTTATTGTTTCCCGTCAAAGGCGTCAAAATTTTTACGACTATATCATGTGTTTTTATTTTGTTTCCCATTGCATTATTTTCACATAAGTTTATGTATGTATTACTTTTTGTATGCCCGTCTGTCATTCGCTTTACCACCTTTTTTATTCTTTATTTAGGGGGCCTTGTTCAGGCATTGTCTAAGCGTATTGATGCCTTGGAAAGCCGGAAGATTGATGTACAGACTCAGATCGATATCATTAGTTTATCCACTTATGGCCTCCGCCATCTGTCGGATTTTGACAAGTACACAGCAATGTCTATGGCCGAGTCTTTGGTTGATGATGCTCGGCATAATCACCACTCTAAGGTAGCGTTTCTCTCGGCAGCAGTGCAAACGCTTCATGGTCATCTTCAAAAGTCTACGCAGATCTTCAAGGCCTACTTTCTTGCTTCATTTGCAGATAAGGACTATACCAAAGTCCTTGATAGCATTGCCAAAGTGGATAAATCTCTTCGATCGGAGTCAACTCGTCAACGCCTTAACCCGCCTACCTCACGATTTCATGCGATTATTTGTTACGAGTGTGGCCGTTTGTTATACCTCGCCCAGGTTTCAGTTAAGAAGGAATCCGCCGCCATATGGTTCTAGAGGAGTAAGCTGTCCTTTTCCTTTCCAGATGCCTTCTCGTGGACGCCTATCTACTTACCTTATCTGTATTGTCACTTCCGTTGTCATTTTCTTTGACGTATTATAACTTACTATTAAAGATTTTTGTCCGCATTTAATGTCTGGCCCCCCACTCCATTTTCCCTGCTCTCGGATGACAGTTTTGAAAGGGAAATATATTTTCCTGTCGTATTACTGGATCAAAGCTGTCATCCCCTGAGCCACTTTTCGAACGTATTTATTCCCGTTCTTTCATTTTCCCATTCGTTGTAGCCTCCGACTAAGAGTTTTAAGTCCATTATGGATATACCACATTGGGAATGTACTCCTAATTTCGACCCTCTTGGCGTTGCTAAGCATTCCGTCCGCTGGATCCAGTGGGATGGCTCTCCTATCGAAGTGGCTCAGGGGGTGGCAGTCGAGAATTTGCACATATCTTCACATTTTCGCAAAACAGTCGCTAATGGTGAAGCCCTTGGTAACGTTTCGACGTTTTCTTTCTGTGACCCTGGCGCCTTTATTGCTGGAAAATTGCATGCTTGTCGCCCTGTTTGGGACCATAACGCTGACGTTCACCGTTGTGATCTGCCTCCAACAGTTTTGAAATGGAGTAAGAACTATGTAGATGTACATGACTTTTTTCAGCCTTTTAAGGGTAAATTTAAAGGGGAGAGTTTTGATTCGGCGCTACCTCCCCTCAAACGTTTTCCAAATTCACTTACCTGTAAACCGTTTGCACAATTTATATTAGATACCATTATGAGTAGCCTAGCTACTGGGGCTATTTTCCTAGCGGGTAAAGTAGGATATGTCACTCCCCCTCATTAAATTATGCCTTTAACCATTGAACCATACAAAACCCGACTTTGCAACGAGAACCGTCATCTCAACCTCTGGATTAAGGACTCCTTCTTTTCTACGGCTTCCCTATCTGCACCTCCGCGTTACGTGTCCCCAGACTCTTTCCTATCGGTTTGTGATGACAAGTCTGGCTATGACCACGTTTTTTTTAACTCCGGACAGCCGTACTTATTTTAGTTTTCAGTGGGCCGGATGGTTTTTCACTAGTAATACCATCATTTTCGGGTGGAAATCTTCGGCATACGTTTACCATTCAATTGGGTTACTAGCTTCGCACTATTCTCAGTACCGACAATAAAGCAAGAATATTTCCATAACAATAGATATCCAGTTGTATATATAACCACCATTCTTTATTGTGCGCATTTGTCGAACAACATCTCAGAGTGTGGCCAGCGATTTTTTCTCATCCACGCAGTGCAAGCGTCATGGCTGAACCACCGCCGCCTGTCGAACACTCCTTTCATGTACGTGTCCAAGACGTAAACGAAGTAGAAGATATGTGCCTGTGCAAAACGCCCCGGTCGCAGTTCCAATGAGTTCAATGCGAAGACCCGGCCGCGAGTAATGCTCCTCCCGTGGAAAATCCTGACGCATAATGGGCCGTTGAAAATCAGTTCTAGTATGATTTATTTCCACGTGCGGGTATTTTAAATGTTGTCAAATTTTAGCCAAATGTCACAATCTAGAACTAGCCGCCGAATTTAGTAGCATTGGTTTTACCGCTCAAAATAGTGAGGAGCGCTTGGCCACCATAGCAAATAGCAAACAAAAGCAAGGTTAGGAAGGCACGGATGGACAAGATTTAAGATTACAACGGTTTGCAATTCAGATTTTCGATAACCGGTTCGCCTAACAGTTTTCAAAGATTATATTTGCTGTGTGTAAATTTAAATGACAAAGTTCAAAATTCAAATGATAATTTCCAAGCTAACGTCAAGTTTTCATGGCGACTAATCAGAAACTGTCGTTACACAGTCCGTTTAATGCGTTTTTATTCTCATGCCACCCGCTTCAAGATTTCAAGAGTTACAAAGTGCTCATTTTTGCTAGACAGGGACAGTTTGAACTTTGTAGTTTATAAACGTTCTTTGACTTCTTAATTGACGAACAGATGCTGTTTGCTCAATTTTAATTTTCATAGCACCTCGGATTAGTGGTGTTTTTCGTGCACTGTATCCCCTTGGGACATTGATTGGAATATTTCTGAGCGCCTATAACTAAGTGCTGTTTATCAGTGATGACCGGGGGTCTTTTGTTTTGTTTTTGTTTTGTTTCTCTCTCTTTTTTTCATTGTTTCTCTCTTGGTACCAGTTTGGGCTGAATATGGCTTGAAACAGGGGTAAAACTCTCCTCCCGGTTTATCTGGGTCAAGCTGTCATTCCTCCTTTTCTGGTGGCCATAGTATCCGTGGAGTTTCCTTTTCACTTCTTTACCTTTTCGGGATGTTTCTTTTGTAGAAGAAGACAAAAGGTGCTTCCTTTTGTTCTCAATGCAGTTTTGATCCGACACCATGCGTTTCACGTTTTCCGCTCCAGGGTTTCCAATGGGCAGTCATGATATGTGGCCACTTGATGGAGGAATTACAGCTCCTTGTTTTGACCGCAGTTAAAATTGTTCAAGATATAACCTTGCGCCTTTTTACTCTAGCTTTTCCTCGTTAACTTTCATTTTGGAGAATGGGAGGATAGCCTAGCATTTAGGCCAGTTTTCTTTAGGGACATTCTTGATAAGCGGTCAAGCTGGTGCATCTGGAGACCATTTCATTTTCACCCTACCATATCTCATTGTATATTCATATGTATTGTAGGTAGTGAGAATATGTTACTATTTTAGATCTCTCCTCATTCCCTGCTCGTTGTATATTGACGATTGTCATTCTTGGGAGATTCAGTTGTATTATGACTCTCCAGCGTATGTCCATCTTCCTTCTAACTGTGACAAGTCTTTCGCCAGGGCTTGCTCTGCCATTTTTCTTGTTTGCCATTCTCTTCTTGCTTTGGGGTATCTTTTGGGTCTCAAGAAATCCTGTCTGATGCCTCGACAGGTTGGTCCGTACCTTGGTTTTCTGGTTGATTCTGTGGGCCAGGCCTTCCTTTTTATTGCAGATAAATGGCGCAATTTTGTTTCTTTGGTGCACCACGTCCTGAGTTTTGGTTTGACTGATGTCAAGACCCTTCAACGTTTATCCGGAAAATGCATTTCTTTTTTTCCCTTGCAGTCCCGGCTGCTTGTTTATTTATAAACGAGATTAATATTGCAATCGGAAGAGGCATTCGTAGATCCCGACTTATTGTCGTTTCTGGCCCTTTGAGAGACGAGATAACGCATTAGGTGTTTCTGGAATCCTGGAATGGCTATGTTCCCTGGCGCAAGGGTTTCCACTACCAGCCAAATTGTGCACCAATGCTTCCTCCTTTGCCTTGGGGTGCATTTTTAATCCTGATTCCAAGGCCACTGTCTCTAGTGATTATTGCCCTTCGGATCATCACGCCCTTTACATAAATAATAAGGAAACCTTGGCTCTTGTGAATGCTCTCGAAACCATCTCTTCTCCTCTGCGTGATACTTGGGATATATATTCTGATAGTCAAACTCTTATCCAGTGTTGGAAGCGCCAGGGTTCTTAATCAACATTCATCTTTATTTTTATTACTTTCCATCCTCCCTTAATCCTGCGCATTCACCCTCCCGTTGTCGCCTTCTACTTGGTCACGCCTTCAAGCTGTTTTCAGAGGCCCTTTTGGTCACTCCGTTGACTTGATGGATTTGCCATCAAATGCTCAGTGTGCTTTAGATGGCTCGTTGCTCCCTTTCATTCTTTTCTCCTTTTCCTGTTCGATTCCTGGCTCATCTGAAGTCAATATGTTTACTCAGCGCCCAGATGGGGGGAGTCAACTATTTTCAAACCCATATGTTTTCCCTCCTATCATTCTTATTCCCCATGTTTTTTGTTTTATTAAGGGCTTGTCTGCTCCCTGTACCTTTGTTATCCCTCATATTCTCTCCCTCAGAAACTTCTGGTGGCCTTTATTCCAACCCCTAGAATCCTTTGTCTTGGCTCCGAAAAGATCTACGGGTGTTGTCTTTCCCCCCTCCGAGGGAGGTCTCTCTTCTTTCTGCCACCTTTCACGGGACATATGGGTATTTCGTTTTCATCCCTGATTTGTATTACATAAATTTTTCTCAGTTTCGCAGTAGCTTCGTTTTTCCTACTTATCTTGTATTAGTCTTTCCTGCTTTCAATTTATTGCAATTATTTATTGCAATTCGGGACAACATACATGCTGTAATCAAATCGTAATAAATTTCTTTCTTTGTTTTCTCACGTTGAGGCGTTCCGTATATTTTTTTACTCTCGATTAATTAAATTATTTTTTAATCTCGATTCTTATTAGTTTAGCTACATTTCCTTCCTTTTAATCCCTTCATTCCTTCTTCTCTCCCTTTAGAACCTCCATTCTGTTCCGCGCCTGTTTATCCCTGCAGTTGCCTGTCCTAATGTTCACTTATTTCGATTTTGCTGGATGTGTGGTTATCACAGGCGCCCAGTTTTTCATCCTGTTCCAGCTCCAGCTTACTTCGATCTTGCTTCTATTGTTCAGCGTATTGCCTCCTTACAGTCCCAGCATTTATTCCCGTCCTATTCGACCTAACAAAAGCTCTCACTTAAGACTGAATTAGAGAGCTTCCTCTTTGGCTCCCTGGGCACAAGACTCTTATGGATGCGATTCCCTTTGATATCTGCCGTTTCTTAGTATTTAAGGATTCTTCTTCGAAACGGCAAGTTCATGATTCGGCATTTCCTCATCTCGGCCAGCGAGGAGGATCTTTTTCCTGTCAATGACCTTTCCGTCTTGCCTATTCTACTGTTTATTCATATATCGGCAAGCTGCGTTCTATTTTTTCCGACATTGACGTCAAGGGGACTGAAACCGGACCCTTTTACTTGGTAACCCGGCTACTACATCCTCGTGAAGCAGTGTTTGAAAGAGGTCACCGCTGAACTGTTGCAAGCTCAAATTACCCCTAAACAGGCTACACCTTTATTACTCGACAAACTACTTTTGCTTTCACGGCAATTATAACGACGCCTTTTGTTGCCGTCGCTTTCACCTCCAGAGCGTTTTTTGACGGCTAGAGATCAATTTTTTTGAAACCTTGTTCTTTTTTGGTGACAGAGGAGACGACCCAAGACAGATTAAGACCCAAGAAATTGCTCGTTTCCCAGATGACATAGATACCACGCAGCTCTTTACAACCTCTAATTTCATTGGACCTGTATATCATGCAGCTCTATTGTTTTTAGGTCAAGGGTCTATTGTTAGCCATTGTTGTGTTGTATGTTCTATTGTTTTCTCAGCAAATCAGAGACTTTGTAAGAGCTGCATACTACCCCAGATGACAGTGGTTTTCTGTTCAAACATATTTGGGGGAAGACACTGAGAGATGGTACCTCAAACTTGTTTGGTATGCGACGTCATTCTAATCTCTGCTGAATTTACATCTACGCTCATTATTGTTTGTAATGCTACTAAGAGAGGTTCGCTATCCCAGGAATATTTTTTTGTCAATTTCCCCTTTGTCGCAGAAATCCGTTTTTACAGTGCGACCACACGAACCGAGGCCACCCAGACAAAATTTTGAGACAAATTTTGAAATTAGCCAATCACAAGTCAAGATCTAGACAATAAAATAGCGCATAATTATAGCGGAGCACTTACCAGGCCGAAGGCCTGGCTGCGCAGCTCCATACTCATAGAACCTACGCCGCGATTTTTCATGGTCATGGCTAGCGGAATGTTTCGCGGGCGCGTGTGTGCCCGCCCGTGTTGGACAACATCCGGGATCTTCGCAATTTTGTTTTTCGCGCGGCCACACAGCCGTGAGCTCGGTAAACACTTTAGTTGTTTTCTTGTGCCTAGCGGTGAATTAACCTCGTTATTTTCCTGCATTTTTTCGCGGTTTGCTACTCAAGACAGGGATACTAATTAAAGTATACTCAGAAGCCGCTTTAGTGGAAAAAGACGAGCTTTCAGGGATAAAATCTTGCTTCGAGGAACTTCATGTATTACGTTTTTATCAATGCGGGAGATGATTTCAGAACCAGAATTGGAGATTTGAATTTCCAAGCAAGCGAGGAACTTAAAGGTAAAACAGATTACAGTTTTCGATGAGAATTTATGTTGATATCAATCTGTGAGTGACTTGTTATTAGTGTTATTGTTAGTTTTGGCGAATTGATTTTAAAACGTGCCTAAATTTAGTTGTATCGATCTCTTTAATTTCATCCAAGAAAGCTTGAACTCGATGAGCTATAATTTATAGCGTTAAATAAATGGTGCGCGTTTTGCTTTTAAACGTAAACTAATGGAGATTTGAATAAAGTTTTTCGAAATAAGATTGTGTTGTCCATTTTTATGTGTTTGTTCATTCATTAGATAGATTGAAAAGCGATTTTATGTAAACAAAACAAGACTTGATTTTATAGTAGAGTTCTATCTTCACTCGCATCGCCTTATGCAAATATGTTTGTGTATTTTTGCAATTTTTGATTTTCAAATCAGTTTCTCGGGCAATTTTTGACAAACATAAACTGTATTGTATTCGGAAACTAGTAGTACTATTTATTCTAGACAGAGAAAAGTTGTTTTTGTGAACTTTTGTAGGTCTATAAAAATGTACTGTGCAGACGGTCGCGTAATACTGTTTTTGAGAATTGCTAAAATTGAAAATAGCCCGTTCGTCAATCTTAATTCTTGTGCTTCCAACCTTTCACCTTAGTTAAGTTTCACCTTAGTTAAGCTTGTTCAAGGTGCGACGCTGTTAGGCTTGGGCTATCTATATATATCACTTGACCAGTTGTTTGGTACCGCCGAGCGCAAAATTTAAATTCTGAACTGCGTGCTGTGTCGAGAATCTTTGATGAGCAAAGACTAAAAATGAATTGCCGCGTTTGGATAAATCAATCCGGAAAGTATTTTGTTAACAGCGCCGAAACTCACAAATTCTACGAGAGGACGTTTTGAAGACGTTTTCGAGAAATCATGAGCTCGTGAGCTGAAAACCGTGTGTCTCTCAGGCGTGTTGGAAAGCAAACATGATCATTGCCTTTTTATTAATAATTCGAGTTCTGATTGTTGAAACAAAAAAATCAACAATGAAGAAAATTGTTTTCTAATATAAAGAGACGTGTATATAAAATACGTGACAAAAGCGGGCAAAGTTGGCGGCGAATAAATTAGATGCATCACAGTCGCACAGGTGACATGAGACAGGAGGTAACACATTCCGACGTGCGATCAAAAAATAGAACTCTCAAAGGAAGAAAGTTATTTTCCTCCTTTCTTCAAACGAATAATTCACTGCAGTTTGCACCCGATTTCTCAACTCAACGGCAAAAATCGCGTGGACAAAATAGCACTATTTTCTGAGAAACAACTGCGAACTATCCGTACGTATCCGCTCGTTTATCTAGTTGTGCATACTTTGTTATCCAGCGACCGTACACTGAAAGCGGTTATTTTACTTTTTATATAAAATGTTTACGTTTAATACTTTGTATAAAATCCGTTTGTCGCCTCTCTGTTCCCTACTATACATGTACAGGCCGGGTTGAAGCTTTGAAGTCCTTAACTATAAATTGTGATTTTCCCGAGACACAAGGTGCCAGGAGAGAGTGAAAAAAATAACAAATCAAAACTCTCAGATGTATGAAGAATCGCTCTCAAATTGAAATGCAACCGGAGAGAAAGTTAGAAATTACCGCTTGAATGAATGTACATAAAAACGTCTTCGAAAAATGAAAACTTTGTTGACAGCTCTGTTTAGTAATCACCGAAACTGCAAATCGCTCGCGGCGCCCGGTTTGCATGAAATGAGCGGCCGTCACGTTTACTTTGGATTGTTCACAATTTCTTTGCTACTGGCTTTGATTCCGGCCAACCCAGACATTATCATAAAATTTTCTAGCTTGATTTATACAATCGTGACAATTCTTCATTATTATCATTTGGGTAATGAAGAATTTATGGATATCAAAGGTTCGCAACACATCTCACAGTTCAGCATTTTGGTCAAGTATAATTTTGCGCTATTTCATTGTCTAGATCTTGACTTGTGATTGGCTAATTTCAATTTGTCTCAAAATTTGTCTGGGTGGCCTCGGTTCGTGTGGTCGCACTGTAACTCTATTCGGCCTGTGGTTTTTTTGAGTTCCTGAGCCTGGAGGAGGGGGGGGGCACATTGTGCCCACCCCTCCCCCCTCGTCACTTCAAGAACATTAAGGCTATGACAATGAAACCTAGAGGGTACATAGTGCGTCCAAAACTATCTCCTTTGCGGCCCGAACAATGGAATGATGACGTCATATGACGTACTTATTACTTAATTAGTTATACAGCCGCCATCTTGGATCCGCCATCTTGGATTTCTGATTTTTTTAAAACGTCTTAAAAGCCTTCCAAATTGACTCAAAATTAATCCAAACCAATGAATAAACGCTAAATGACGTAAAAATATAAAAGTTGTACCAATAAACATTGTTTTTCTTCATTCAAAGGTACAAATATGCAAATTTCAAAAAACATGGCTGTCAAAATCTTGTTGCCATGGAAATATCAAGTCACGTGATGTCATATGAAATTGTTGCCAGATAAATGTTAGGAAAAGTCTCAAAGTATGATGGCGTTTATATACATATTAAAGAAGTTATGAATGTTGAAAGTAAGCGCGGGCACTTTGTGCCTCCCCCCAGGCTAAATAGGGTTAAGCTTGATTTCATTAAATTGTCAGTCTATTATAAGACATCTAACCGAAAGCTGCATGAGAGAACTTTAAAGGAATATGTAGCACTTTGAAATTGAAAAAAACTTCTCCTATTTTCATGCGCGCATGTTATTTAGATCAGAATTAATCACCGTTTGCGTTTCTTATGATCAGCAAGGTGTCAAAGATCCACTTAAACCTCTTTTTGTAATTTCGAAGACGTGAAAGCTTTACCTCTGTAAACAATTGTCGTTTGTTAAAGGCTATTTTGGGACACCAGAACTGGTGTTATTGTTCCGTCACAGTGCAAGTCCCCTGTCAACCCAATTTTCAGTTATTACCTAGGGCCCTTAGTCATCATTTTTTCTGAAGTGGAAATGTTTTGTTTTCTTTCAATGATATAACACGTTTTGACTCAAAAGTTAGGCCGGTCCGGAAGCAGGTTTTTTCCTCGGACTTACGGAGGGGATGGATGCCGTTCGATGCCAATGTTCGTTTATCCTTGAGACACATTTTGGTAAAGTTTGACGACAACCGGTTACTATGGTAACGAGATATGACGTAATAACTAGCATGAGGTCAAGCCATTTTTAAATAAAAACGCGTTTTTACACCTTTTTTCATAAAAAAAATTATCGAAAAATAGTGAAAATTGACGGAGAAATGACGGTATAACTTTTGTGGGCGGAGTTTGTTTATGAAGAGATATGTTTCTTTAAGCGCTGTTTTCTGAAACTTAATTTTTCGCTTGTTGGGGACACTTTAAAGAGCTACAACTCAAAGGGAATTTTTTTCGATTTTTCTGAAATTTGGACAGAAGCTAGGCCAACATATAATCAACCAAAACTTGTCGGCGAATTTCTTAATTCCGAAAACTTTTTCGTCATTTCCGTCCGAGCGATTTCCGTACGATCATTCCATTTTTTCTCCCTTTTTCGAAAATATTCTGTAACTTTTCACTGCAATTGAATATGGGAAATCGCCGACACTTATTTTAGCGCTTCGTGTCCGGAAACCCGAGAAAAAAAATCAAATTAGCAAAATACAATAATCGCTTTGAGTTATAGCGTTTTAAAGCTGATTCGGACGTTCGAATTTACACGTCGTAAAAAATTCGACAATTCATTTTATTACCAAATGGCTTCCATATTTAGATAGCTAGCTCTATAAGCTTTAATTTGATATCCAGGTTTAGGTATATTAAACGTAATCTTAAGACGCTAGAGCTGTTAAACTGGAGACACCCCCGAAGGTACACTGTAACCTTAAAATGCAAGGCTAGTACAACGGAAATTTATGGCCAATATTTCGACTAGTAGAACTAGTCTTTTACAGGGCAGCGTTGGAGTGAAAATAATATAATATATATAGATAGGCAGAGCCTAACAGCGAAGCACTATGAACAAGCTTAACTAAGGTGAAACTTAACTAAAGTGAAAGGTCGGAAGCACAATAATTAAGATTGACGACCGGGCTATTTTTCAATTTTAGCAATTCTCAAAAAACAGTATTTATACCCGACCGTCTGCACAGTACATTTAGACCGTAGAAAAGTTCACAAAAACAACTTTTCTCCGTCTAGAATTACAGGTACGACTACTTTCCGAATAAAATACAGTTTTTGTTTGCCAAAAATTGCCCGAGAAACTGATTTGGAAATCAAAATTGCAAAAATACACAAACATATTTGCATAAGGCGATGCGAGTGAAGATAGAACTGTACTGTAAAATCAAAGTCTTGTTTTGTTTATAAAATCGCTTTTCAATCTATCTTATGAATGAACAAACACATAAAAATGGACAACACAATCCTCTTTCGAAAAATTTTATTCAAATCTTCATTAGTTTATGTATAAAAGTAAAACACGTACGATTTACAGCGCATCAGGCAAAGCTGTCCTCAATGAAATTCAAGATAACAGCACGACTTAATTTGAGCACGTTTCATAAACATGTCTCCAAAACACAAAGAAAAAGTCAATCAAAAATTGATATCAACATAAATTCCCATCGAAAAATGTGATTTATTTTACCTTTAAGTCACTGGACTGCTTGGAAATTCATTAAAACTCCGCTTCTTCGGTTCTGAAATCCGTAATAAAAACAAGGCATCACCCGCATTGCTCCTGCATTGATAAAAACGTATGAGGTTCCTCGAAGCAAGATTTAAGCGGAGCACTTGCCAGGCCGAAGGCCTGGCTGCGCAGCCCCATACTCATAGAACCAGAACCTGTGCCCGTCATTTTTCATGGTCATGGCTAGCGGAATGTTTCGCGGGCGCGCGTGTGCCCGACGCCGCCCTCCGCCGTTGCGCAGGACTAGCTTGCCTTCGCGCAGGACTAGCTCGCGGGCGCGTATGACGTCGGAAAACATACGCGTACGACGTCATGTTGAAACCAAAGCGAGGGTTTGTTTTTCGCGCGGTTACACGGCCGAATGTCACGTCAGCTAGAAAAACACTTTGATGTTTTGCTGTGAATTTACCAAGCGGAAAAAACCGTTTAAATTAAAGGCGTTATTTCCCTGAATATTTCGCGGTTTGCTACTCAAGACAAGGATACTAATTAAGGGATACTCAGAAGCCGCTTTAGTGGAAAAAGACGAGCTTTTAGGGATAAAATCTTGCTTCGAGGAACTTCGTGTATTATGTTTTTATCAAATGCGGGAGATGTTTGTTTTCTACGGATTTCAGAACCAGAAGCGGAGATTTGAATTTCCAAGCAAGCAAGGGACTTAAAGGTAAAACAGATTACAGTTTTCGATGAGAATTTATGTTGATATCAATCTGTGAGTGACTTTTTATTGGTGTTATTGTTAGTTTTGGAGAATTGATTTTAAAACGTGCTTAAATTCAGTTGTATCGATCTCTTGAATTTTATCGAAGAAAGCTTGAACTCGATGAGCTATAATTAAAGCGTTTTGCTTTTAAACGTAAACTAATGGAGATTTGAATAAATTTTTTCGAAAGAAGATTGTGTTGTCCATTATTATGTGTTTGTTCATTCATTAGATAGTTTGAAAAGCGATTTTATGTAAACAAAACAAGACTTTGATTTTATAGTACAGTTCTATCTTCACTCGCATCGCCTTATGCAAATATGTTTATGTATTTTTGCAATTTTTGATTTTCAAATCAGTTTCTCGGGCAATTTTTGACAAACAAAAACTGTATTTTATTCGGAAACTAGTGATACTAGTTATTCTAGACAGATCGAGAAAAGTTGTTTTTGTGCACTTTTGTACGGTCTATAAAAATGTACTGTGCAGACGGTCGCGTAATACTGTTTTTGAGAATTGCTAAAACTGAAAATAGCCCGTTCGTCAATCTTAATTCTTGTGCTTCCAACCTTTTACCTTAGTTAAGTTTCACCTTAGTTAAGTTTGTTCAAAGTGCGACGCTGTTAGCCTTGGGCTATCTATATATATTATCCCCGAACGAAAGCTCTTCTTTTTCCACTAAAGCGGCTTCTGAGTATCCCTTAATTAGTAATCCTGTCTTGAGTAGCAAACCGCGAAAAAATGCAGGGAAGTAACGACTTTACTGCTCCGCTAAACACTGCGAAAGATCCAACTTTTTTAAAACTTCAAAAAGTGTTTACAGAGCTGACGACTGTGTAGCCGCGCGTGTGGCGTCATACGCGCATGTTTTGCGACGTCATACGCGCCCGCGAATTTGCCTTGCGCGACCGACCTGACTGCTGACTGACACATGTCACGGAGGCGCGCCCGCGAAACATTCCGCTAGCCATGACCATGAAAAATGACAGACACAGGTTCTATGAGTATGGTGCTGCGCAGGCAGGCCTTCGGCCCGGCAAGTGCTCCGCTATAACGGCTCTTAAATTTTAATATAAATAACAAGTACATCTTATATTAGCCAATCATTGTTATCTATACTCAAATTTAAGAGCCGTTATATATTACTTTCACTCCAACGCTGGCCCTGTAGAAGACTAGTTCTACTAGTAGAAATATTGGCCATTAAACCTGCCCTAAATTTCCGTTGTACTAGCCCGGCATTTTAAATTGTTTATCTGCACTTAAAGTGACGTATTTTTTTTTCTACTACTCGCATCCCTTTATAAAGAAGACCCGGAAAGAACGTTACTACTATTTATCGTAGTGTTGAGTAGACCTCTGCATTTAAACGTTAATGTATAGTACGAGGATAAGAAGCGAATATCTAAACAAGAACGAATATCACATTGTGTTATATATATCAACTACCGAGCAACAAAATTTGTCATGATTAAGCTGAAAAAAAAAATAATCAAAACGCTGTCAAGTTTCAAGAAGTTTTCATTGTCGGACTGTAACTGCGAGAGCGTCTCATAAAGCCACAGATATCGAAGAACGCAAAAAAGGTAAACGGAAAATGCAGCAATCAGATACAAGAAACGCTATCAAAAAGAATGAAGGCGTTTGCCTCTAAATTTCGTTATATTTTCATTCAGCCAAGCGGCCACGATCGAAACAATGAAAAAAAAAAATACATTTTACAAAGCATCGATAACAAACAGCTCATGGCCTCTGAACAAAATGCAGGGGGGGAGGGCATTGGGTTAAAAGAAAATCGACAAGCGCAGCGAACTTAGCAGACGAATGCGGTAATCAAAAGTCAGAAGCATCTTGCAAATACGACTGAAAAAAACACATAGTATAACACTCACCGTTTGCTAATGTAAGGAAAGCGACCGCCACCGTTCCAAAGTTTGCTCCAAGCGCCATCTTAGACCAACCTGTAAATTCAATTCGATAGTTCAACTTTCTCAGTTCTATTTCATTTACTGTTATCAACGGGTCTGCGGATACTGATTGAAATCTGTGTTTGGAAGCCCTTTTAATACTTATACACGGAGGTTGCCCTCCGTTTTGTTTTGGTGTCACATTAGTGCATGCATATTTATGCACGCATATTTTGGTTTCATTATTCCCGGGCTTCCGCTTGCCTCGGTCAATACAGTGCTTATTTGACTTCCAGTTTTCAGGAATGACGTTATAAGTAATGTCACTAAGACAACGATACGGAAGCGTCACACCGTCACGCCGCCAACCCCCAATCCACATTACACAAATTCCCTATTTATAAGGCGAAAATGCATCTCTGGTTTCCTTGTGGTAGCCTTAAAAATTGAAACGTACTTAACACAGATGTGCATTAAGTGCAAGGAATAATTATTGGGAATATGCGGGTTCTTATCGTATTGTTGACTTACAAAAAATGCTGGTTAATACATGGGCTATAGGAAAAGTGCATTTCGACTAAATTAAAAATTACTCACATTTCAGGAGCCCTGTGTCTTTTCTGGTCATTTCTATTCAGTAAACAATGCATTCGATTTATAAGTAGCACCTGCATTCGTAAAGTCTGGTAACCAAGCAGTTTTTTTTTTTAATCCGAGGCGCGTGCGCTAAGCATTCGGTGTTAACTGAATAAAACCCACTGGGTAGGAAACAAATCCGAACCGTCGTGCGAAGCTCGTAAGACGCATCTATGCCCATCTCCATATATATCGAAGAAGCTCGTAAGACGCATCTGTACCCTTATCCATATATATGGAAGAAAAAGATGGACAGTCCTGGGAGTCTAAATTGGAACTAAATGGTGGTTAACTCTGGCTAGTTTCTTTTTTGAGAAGGCGAACACGCTTATCATTCTTGATGACTGCGCTGCATCGAAAGACGTGGAAGGCCGCACAAGTCAGCTGGTCTCTCCAGGTTTTAGTGCGCGTGACAGTGGCATAAGAGTGTGGGTTCTGACCCTGCAGATAACCAGCATCGCGAAGCCTGTTTAGGGAAAACGTGGCAGCTATCGTACATTTTTACACTACCTCAAGCAAAATAACGAAAGCTATCTTCGAAGACTATGCTGGCGAACTTTCACACGAAGAGTACAAAGAGTTCATTGCACGGCTGAATGGGCGCAAGTATTCCCATTTAGTATTCCCTCTTCGACAAGGAATTGAAGTAAAAAGGTTGAAAGATTAAAACATATATATTATATACGCAAACTTATCGGCGATGGCAGCCATGTTTGAGGATGATCAAGCTGTAATGAACGATGTAATGCAGATGCTGGAAGCAAACCCACAATAGATAGCCCCACGCCATCGGCGGTGCCCTTCCCATCAGACAACACTCCAGCTCAACATAAGAGGCTGACACTTCTAGTCATGACTGGCAAATCAAAAGAAGCTATCGGTGTTCAGCTGACACACGAACAGGTGAAACGTCTGAGTGTTAAAGAGGTTGTAAAATATTGCAAAAGGTATGAAGCCTACGTAGGCAACAAGACGACTGAGTCACTGATTGACAACTTTCTGATGCTTGTTAGCAAGGGTGTTGGCATGTTTGTCTCCATTGATGATGTAGAAGCACTGCAGAAATAACTAAAAAAATGACTACATCATAAACAGTGAGTTGTCATCCTTTGTTGGCAACATTGCGCGCGATCGATGTGGACGATGGTTAGCGGTAGCCAGTGCTGCTCTGATCAAAACAAAACACATTGATTTTAAAGCTGGCAAGGAACCTAGTGAGGAACGTAGTGAGGAACATAGTGAGAAGCCTGGTGAGGAACCTAGCAAGTCCAAGCAAGTTTTAAGCAATAATGCAAGTCCCATAAGTGATTCCCTAGTTCTTTTTAAGAATTAATTTTAAAAAAAGTATTATATATCCTGATGGAAACACAACCTGAACAAAATAACTCTGCTTCTAGTGCAGCGAGCAATCACATCACCTCTGATGTCCCAGCAATCAAGCCTGCAAAAAACAATGACCGCGTTGCTGCTGGGTAGAGACTGGCAGATTACAACCGCATTGTTCGTGAAGCAAATAAACAACAGCAACAAAGAAACGGCAGAGAAGCAACACACCCTGCGCAACCAAGCATAGAACAGGTCCAAACTAGCCCAACTAGACGACCCGCACCAAAAAGTAACTTCCACACTCTCAAAATGAAATAAATAAAAATAAATAATATACCATGTCTGACAACAAGCTTGTGAAAACAATCACCGACGCCGCTACAATTACTGGCATTTGTAGTATTCGTGTATCTTAGTTCTACCCTCCCTACCCCCCATAGTCGTAATGTATATATAGCGGAGCATGCGCACGAGTTAGATGATTAAAACTGTGAATCGTAGAGCATGGCTTGCTTGTCATTTATGGTTAAATCCTGGGTTTAATCCGAGTCATCTTTGGTTCAATCCGTGACTATACTACATTTTTGGCGACGAGGAAGGTCGAGGAGAATTTTTGTGTGAGATGTCTAGCGTAGTTTTGAGCGATATTTGAGCAGAAAAGGAGTTAAAAATCCCGCACAAAAGAAGGATCTGCTGCTGCATACTGCATGATTGAATGTTCAAGATATCTACTTTACGTTGCACGACGAAGGAGGCGGTGGAAATTGCTACCAGAAAGTGACGACGACCTTGAATAAATATTTCAAACCAAAAGCGAATGTTCCGTATGAAAGGTATTGTTTTCGTGAAACAAGTGAACTGGCCCGACGGAACCGTAGAACAGTTTGTGACCAGACTGAGACAAAAAGCCCAAACCTGTGAATTTGGAGATGCCACAGCCGTGGAGGAGCAAATTCGTGATCAAGTGATTAGCAAGTGTTTGTCGCATAACCTCCATCGCAAGCTGCTCCAGAAGGGTCGAGCATTAACACTTCAAGACTTAAAGAAACTGCCCGTGCTATGGAAGAATCCGAGAAACAATCTTGCGCGATTGAAGGAGCAACAAGTGAGGTAAAGAGTGTGACTGGAAGAGCGAATGACAAAGGAAATACGTGAGTTGGATGGTCAAGGGTTGTCAGATGTTATGTGGGACATAAAGCCAACGATGTACGACTCCCAGCGAGAGGAAAGCAGTTCAGAAAGTGCAAGAGAACAGGGCATTTTGAGAAAATGTGAAAAACAAAGCAACGACAAAACGCTGGCCGAGGAGCTGCAGGACCACGTAGACCAGATGGGAGTCAAAAGGTTTGTGCACATTACAATGTAAGGCAAGTAGAATCTGAAGATAAGCAGGATGATGGCTGTGGAATATGCTTTTGGTATATCAGGTGACCCAAATGTTTCGAGTGATGGCAAAATTTCTGTCCAAATTGGGGGTTTGCCAGTACACATGATCATTGATTCCAGTGCTAGTTGCAATGTTATAGATCGTAACTTGTGAGAATATCTGAAAGCAAACAAGGTTGATTGTGTTTCGAACAAGGCATCCAAAACATTGTATTCATATAGGTAGCAAGCAGCCATTACCAGTTGCAGGCACCTTTACTGCACAAGTGTCTGTTAAAGAGAAATTGTTAAGTTGGATTGAATTTGTTGTTATTGAGGGTGAGGGACACGCCCTACTTGGGCGAGAAACTGCTATTGCACATGGAGTTTTGTAGCTAGGACCTCCAGTTAACTCACTAGACTTGTCGATGAGTAGAGTAGAAGGGAAACCCAGTATTTGTGAAAGGTTTTAGGGATGTTGCGAAGGCATTGGGAAACTGAAGAATTTCCAACTAAAAATCCCGATTGATCCAGATGTACAGCCCATAGCGCAGACAATTAGGCTAATTCCCTATCACTTACGTGTTAACCTGAGTGACAAACTGGATGAACGTGTTGAACTAGACATTATTGAGAAAGTGAGTGGACCAAGCTCATGGATATATCCAGTGGTAGTGGTACCAAAACCCTCAGGCGACATTCGTGTGTGCGTGGACATGCGACAAGCTAACGACTCTGTAAAGAGAGAGCGTTACCCAATCCCCACCATTGATCAGGTTTTACAAGATTTGAATCAGAGCAAGTTCTTTAGCAAGTTGGATGTCAATTCTGCTTATCATCAGATTGAGTTGTTACCGGAATCGAGAGATATTACTACATGTGGCACACATAAAGGGCTCTACCGGTATAAACGGCTTACGTTCGGTATAAGTTATGCTCCTGAGATGTACCAGAAGGTCCTCTCCCAAGTTCTACAAGAATGTGATGGTGCCCACAACATTCTTGACTATGTGATAGTACATGCAGCCACTGAGGAGAAGCATGACAAAAGAGTTGAGAATGTGTTCCGACAAGTGCCAATTTAAGATGTCACATTTGGAGTTTATGGGTCATGTATTGTCAGAGCGTGGAATCGGTCCAGTTGATGTTAAAGTAAAGGCGGTTGCTAATGCCCGTGAGCCTAAGAGTGCTGCAGAGGTGAGAAGCTTTCCTAGGGTTTGTAAACTGCGCGCTTTTCGGCGTTAGCTGTACGTTTTCAGCGGAAAGACGAGACGCTGTGTAAATCGAGAACGAACGCTGAAAGTTTATTGCCCGATCTTTGTACTACGAAGTTACATGCATAATAGCCTGAATTTTGATCTACATTTTATATCTACATGCAGGAAACAATAGATCCTAATTACACTTGATGCGTTGCTACAAATGCGATGAAAGTTACGCAATTTAAACAATACATGAGATCCAAAACAATACCAGAATTTATGCGACATCATGTAACAGGGTTAGTCAATTTTACTGCACGTTTTATTCCGGATCTTGTCACGGTATCCGCACCTCTCCGCAAGCTTACAAAGAATGGAGAACCATTCGTGTGGGGGCTGGAACAGCAACAATCATTTGACGAATTGAAGAGGCGATTGACCGGGGCGGAGACACTGGGATATTTTGACAAGAATGCACCAACTAAAGTGATGGCCTGCAGATGCAACTCCCGTGGGTCTGGGAGCTGTGCTAGTCCAACAGCAAGAAGATGACCTGCGCGTTATCAGCTATGCAAGTCGAAGCTTGTCAGATACAGAACGTCGATATTCTCAAACTGAGAAAGAGGCTTTAGCGATTGTTTGGTCAGGCGAGAGATTTCATGCTTACTTGTACGGCGCTGAGTTTGAACTCTTAACTGACCACAAACCTTTGGAATGTATCTTTTCGCCTAAATCGAAGACCTGTGCTAGAATCGAGAGATGGCTCCTCAAAATGCAACCGTACAGATTTACGTGAAATACACTCCAGGTCCCAAGAATATTGCAGACTCCTTGTCACGCCTCCTGCATCCAATGCTAGCTTCAGAAGGAAAAGACCAAAGAGACGAGTATGTGAAATGGGTTGGCCAAGAATCAACGTCTATAGCATTGACGACTCGTGAAATTGAGAGAGCATCAGAGTATGATCCAGAGCTGCAAAATGTACGAGAATTTCTTTTGAATGGGAAGGTGGCACAGCATTAAATTCAAAGAGTATCTGCCTCTGCGGAGTGAATTATGTGCGATTGGAAAACTTGTTCTTCGTGGAACACGAATTGTTGTACCGAAGCAACTTCGCAGTCAAGTACTGAAGTTGGCACACGAAGGTCATCCTGGAATCGTAGCAATGAATCAACGTTTACGAACCAAGGTGTGTTGGCCAGGTATCGATAAAGAAGCGGAGAGAGAGTGTAAGACTTGCCACGGCTGTCAATTAGTTGCATACCCATCTGAACCTGAGCTGATGGCACGTACAGAGTTGTCTTCTGCGCCATGGGAATATTTAGCAGCTGACATGTTGGGTCCACTGCCTTCTGGTGATTATATTTTTGTTGTGGTGGACTATTACAGTCGATTCTTTGAAATGGAATTTACCAAGTCTACTACTGCTGACAAGATTGTATCAATACTGTCCAAGATATTTGTCACTCATGGTCTTCCTGTGTCTTTAAAGACTGACAATGGACCGCAGTTTATCAGTGAACATTTCAAACAGTACCTGGAGGAGAATGGAATTGAACACCGAAGAACCACATCCTTATGGCCTCAGGCAAACGGTGAAATTGAAAGACAAAATCACGGTATCCTGAAACCCCTGCGTATTGCCCAAGCAGAGGGTCGCAACTGGAAGTCAGAGATGGACGACTTCTTAATGATGTATCGCAGTACACAACATTCTACCACAGGGATTAGTCCCACAGAATTACTGTTTGGAAGAAAAATCAGAACAAAATTACCACAGCTTCAAGAGTTCAACATCGACAGTGAAGTGAAAGAGAGCGCGATAGTGAGAGAAAGGAGAAGGGAAAGGTGTATGCAGATCACAAAAGGAATGCACGTGAGAGTGGGATTCAGGAAAGTGATAAGGTGTTACTGAAACAGGAGAAAGAGAACAAACTGTCAACACCATTTAGACAATCTCCTTTTACAGTTGTTCAGAAGAATGGTAACAGTGTTCTTGTTGAGGCTGATACACATATAAATATACACAATGGCCAGCATTGCTACTATGGCTGGAGGAGCATTGCTAAATGCCGTCGCATCCATTGGTGGTAATTATCTCGCCGGCTATCTATCCGGCAGTGACTCCAATGCCGCACAAGAAGAAAAAGTTAGGCACGACAAAGCTCTCGAGGCCTACTAGGCGGCCTATGCGAAATATAAAAAAGAAAAAAAAACAACCAAGCTTCTCGATTGGATTACAACAAATGATCGAATCAAAGATCAGGCAAAACGAAATTTCACTAACACCGACTACGCTTTCAAACTCTACAACCAAGCTCACCAACACGATCAAACCTCAATGTCCAAAGAGCCAAAGTTCTCGGACTTCTATAAGCCACGTGAGCAGCAAAAACAAGGCGAACTCCTGTTTGTCGGTACTGGTGCCCTTGCGCTTGGTTACGCTGCCTTTCGCTTCCTTTGAAAAATAAAAAAAAAATTTTATTTATACACTATGGGTCCTGACAATCTTATCAGTTTCATTGGGTAGGTTAGCCTCACTTTTGGCTTAAAACAAACTACTACTTCTTCTCAGAAGTTATCAACCTTGTATCAAAAGAAAGCACAGAAAATCGTGATATTGAACTCATGGAAGAAGAACCTCTATCAGAATCCGATGAGCCTTGAACTTTTAAAATATACATAATATATGGACGCCAAACTCGCAAAGGTCTACTGCATTACGCAAGGAAATACAGCGAAGCGGTGGTTGGCCAAGCAAGCGCTCTGGCAGGTATTCCTTCCCGCATCGCGCCACATTCCTAGGCCAAAGAGCTACAGAGGGGCAATTTTATTTGCTCCTAAGCAGCGTTTTTGCGTTCCAGGTGTAGAAAAAAGCTTGTTAACGTTCTCGACACCTCCCCAACGTGACTTCAATTGTTTCTCCTGATGTTTCCAATTTTTCATTCCGCAGTCAGAATGATGACTCGTGGTAAACGCTGGGCTCCTTCAACGGCTCATACAGCTGAGCCAATAAGTAAACGAATCGGCAAGAAATCTTCCCACTTCCGGGCACCTAAACCAACAGGCCAAGGATCGACGCCTTAGTCTTTAAACGGCCCAGAGGATACGCATCCAAGCACGCTGGAACCCCGTCCATTGACGCACAGCTCGGAATCCGTGTCATCCTTGACCTTTTCGCTTACGGACGTCGCATCCATCATCTCAAAAGCGGTGATTGCGGGACTCCAAGATTCAGGCTTTATGGCAGCCATATTTAATTACACCTACTGGACAGAACTCTGATCCGGCTGCCTCTGTAAAGGAGTCAGTGGCAACCGTGATACAGGACCTCGCCGGTGAGACTAATAGTAATACATGCAATACTCACTCGTCCGCTAATTTGAAGCTATCCAGTAATGAAAGTAACGAGTTTAGTGACCGGCTGAATGTTGTCCACCAATTGATTTCGGTTTCTCTCGCTGCCAGGATTTCGGACAAAATATAATAATCCACATGTTTTGGTTCAGGCGCTCAGGGCTAAATTTTTGGTCATAAGAATCCACCGTGGTATACATGCGGCGTCTTTCATTCAAACACGGCGGAGGGAAAATGTCTAGAGTTTCTTCCGATAAAACGCCGTCTATGCGATAACTGAAACTGACGCTGAAATAAAACAAGCATTTTAACCAAGAAAATGGAGCAAAAAGTTCGATGGCTGCGTGGCATTTGGTTCGATACATGACTGTAAACGGAAGTGAGAGTAGCCGGAAGTCAATAAACCGGAAGTGTATATAGCAAAGCTATGAACCGGAAGTACACAATCGTGACACGAATTATACAAAAAAATAACAAGAGGCTCCATTAGCAGTCTATATTCATGCGTGTGTGTCAGAAAATTTGATGTTATATCTTAAATAGGATAAAGAGATATCAGACATGCAGAAGAGTTACTCCTTTCTTTCGGTCATCGTTCCTGCAAAACACGTTGTTACTTTTGAATGTTTTTTAAATGAAGGCTGTACCACAAGGAAGCCAGTGATTCTTTTGTATGTTATATATACCTATTAAATGTGAACATTAGCAATGTAACGAGGTTTGAAGGAGATGCGTTTAGAACCGGAAGGGAGAGTAGCCGGAAGTCAGGAAACCGGTAGTGTATACGGCAAAGATATGAACTGGAAGTGCACAATCGTGACACAACTAATAATAAAAAAACAAGAGGCTCTAAATAGCCTATACCCATGTGCATGCGTAAGAAAGTTTTATGGTATATTTTAAACAAGATAAGAAGATGTCCGACATAGCCAAGAGTTAATCCTTTCATCCAGTCATCGTTCCTGCAAACCACATTGTTACTTTTCAGTGTTCTTTAAACGAAGGCTGTACCACAAGGAAGCCATTGAACATTAGCAATGTAACGAGGGTTGTAGGATACTCCAGTAACGTTGTTTTGCTAACGTTATTGTTTAGAACTGGAAGTAAGAGTAGCCGGAAGTCAAGAAACTGGAAGTGCATATGGCAAAACTTTAAACCGGAAGTGCACAATCATGACACAAATAAAAAATTATAAAAATAAAAACGGAGGCTAAACCTTAACTCACGCCGCTCTGCGCATGAGTAATAAAAATAAAAACGGAGGGCAAACCTTAACATGCTCACCTAGCCTGCGAGTAAGCTTACGGGCTCAGGCGTTGGAATAGGGGGATTGGCGGAGTGGGGAAGGAGCGAGAGCTTACAACCATGTCTCACGAATTTGAATGCCGCCCCCACTACTCCCCGCGGCTCCCCGATGGCCGAACTGTCAGAATTTGGTCACAAACCCGGAAAAGAGTTTCATTGTAAACAAACATGTAACAAGACCTTCAAAAGATGGGAAAGCTTGGTGAGAAAAACTTTACGATCGAACTTGCTCACTGTGTGCCACAACAATAAATAAAATAACTGAAGCGATGGATTTAACTTTATTGTAAGCACATTAAATGTGGTAAATTCCAAGTTTGTTCAGCTCGGAGGAATCAAACACAAACAAAACAGTCGCTAGACTAATGGAGTTAATGTTTTAAAATACCTAGCCTGCGCTCCAGGCACGTCTCAATCATCTCGCAGATATTAAGTGGAGCAAATCGATGTTAAAATACAACATTGACTGCGATACGTTTCAACTCTCTAAAAGTTACGGACCTTTTTCTAAAGCGAAAACTCTGCCTGTTAACCTTGAATCTACAGATAAAACACAGACCTATTTCCGTGACGGGCCCAGGAAAGACATTAATGGTCAATATATCATCATTTTAGATCCTCTGTATCTTCAGAGCCCGCTTCAGAGAAGAAAAGTTAGGAATGGTTAATATATATACATAGCCCAAGCCTAACAGCGTCGCACTTTGAACAAGCTTAACTTAGGTGAAACTTAACTATGGTGAAAGGTTGGAAGCACAAAAATTAAGATTGACGAACGGGCTATTTTCAATTTTAGCAATTCTCAAAAACAGTATTACGCGACCGTCTGCACAGTACATTTTTATAGACCGTACAAAAGTTCACAAAAACAACTTTTCTCTGTCTAGAATCAGGCGGTGTTGGACACGGTCCACGTGACTTCATTCGTCCAATCACGCGTCACTTTAGTGATACTAATGGCGGCCGTCTTCACTCTTTCGTGTTGAGGTCTCCTCTCTGTTCTTGGATTGATTTCTCGTTTCATCGAACGTTTTAGTTTATCGTTTTCGGAGGGCCGAAAGAGAAATACCGTGGCAAGCTATAACCCAACTTGTAGCTTCAGGTGAGCATATTTTGTATCAAATTTGTTCAATGAAAACCATGTTGTCTTCAAAATCTTTGTTTACCACTAATGTGTGACATGGGCATTTAGTTTGCCCTTTCTTTGCATCGTTCGGTCAGTATTTGGATTTATTTTTGCACAGAATTAAAGTTTAATAGTTAAACTTTGAGAAAAGGTCGGGGGGGCCCACTGGGGCCCCGCCGTTTTAGTGGTGAAAAATCGACTTGAAGTTGTTGCTTTTTTCGCGTTTGTCACATATTATCTTGTAAGACTTCACGGGAGGTGATGGCGTGATTGATGCACGCAAACTTGCTTTATCGGGATAACAACAAGCTTTTTGGAACTCAGAATACTATTTTGTACTGATTCCTTTTATCTAAAATACATATATTTTTTCTTCTAGGTATTTCAGGTTCTAAACGGCCCGAAGGCTCTTCACCCCATGTACAAAATTTGTATTTATATTGTTTTGATTACTGAGTCAGCTTCCATGGAATGTTCCTGCTTTCTTTTCCTGCATAGCTTTATTCAGGGGAAAAAATATAATAAATTTTTAAGTTGTGATCTCTCTGAATCTCTTACAGGAGTCATGATCTGGAGATGTTGCATGATTTTGTTCATTATTTTAGTAATTTGCTGAGGGAGTTTTGGTAATGGTCTGGGGATGCCTGTTGACATTTTTATGGTTAGATTACATCCCGGTATGTTATGAAGGAGCTTGATTCTAACATAGCATTCAAGCATTTTTGCCATTTCAAGTGCTTTTAAAACTGTAAATTCATGTCCAGGGCCTCAAAATAAAATGTTTTGTTGGATTTTCTTTCAAACATTAGCACATACAGTAGGCCCCTTTTTGCACTGAGCCCTTGAAGTATTCCCTGACTCCTTAATCATGAAGTCTATTTCAAATTTGCAGTTTGGAAAAGAACTTGTAATACATTTCTCACGAAGGTCCTGAAAATATTCTGTGCCAAATTTTGTTTTATGTAAAAAATATTTCTTATGTTCACAACACTGATAAAATTCAAGAAGCTAAAGTTTTTTTGGTTTGTGAAAACCTGCTTTACATCAATAATAATTGAAACTTTGAAAAATTTGAATTATTGGGCCCAAATTGTTTTCAGGAATATATATTTCAAGAAATGTAACAACTACTATAAGCAGTGTATAGTGGAGAGACTTAATCATATAGACTACAAAGTAGGGAGTCTCTTATTTCTCTCAGGGATTATTTGGTGGGATAGTCAAGCAAGGGAAACATGCAAGCCAGTGTGCAAGAAAACATTTGCTACCTGAGCCAATTTTCCGGCATAGACACTCGCATGTTTACCTCACTTGACTATCCACAAATAGGAAATAGGAGATTACTTGCAATATAAGACTGGAAAGTAGCACTTTTAAAAAGTGTTGAATTAAAGTAACATACTGAACATAGTTTACTTAATTATTGAACATAGGAAGACTTGAATAATAAAAGAATGATGGTATCTGAGTCACTTGCTTTGTACATTCAATGTGAGGCCCGAGGGGTTTGCAGAAGGAACTGGCAACAGATGTGTGGAATTTGAATTGTTTTGCCATTCCTTATAGCACCATCATACAAGTCTTATTGTATAAAATATTAATAATAATAATAATAATAATAATAATAATAATAATAATAATAATAATAATAACTGTTTATTTACAATTCCATTGAAAAAGTGAAAAGGAGATAAGAGATTATCCCTTTCTAGTTTATCTCCTAATACTTTCTAGTTAATCTCCTAATCAACCACTAATGGAAGCACTGGCATACTAGTTTTTATAACAGTTTTAAACATACAGCCATGGAATCCAGGAAACTTTCATTTCAGCTTCCTTGAAAATTTTAATTGACATTTGTTGTAGTTGAATTATTTAGTTGGCATGTTCTTTCAGTTCCATTTTCACTGTACATGCATGTAGATCTTTGCCAGGAAAGAAGAGGGTGAATGCTGGTATTGAGTCATTATTGGTGTCTGGCACAATGGAAGATACCGGGTAATATGTGATGTCATGTTCTATTTGCTCATTTTGTGTTGCAAATGAAAGTGCAACCAAGTAAAAGTCTTGATTGTCTTGGTCTTTCTCCTCTCTATCCCAAGATGCACCTATGCAGGAGGCTGGTCAGTTTGGCAGAATTATTTTCATAATAAAGAAATAAAAGTTAATTTATGAAATTTACAACTGATAATTGGCCAAAAAATACCTTATTTTATAGAAAAATAGTATACAATAATGCTGACACAAACAATTAAATTTGTTGTAGCAGCAACATACAGTTCCCTAAATATTAAAGTAAAGGCTTTCCAGCTTTTCAAAAATGCCAACCATACAATAATTTTGCAAGATGGACTTTCAGTGGTGCATTAGTAGAGCATTTTATTTCCATTTTTTTTTTTAGAAATTACCAGTGGCAGTAAGCTGCTGTAATTCGTATGTATAAACGGCTCGCAAGGTATTCATTACACTCTGCCCTAAAGAATAAAATGCAATATAAGGCCTTCTGCAAAACCAGCAGTTCATTTTTCTTGCTTTGGCGCTTCTGAAATATCCCGTATAAACAATGGCAAACGATTCTTCAGATTCACGCCAGTTTTTAAATTCATTGCACGAATTCACTAAACAAAGACGAGAAATACGTGACGGTTGTAAACTTCGGCAAAAGATCGACTGACGGACGGTAACGTCGCCTTTCTCGTTACGATTAACCTGCGATCAGGATCAAGCGAGCTTTCTTTTTAGAGCGCGAGAGCGCCGGCGATCGCACGTTGCGATCGGGACTTTCATCACTAAATTAGGTCCTTTATAGCTGTTCTAAGCATCCATAATGCATATTTACAATAGCCAGTAGGTTAGAGAAAGATATAAAACGAAGAAGCGCAGTAATTTCTCCAAGAAAGCGAAGAAATCTACCTCTAATCGTCTTTGAATCACGGAGAGCGGAGATGTTGACTGGTTGGCGTCAAGATGCAAATAACGTAAAGATTAAATTTCTCCCAGCATGCAGCGCGAAGCGTGTCCAACACCGCCTGGTCTAGAATAACTAGTACCACTAGTTTCCGAATAAAATACAGTTTATGTTTGTCAAAAATTGCCCGAGAAACTGATTTGAAAATCAAAAATTGCAACTATGTTGCCATGGCAACCGGTTTTTGACACATAGGTTTTCAAAATATTAAAATATGGTGATTTTTTCTAATTTTAAGATCTTGTTCTTTGACTTATAGTGCATTTTCCTGTTAGAATAGTTTTTTCTTGGGACTAGTCCTTGAAAGACATATTAAAAAGTTTTAACATCAAATATTTGAGGGGGAGGGGTAGGTAAATTTTTGCTCTCTTTTACTTATAGACAAACATTTTGTACTATTTATTAAATAACGCTTCTAAGTTCATTGTTTGGATAATAGACATTAGTTTGATACGTGTTTTATACATTCCTTTTTTTTCATTTTTTTCTGACTTTTCCTAGAACTTATCTAGGGACATTTTGGTATCCATAACATGTCAGTGTGGTTAACCATGTTGCCATGGCAACCGGTTTTTGACACATAGGTTTTCAAAATATTAAAACATGGTGAATTTTTTTATTTTAAGATCTTGTTCTTTGACTTATAGTGCATTTTCTTGTTAGAGTAGTTTTTTCCTTGGGACTAGTTCTTGAAAGACATTAAAAAATTTTATCATCAAATATTTGGGGGGAGGGGTAGGTAAATGTTTGCTCTCTTTTACCTTTAGACAAACATTTTGTACTATTTATTAAATAACGCTTCTAAGTTCATTGTTTGGATAATAGACATTAGTTTAATACGTGTTTTATACATTCTGATCCTTTTCTCTTTTAGATATTTTTTAAATTTTAATTTAAACAAAAAAAAGGAAATCCAAGATGGCGGACCCAAGATGGTGGACAATAATTTCAAAATTATAGTTTTATCGCCTTTTTTGCTTTTTCTCGCTTTACAAGTGTGTCGTGGTTTGGTATTTATTATGTTTTATTATTAAAGAGATGATTTTACAGTTATATTTGATTTTTTAAGTATCTGGATGGAAAAATATCAAAGAAACGTCGGAAAAACAAAATGACGTCATGGTGACGTCATTATTGGGTGTGGCAGGTCAAAACTGGGTGTGAGGTTTTTTGTATGGAGGTGAACATTGTGTGAAAAGTTCATGGTCCTAGCCTTACTTGTTCCAGAGATATAGAGGGGTTCCGAGGAGCCCCCCCCCCAGTCACAAATTGCCTAAAAAAGCCCAGTCTGAATAGGGATAAGCCTTAGTAAAGCTTGTAATCAGAATGCAACGCTGTTAGGCTCAGCCTATCTATATATATTAGTGCATTCTGGGGGTAGATTTGGGTCGCTTCGGTCGCCCCAGTTGTCCCGGTCGCCTGACAGTAGTTCTCAAATGATCGTCCCTGACGATCGGGACGATTATATATATCTTAAGAGAACACTTCTGAGACGACCCGGGACGATCGCAAACGACCCAGACGACTGGGACGATCGCGGTCGCTTGGATAACCTGCGATCAGGCGCTTTTTTTTTCGGAGGGAAAGTCGGCGGAGAGAGGGGAAGGAAGAAACGAGGGGAGGAAAAAAAGAACGCCTAATACATTTATTTAACGACCCGCCTGCCGCCCCCAAATTAAGAAATCTGTCAACAATGATGTTATCCAAAAATGTAGCCAATCAGATTTAACCGGGTATCACATTGTTTGTTGTTTACAGTTTGCGCTTGGCAGACTTTGCGATCCTTCGTATAAATTTCTCAGTGCTAGTAAAAATGTTTGGTTTTCCGATCAGTGAAAAATGGCAAGTTGAGATGTCGGTAACGAAATCATTGGACAAGCACTAGCTACTTTTGCAAAGCCAGTTTAACCGTAGGTGCACTGTGGAAAGAGCTGTGGAGCAGCTGAAAGAATTTTTTTATCCGAGATTTGATCAAGAGCGCGAGCGTCGGAATAGACATTGTCACGGTTTTTCCAAATTTTTATATTGGCGTGATAGCAAAAATCCATCGACACTGCTGGAAAAAGCATCTCAAAATTAGTAAAGTGGCCGAGTTTAAAAGCAAGATCTTTTAAAATAGTGGAGATATAGTTCCGCAAAGTCGGCAAATTTCACAGACGTTTGGATCGCGCAGCCAATTTGGCTGTGCGATACAAACGTGTGTGCCGACTTTGCGTAGATAAATCTCTACTATTTTAAAAGATATCGCTTTTAAACTCGGCCACTTTACTAATTTTGGGATGCTTTTGCCAGCAGTGTCGATGGATCTTTGCTATCAGACCACTATAAAAATGTGGAAAAACGGTGACAAGGTCTATAATAAACATAAACATTCATCACAAAATTGTGAGAGGATTTCTTCGCCGAACTGAAGACCGTTTAAGCTCAAAGGATAAGCAACTGACGTTGCAACAAAACGGCTCCACAATAATTCGCCAAGCAGATTGACTCCAAGTGCAAAAGAAGCATAGAATATTTTGGGTAAAAGAAAACGCTCTTTGAATTATTAAAGTTCTACCAGGCTAGTCAGAGTGAGAGCGGCTTCTCGCAAACAAATAATTTGTCTAATACATTCTTTCCGCTTATCCTTCAAGATCTCGAAGGGACAAATTCAAAGCCGATGACAATTCACTTTGACGCGACAGCCGCCTTGATGTTTAGTGTTTTGGGCATGCTTTAGACCGGAATTTTTTTTAACCCAGGTACCCAATCAGAATGCAGCTCATTGATTCTTTTGTTTTACGACCAATCAGAAAAAAGTCAGATTCTGACTTTTTTGCAGAAAGTTCGTTAAATAATTGTACCAGGCTCTCTTTTTCCCTCCCCGCGCCCTTCCGTCGACTTTCGCACTCGCGCTCTCCCTCTCCGAAAAAAAAGAGCGCCCTATCGCAGGTATATCGCTTGGATAGACCTGTGTCCTATCCGGACGACTGGGACGATCGTGAAAAATCAAAATTGTAATTGGCTGTTCCGAAAATGAGGAGTGCGGAGTGCGGAGTGCGGAGTGCGGAGTGCGGAGTGCGGAGTGCGGAGTGCGGAGTGCGGAGTGCGGAGTGCGGAGTGCGGAGTGCGGAGTGCAGAGTGAAAAAAAAAATTAATAAATGGAGTGAAAAAAAATCCCTAAATTTAAGTGGAATGCTGCTTATATTTTGTTTTTAGGGTAACATTCGATAACAGTTAGAGACAAATTTTAAATTTAAAATAATTAATAATAGAAAAGAACAAGCATTTGCGTAGCCACTAGACAACGTGACGAAAGCGTAGCCATTGCCGATTGAGTTGTTTTTATTGATATTTTACTGTTAATCCACACCGCTGTTGTCGATAAATTTGTGGTTCAATGTGTATTTTATTCGAGTTTCAAATATGGAAACATTTGGCAAGAACTTATCATCCCTGCTTCTTCTGCGCCGTTCGCCATGTTTAAGAGAGTGTCCACGAGAGGACCAGGCAGTAGGTGATAATACTCAAATCACCGATTTCGCTCAAACTTGGCACAAATGTTGAGGGTCATGAGTAGATAAATGTACCAAAATATAAGGTCACTTTTTTTTATTCTCTCTGAGTTGTAGGGTCCCCCCCCCGAAAAATGGCCATTTGGCACAAATTTATGCATATTAATTCACTGGAAAATTGGAACCATTTACAGACTTCATAAAATGTCTATGAATCTTGAATTTACAGACTTGGTACTTTCACCTGTTAAAAACAAAATCTCTGTAAATTCTTTTGACAGACATTATATATAGTTTTGTTGTCTTGTTCTTTATAAAATGTTTGTAAAATGTTTATAAATTCTAGGAGCTGAAATGAGGGGAAAGACTTACAATTTACAGACTTTATAAAATCTGCCAACAATGTTTGTAAATCTAGTATTTACAAAGATTTTATAATGCCTAGACTTCTAATATAAAATGTCTGTAAATGGCAAATCTCTGTAAATTAATGTGGTCCCCAAGCGGACTGAACAAGTAATGACAAACGGAGAATTATAAAATCTCTGTAAATTGACACATACAAACATAATCTTTCTCCGAATCGTCTTAATAGTAATTTTAAAGCTACATCCAGTGTTCACTCACATAATCTAAGAAATTCAAATACAACCTTTTCGTTCGTAGACCGAGTACTGAAGCAGGCAAACGAAGCTTTCAATATAGCGGTTCTGTTTTCTGGAACAACTTGCCTTTGAGCGCTAAAATGTAGCCCACTCTTAGCTCTTTTAAATCATGCATCATACTTTATATCTAATTTAATAATAGTTAATAAAGGATACTTTTCATGGTTTTTAGTATAATCCCGTATATATAATGAATTTAGTTAGATAATTTAATTTAGTTAAGTAATTAATCTATTCAGTGTTGTTTAAGGCTCGACGGAAGAGCATGTATTATGAACTGACACCGTGCACGATAAATAAGTTTACCTACCTAACGAGGCAGTATAAAATCTCTGTAAATTGACACAAACGGGGCATCATAAAAACTCTGTAAATTGACACAAACGGGGCACTATAAAATGTCTGTAAATTGACACAAACGGGGCACTATAAAATGCCTGTAAATTGACACAAACGGGGCATCATAAAATCTGTGTAAATTGACACAAACGGGGCACTATAAAATGTCTGTAAATTGACATAAACGGGGCATCATAAAAACTCTGTAAATTGACACAAACGGGGCACTATAAAATCTCTGTAAATTGACATAAACGGGGCATTATAAAATCTCTGCAAATTGACACAAACGAGGCATTATAAAATCTCTGTAAATTGACACAAACGGGGCACTATAAAATGCCTGTAAATTGACACAAACGGGGCATCATAAAATCTGTGTAAATTGACACAAACGGGGCACTATAAAATGTCTGTAAATTGACACAAACGGGGCATCATAAAAACTCTGTAAATTGACACAAACGGGGCACTATAAAATCTCTGTAAATTGACATAAACGGGGCATTATAAAATCTCTGCAAATTGACACAAACGAGGCATTATAAAATCTCTGTAAATTGACGCAAACGGGGCATTATAAAATCTCTGTAAATTGACGTCAATGGGGAATTATAAAATCTCTGTAATGATGATGTAAACTGGGCATCACAAATTAAAATCTCTGTAAATTGACGCAAATGAGTAAAACTGACTAATTTTTCTTTTAGTAAAGTAGGCATTTTACTCGATATTTTTAGTTAGTTTACTTGAACTTTGACTTAAATATTTAATCTCACATTGAGTTGAAACAACTCCTTATTTTGAGAAAATCAAGTGGAAGTCAGTTTTACTCAAACATACGATTAAAAACTTACTCACCACAGTGAGTATTAAAGTGCTTCTCACTAAAATTCAAAATATGTGTTTATTCTTAACCCAATAAAGTGAGTTGTTGAAACAACTCTTTATTTTGAGTGAACTTACGGAGGGACCATTATTTTTCTGGAGCTGGGGGGGGGAAGGGGGGATGAGAAATTTTCCTCTGCAAACAATTTTTTTTAATTTATGTGCCTCTGCAATAATTTCTTTCCAAGAACACCTTCCTGCATTTTTTTTTTCATTTTTTACAGTGCTATCTTCTCTGGTGCTAAAAATAATTTAGATAAGCTATTTTTCGAAAAAAAAATCAATAGGGCTATAGCCAGTTATTTTGGCCACATACGCTCCTTGTAATTTATAGTTTGTTGTTCTTTTATACATGATTCACCGTTTTAATTCCTACGTAGCTACTGGCGCAAATAAAGGGCATACGACAGGACATCAGGCAAAGGGAGCAGCAGGCTTTTTTGCGATTCCACAGTACCGAAGTCCTGATCCTCTTCTGACGTTGTTCCCACAGGCCATCATACTTGTACCACCCGGCCTAGCTGTGGTACCAGCGGTGAAGGCAGTTGCTGATTTAAAATGATTCCCATCGCCATAGGTTATATTACTCGGCCAAATAACTAGCTTGTAAACAGTTATTGACCCATTAGCTTTGATGGTGATATCGTCAGGAAGATGACAGACTTCTGAAACTCGCCTATTTCTCGGACAGAATGTCAACGTTAAATGGCAAGGCAAGCGGCATTCCTTGAATGAAAACCCGTTGAGATTCTGACCTTAAGCTCTGGCACAACGAACAGTTTTTTGGCTGCTTTTTACGAAGGCAAGGTGAAGGAGTTGTCTTGTGCAGCCAAATGGAAAGAATCATCACAGCAATATTCAGTTTTGGAACTAATATTTTTTAATAATTTATCTGACTTCTCTACACACACATTTTTTTTTTACACATATCGTGATTGCAAACAATTTATTTTGTCTTTTCAGGCCCTGCAAACATTTTTTTCAATATTTCTCATCCCCCCCTCCAGAAAAATAATGGTCCGTCTCTTAGTAACAGTCCGACATCTACTCTAACGAGAGCAAAAGCACACACAAAAGACTGATTGCCGCTTCAAGTTCGCAAGCGAGCGCGGTAAAAAAAGGTTTCATTCAAAGAAAAAATATTTTAAAATACAAGACACAGCTTAGTTCAATGGCGGTTGTGTACCATTTGGACAACAAATCTTTACTTCACATGTCAATAAAAAAAGTGAAAACCGGTGACGGGCACAAAGCTGACACAGCAGTTTAATATTTTAGCCTTGCATAAACAGCTCTTGAAAGAGGTATTTTTAAAGCCTGGATTTACCTGGAACGGAAATAGGAATGATTTCCGAAGAACGAGAGATTCAAAAGAAATGCATTATAGTGAATAAAATAAAATAAAATAAATCAAAGGCAATCATCAAAGCAATTTTCCGTTAGGCCGCTCGGCCGCTGGGCCGAGAGGTCTTGGGTGCGAATTTATCATGCGCACGAGAGTCATTCCCGGCGGGCAGTTCGTGTTGGCGCTTCTTTCAACGAACTTTTAATTTTGCTGGTTGCTTTCAGTGCTCAAAACTTCACTTGCTTTTAAAAGAGAACTTGTGATTTGAGCCTTTTTCTCGTTCCACGTTTTCTGAATAAGCTGCATGCAATGTTTTTACAACATATCAACGATCGCTATGCATACGATTCCTTCCAACCTACATGTATCGTCAAGTCAAATTTGACCGCCATGACAGTTGGCTAGTTCTTTAATGCTACACCAATTCCAGATCTTCATTCTTGCTGCCCTTGTGTTCCCAAAGGTAAGTAAGCTTACGTTAACAATGTAAACCACTTAAAATACTATTTTTGGCTACCTGTACTGAAGATTTTTTACGAATTTCAGGGTTCTTTCTTGGTGACTGTACGAGCTCACAGTCTTCACAAGGGATTTTATTTCACGTTTTATTTTGTTTAGTCTTTTGTTTTTGTCCTTGTGCATCGGTAAACCAGAAAACCAGGACAGATCCAATTTGAATAAATCAGCTTATAAGAAACTAAAACTTTTATTTTAATATTCCTCTCAATCTTGCAATTCTGTTCAAGTGATGTTGATTTTTAACATGAAGTGCATGTAGAGTATTATCTACTTCTTATTTGCTGGGGCCTTTGCCGTCCATGCTTAGGAAACCATACTGTAGGCCATAAGACCACTGACTTGTTATGTACACATGCTAAATTGTTGGAGGTAAAACCTTTGGAAAAGGTGAACATTGCTCAGTTAATCAGTACCAAAAATGACAATAGTCAGTTCAGGGACATATACAAAACATGGACCATGTGTACATGGACCACCTGATGGACCACATTTAATTTTTGTCAGTTTTATTATTTTTTTTCTAAATTTTTCTGTCAGTATAATTATGCGGACTAGGTACAGGGTATAAAACGCAGTCTTCAGTTTAAATAAATATGGCATTCAACATCAAGTACCAACATCAAGACACAAGTACATGTAGAACAAGAACTAGAAGGATTGGACCAAGTCCCAAGCGACTATAATTATGGGATGCAGACAATCCCATGTGCTTTTCTTTTGGATTCGTTGTGCATGTGCTTGTACTGATAGGCCTGGTGGAGTATAAACAAACGCATGCACAAGCAACCATACTGATGAATGTCGGAACAAGATAAATATTGCTTTTGTTTGTTATTATTTCTAAACAGTTAGTATGGTACTGGCTTTGGCATGTGTTTGTTTATACTCCACTAGACTTTGTTTTATCTGAACCCAAAAGAAAAGCACATGGGATTGTCTGCATCCCATAATACATGTACATGTAATAGCATACTGTAGCTTGGGGCTTGGCCCAGTCCTTCTTGTTCTACATCATCAAACAAAAATGTTGGGAGAGCACTAAAACTTCACATGCTCCTGCCCCAACAGTACCAGCCAGGAATCAGGCTGCATACATTGTATAAAATACAATGTTGACAAAAGCATGAAATAGTAGGAAGTTAAATATTGATGTTGAATGCCATATTTATTTAAACTTAAGACTGTGTTTTATACCCAGTTCTCAGCCCGCAGTCCATCCTTTAGACTGACAGAAAAATTTGGAAAAAAAAAATTAAAATTGACAAAAAGTAGGGGTGGTCCATGGACCCGGGTCCATGTTTTGTAAACGTCCTCAGTTCAGTGTATTTTTAGTACATGTACATGTATGATTTTAATGCACATAGTTCACAAACATCATATCGGATAGCTCTTTGTAACAAGAAAGGCCCACCACAAAAGAAGGCAATTTTAATTTGTTGTTGTAGGTACATGTATCAGCATGTTGATTGATCATGTAGGTAGCTGTTGCACTTCACTTATTTTTTTTCTTTAGTCTGTGTGAGATACAGCTGTATGTGTACATGTAATGTTTGCTAACGAGGATAAAACAAAAATACAGTGTAGAATCAAGGATAGTTTTAAGCACAGCATTCATGTACATGTATAGCTGTAGCCATTGTGTGGGTAAATACATGCTGTAGCATCATTACATTATTTTTACTTTACAATGGACTGTACAGCCTTGTCAAGGCTGTAAGGCTGTTCTCTAAATCTATATTATTGGTGCCAGCTTAGAAGTATTGTCAAAAGCTACATGTTTGTACACTTTCTGATCACCCAAGGTCAAAAGTGACATGCTATGGGCCACTGTGTGTTGCTAGAACACAGCCCAACATTGCAAAATTTTACCTCGATCTGGGCAACCAGGAAATCTTTGTTTTTGCACAACAACAACAACAACAATTTTATTTCATTATTAATATAACAATATTTTAAACTTTGACAACCCGCAGTTAGCATAGCTAATCGAGGCGGGTTGTCAAAAATAAAAACAAAAATTAACATTAGCTCCTAGTAATATGAAATTAATATCTCCTAGTAATATGACTGAAAGGATTATATATTACCTATATATCCTAAAAACTTAATATATGCTGAGCACCCCAGATTTCAAGTGTTTGGAGACTTCGGGCTCCCAACTATTTTTCTTAGAGCACAGCCTTGGTTGTCTAATTAATACATGCATGTACAGGTATGTAGTCAAAGTTTGTATTTTTTTTAATCTACATGTAAATTGTGACTATTTCCTTTATTTCTTAGAAAGCTGACAAAACTACAGTACTGCTGTACATATAACATGCAGTAATGAAAAAGATGTAGAATTGTCTGAGCCAGAGGTACATGAATACTACTGTATCTTTCATCTTGCAGCAATGGAACTTGTTGATTAATTTTAGTTTGTCTAACCCCCAGCCTGATACACTGTATTGCAAGTTACAACGCATTGCATCACCATGGGAATTCCTCTTGATTTCTAACCTTCCCATGCATGTACTGTAAGAGTGCATTTGGGCATCATAGACATCAATATTACTAACCTCTGCTTCTGGACTCCACCTGTCTCTTTGAGGAAAGATTCTGTAGTCATGGTCTCATTAGCACACAATTCCCTTTTAACCCAGAGTAGACTTTAAACTACAGTGCTGTATGCAGGAGTTGCGTGACTCTGTGTTGTGTTTATACATGCACAGGAGCATAATTTGCACTGGTCTTGTTTTGTATGTATAATTATGATAGACACATGAATATAAAGCAGTTGGGTTCCAAATGAAGCTATGATAATGAATTGGTGGGGGAGTGAAACAATTGTTATCAGCCATGTTGATGCCTATAAAAACTCTTTTGCCACCATAAAAGGATTAAAAAGGTAATTTTTTTTCGTGCTAGCCCTCAAAACTTCAGCCTTAATTTACTTTATCAACAATTCAGTTGATCAAACTAATCTACACGTAAACAATGAACAAATGGCATTCTTAATCTAACAATATTTTTTTCTAATTACAAAACAGAACAACAGGGTACACTGTAGAAGATACATGAAGTGATGATAATTGCAGTGACACTGTGCATGACAACATGCAAGTAAGTATGTTGTTATGAATTAAACCCTGAATAAAGAGATACATTGTACATAAATTATTACCAGCAGAAACACTGGGAAACTAACACACTTCAAGAAAAGTGAAACAGGAAAACTCATTTATAAATTTCTAATTTTTGTTATATAAAAGGGAATTATATACACTGTAGTTGTTTTGAAGATTAGGAGTAAATGAGTACTGCCACATTACCAGACAACATGCAGAGTCTTATTTGTGATACAGCATTCCAATCAGAGGAGTAACAGCATTATTTAAAGTTTGCAGAAATTATTCCTCTGGCTTTTGTTTTATTATTTTTATCATATGATGCTTTTTTAACTTAATGATAACCAATATGACTCCCTGTACAGTACATAGATTAATTAATTCCTTATGAAACCACTTACCCTACAGCTGTATACTGTCAGTCAAAAATGTTATTTTTCTGGTTCATAATTTATAGACTGAGGACAGAACTGAGGATAACAAACAACCTGATGCTGTTGAAACAGAATCTAGTAAGTTAATACATTTATAATGGGCTTGATATTTGTGGTGATTAGATACAGGGGATTCGGGTTGAGGGTTTAGCAACATCCTTTTGATGCATTTGTTGAAAAAGCTGATTTATTGTATTGCAAGGTTACCCGTTACTAGGCAGGGATGACAACATTGAGTAGAAGAAAAGGCAGGTTGTCAAACAAGAGCTGTGGCTCTTGAGGGCTGTGCTCTGAGAATGATTGTAGGGAACTGAAAGCTCTGAACCTGTGAAAACCAGGGTGCCCAGCATTATGAGTTTTAGGCAAAAACTTAAATTTCCTAGTTGTCTCAGGGCAAAAGTAAGTTGCCAGGAAACACCAGGCACTGCTACAGCAAAGCCCTGCTCTTGTATACTTTGACCTGTACAATGTGTACAGTGTAGGACATGGCTACATTTTCCAAAAATAATTTTGAAAAGCTAGTGTGAGACTAGTTGGTTTTGATGGAGGTCTCAAACTCTAATAACGAAAGATTTAGATATACATTTAAGAATAAATATCAGCGATATAAAAACATGACGTTTCGGCGACGGCATGTCACCATTATCAAATGTAAAATTATTTGTGAAGTCGAAAGTGTGAAAATAAATAAATAAAAGATGCGGAGATGAACGAAAGAATGTGGCTTAATTAACTAAACAGTTTCGCTGGTATGGAGTCTTTTTGAGTGTTAAGAGACGGACTCTTTTTCCTTATCAATAGCATCTCATAAATAAGGCACTCAAACTTTCCGCGGCATTTCTTTAGGATGGTAAATTGCTCATGAAGATTGTACGGTCTTTGGTTATGTTCGTACTTAAGGTGTTTGCCGATGGCAGAATATTTATGTTCCTCAATGCGAAGGTGGAGGTGACGGCACGTGTAGCCTATATAATTCGCATCGCACGAATTACATTTAAATTCATACACAACGCTTTGTTGGTTGACTAGTGAGGGCTTTGTTTCCGTGACTTTCAAATCTTCAGAGATTTTCCTACTTGTGAAAACTGGTTGTAATACACGATCGATTTTCTTTCCAAGGTCGCTTAGCTGTCTGCGAACGGAGTCGGCGGATTTCTGATCTTTAAACGGCAGGGTAATGTATATAGGACTTTCGATTGGATCAGTTCGGTTTTGGTTCTGGTCTTGGGAAGCGTGGAATCTCTTGAAAGTAGAATCAATAAGTTTCTCAGGATACTTCAGTTTCCGGAACATTGTTTTAAGATGCTGACATTCATTTGAGAAGAGGTCCGGCGTAGATGACAGGCGCTTGGCGCGATCAAGCATAGTTCTTATTAGTGATCGTTTATATCTATTGTCAACATGGCTCTGATAATGTAGTAGAAGGCCTTTGTTGGTCTTTTTCCTGTAGACACAGGTGTTAAGGTGGTTGTCGGTCTTGGTGACAACCAAGTCTCAAACTCATTGTTTAAATTATAAAAAAAATACCTTCTGACTGGCATGCATTATTTTGTTTCCTTTCAGATTTCACCATCCTATACATCAATTGCTGCATTGTTTTTTTCTGAATGCCAAGAAACTCAGTGATGGGAAGTAATGAATTTCAATCAAAGGGCTCTTAAAGCCATCTCGTTAAAGCGTTAGAACGTGTGGTTAATAAAAACAAAATAGAAGAATTGATAGTGAATATGGTAAAGATGCCGTTGTAGCGCACCTTTAGATTAAGTCTACTTAAAATACGTACATGAAAACATCACATGATGCATATTAGCCAATAGAAATTTATGTTCACGAAATGGGCTTTACATTTTCAAAAAAAAAAACAACTAACATAAAAGGCTGATCAGACAGCAAATTTGTTCGATTTCTTTTAATAAGATATGCCCGATATTTCGGTTAGACAAAACTTACCTTCATCAGGGGCTAGGAAAGCTTAGTGAAGATGGAAACAAACGGTTACAATATTTAAAATGGGCTAAGATAAATTGCTGGCACACGATAGGCTAATAAACAAGTAACGGTCCAGCTATATACTGCTACTGTTTGTTCTAGTGTTCCTTGCATTTTTACAGAAGTTATTTACATTTTCACGCTAGTAACTAAAATGGGGTCCTATTATTTGGTTATACAATAGACGTGTTTAGAAAATGTTATAGGCTGGGCCTTATCATCATCATTATTATTATTTTTTTTTTTGCAAAAGGAGGGGAACCCGTGCCCCTCTGCTAACAACTTCTCTGTACAGCATTGGGGGATCTTTTCTCATCAGTGCTCCACTTTTTCAAGACCAAAAGCCAGAATAATCCTCAACTTCGACGACTAAGGAGAGCTTTTTTTCACAAGATTTGGTGCCGTTTTTTCACCACAAGCAAGAAAGCGTCTTGTAACCATCTGTCTTCGCTTTGGTGAGTGCGTGCTTTTCAATTTGGGTTTTGGTCTCGCGAGTTTTCTCGCCCTCGCGTTACGTGGAGATGGCCGCGCGTACCGCACACCAGCCGTTCGCCCACACTAGAACTTACTGTCCGCTTGATAGTGGAGGAAAACCTGGATCTTGACTCGCTCAGTATAGCGCAGTCGTTACCGAACTTTAAGGAAGAAATCGTTGGGACAGAATCGGCCACGCGGTTGGCGGCATCGGGCTTTGACTGCGAAAGCCGCGTTATCCCTTTACGCCTTTAACGGCAAAAAGCACTACACGTGTCATGCTTCATTCCCGTTGAATTCCCCGATGAAAACCTGCTACAACTCGTGGAACAATACGGCGACCTCAAAGCGCGAGCAGTCCGCCGGCTTTGCTTCAAAGCTACGCGCACATCGAGAACGGCATCCGTGTCGTAGAATTCACACGTTAACAAAAGGCAGTGCCACGCAAATAAGTCACTCAAGGGCTCGAGTTATTTTTTTAAGTACACTGGCCAGTCAATACTATGCTACCGGTGCCAGTCTTCCGAGCGCGTTGTTAAAGACTCCCCGAAGGCGAAACGCCGCGAGGCGAACCGCGAGGCTCCAGTGCCCGGAGGGGGGACACCAGAGGCCTCCCGACCCCCACTACAGCAACCAGCAACGACACTCCCCCTGTAACCACAATAGGCCATTTGCACGATAGCGTCATTTGACTACAACTACCAGAACTCATTTCGTTTTTCCTTTCTTATTTAAATTTTGTAATCCCAGTGAGGTTTAAATAACAAAGGTCCTAATTTGCACTACAAAACAAAAAAATTAACCTCCGTGCGACCCTTCTCCAGAAACTGCCGGCCACCCCCTATTACCGATGCCGTGAACGTAAGCGTGAGAAGTCCTGTCTCGTGGTAATTTAAATACAACAGATGATCACACGCGTTTGGCGGAGATCAAAGATCTCCTAAAAACGCCATCATTCGCAGTAAAAAACAGTGGATAAAGCTGGGGGAAAAACCGACCAAGTATTTCCCGGGAGTATTTCTACCAGCTTGAAAATCAGCGACAAACACGCGACTCAATTTCAGAGTTGCGTGCCAACAATTCAATCGTGACTTCCGATAAAAATATTCTTCGCGAATGTCGCGATTTTTATCGTAACCTCCATTCGGCTGAACAAGTTTATTTATCTAGCCAAGACTGGCTTTTAGACCAACTGGATAAAACTCTGGCATCTGAAGACCAGGAGAAATGCGAAGGTGACCTCACACTCTTCGAATGTCAATGTTTTGTAATAACGAAATATAATATCCAATTTATTCAACACTTTTGAACAGTTTTATGGTAAAATATTTATTGATTTCAAAGTTGCGTTTGTGAGTTTATTTTTAGAGATTTGAATTTACAAAATGGTAATTAGATGACGCCGACCCGGGACTTTGCCATTATTTCTACGCCAATTTACAATGCGCAGTTTACAGCTTGAGGATAATAATTTGATAAATACTAAAAAATAAACTGTGGAAAAACGTAAGAATTCACTAGCATCCGTGAGATTTTCAAAACAGATCACCATATCTGTACAAGCCATGTCGGGATGCAATCCCGAACGCCATTATGAAACAACGGATCAGGAGGTTCTTCAAGCTCCAAGAAACACTACTCAAAAACAGAATAAAACAAGGAGCTAAAACATAAACTGCAAGAAGTCATTATTCCAGTAGAGATACGGCAGCTTCAGACTTTGATCTTGGACATTTACATCCGTGATAAAGATCCACTTTCTCACAAGTCTTGCACACCGCAGACTTAGACACTAAATCACCGGCTGAGAGATTGGAGGCTCAGAGACCGGACGAGAGAAAGCGGCGGAAATCGAGCCTCAGAGATTGACTGATCCAAGCATATTCATAACAATTAACAAAAACTGCAGCCGATCACTACTTATCTTGCAACAAAAGTTAGCCAAAGACGCTCCAACATATGCCAAGAGAACTAGCATAACGAAGGCATAGACTGGAAACAATAATTCTATAAATGGCAGTGAGTGTGCACAGCATGTAAACTGACCTCCTGTCATTAAAGAGATTTATATCCCAAAGATAAAAGAGTCATACAATACATCGAGCATTTGTCACATCTCTATTTTGGTGATCAAAGGGGAACAAATATCTCGTAGACCTTCTTGGGAAAGCTATTCTAGAGGTTTCTTTATAAATTATGCAACTAGCGGGAGTCGTGTTTGGCCTGTCACTTTTATAATACTGATATTCTCAAATTAATATATGTATCATATGTTTAATAGATAAAATACTACATGTAAAGAAAGCCAAATTTAAAAAACGTGAAAAGTATGAAAAGTATGATTTTCTAGTACTTAGGAAACAAAACTCTTTCACCCCTGACCAAGTTAACTTTAAATATATATAACCAGTTATTCAGATTCCCGTTTTGGCGATTATAAATGGCCAAACACAATAACATACGAGAGGAAAATAGTTAACAACTTCAAAGCTATAGCACACGCACTTTTTCTTATCAATTACTACCACAAACAGACTCAGTAGATGGGGTTAAACGGATGTTGAACTATGTTTATTCAAATTGATACTGCACAAGAAACAACACCCTAAACCGGGTGAGGGGTGGGGGGGGGGGGGGTTGCTCTTGCTTTCACAAAGGAGAACACAGGAATGAATGATCATGACAGTGGAACGCTCAAAAAGGTCTTATCTGAATACATGCATTCCAAAGATATCCATAACGGAAACTAGTGTAGTAATTAACCCTTTTAACATATCTATGATAAAAACACTCAATTACTACCACAAACAGACTCAGTAGATGGGGTTAAACGTATGTTTATTCAATAAACCGCCAAACCCAAAGGGGAAAAAGAATAAAAAAAGGGTTTGAGAAGAAGAAGTTACGATGTGGGAGAGAGTCTGGTTGTGATAGAATGGAGAATTTTAAAGTTATTTTCGTTGGAAAGAGTGAGATAGATTAAATATGCGTCACTCTTCTAATCGCCATGCGATTTAATAAAAGCTGTAGGCGCTCGATTACAAAAAGCAAATGTAGCGCCTCCGCGACGAAAACTGTGCGAGGAATACTGTGTGAGGAATACTGTGCGGGATTAAACCTAATGGCTGAAAGAGCATTATACTGGTGAGCCAAGATAGGCCTGTACGATCCCCGAGATTGACAAACGAATAATGGTGAAGAGGGCGACAATTGTACACTAGCTAAATACTGCCTAAGCGCGGTGACAGGACAAAGGGGCGAACCGGGAATAAACGGCAAGGGAATTTCTAAAACCCGCTCCCGAAACTGGAGTGTCTTAGTGCGTGTGATGCGCAACAAAACCCCTTGCGGTGTGAAAGTCATGCTAGATAGTGTCAAAAAACACGCCTGGAAATCGCCAATTTCAGACTACTAAATTATAGATACGTAAAAAAGAAAAGAAGGCTACTAAAAATAAAGCACGCATGCAGACGTGCAAATGATTATCTAAATCGAAAAGACGGGACAATTGTAAAAGGATCTCAACAGTGATCGGTTCTTTTCGTGGGACACAATCACCCAAGATCCGACGCACCGCTCGTTTGGCAAGATAAACGTCATATTAAATCGTCAAGAAAGGCAAAACTGGCACCACACGAGCGGTTAATATGTGAAATAATGCTCAAATAATTAACGATCGAACGGTATGACGTTAAAGAACGTGACAAAAAAAAACTAAATAAAGCAAATAAACGGATTTGGAAACTGGGAAAGGCAAGAAATCGAAATATTGGCAAAACAATAAATATGTTCGCATATAGCATCTCATAGAGCGCTTTGTGGAGTCGCAAAAAGCATGGACCTGGATAGTTCCTAAATACTGCTGCAAAGCGTCGATGTGATCTGCGAGATAAAATTGAAAAACAGATTGAAAGAAAGAAAAATCAATAAACTTAATAAGGATCTATGAAAATAAATGGAAGTAGCTACTTAATATACATTAAAAACGAACATAGAGTCGCTAGGAAATACTTGGGTAAGGTTCAAGGTAGCTACGGCATGCTGCAAATAGTCTGAGTACGAGGAGTCTAAGTGAGAACGACTCAACGCATCCGCTAAAACGTTAGACTATGACTTCCCGCTAATGTAACGCGCAGATAAACGGATATTGTTAAGAGACAGCAACAACCAAATTTCACGTAGACAACGCTGCATGAAGGCGTTCGTTGAACGTTGATTGTTCAGTGCGTATACGCTGACCTGATTGTAAGCAGTTCGAGCTGGTTAATGTTCAAATATTGACTAGCAATAAAAGGAGGAAACTTGGCATGGAAGAATTCCCCAAAACACACTGCACCACAAGCATCAAGACAAGCATCACATGCCAACAGTTCTGGATCGACACAGTAATGGCGGTCGGAATTGTTGCTCTTGCTTTCACAAAGGATAACACAGGAATGAATGATCGTGACAGTGGAACACTCAAAAAGGTCTTATCTGAATACATGCATTCCAAAGATATCCATAACGGAAACTAGTGTAGTAATTAACCCTTTTAACATATCTATGATAAAAACACTCAATTGCATCACCTTCCTGACTCTTCAACGAACCAGATACAAACACGAATAAAAAGTCAGAAAAGATTGTTTGTGAAGCAAAGTAACAGGTGAAGTTAAATCGAATTTAAGAACTCTACTAACTTACCGTTTCCTAAACACAGATTTTAAAAGCCCGTAATCGTCACACTCGTCGGACTCCATCCTCAAACACGTGCAGACTGCACAATCGGTCAAACTCGAAACGCAACATTCATATATTTTCCAACTAGGGTTGAGTGAGGCATGAAGTGGAACTTGAAGACAGTTTGGACAATAAAGTTTATGTTTCGTGTTTTTGTTTCGTGCCATTTTAAAGTTATTTCTGCTTCTTTTCTTTCTTTGTTTTTTGTTTTTTTGGTAAAAATCGTAAGGAATTATTTTTCTGTTTTTTTTTTCATCCGCATTTTATCATCCGCATTTTGTTATCCGCATTTTAATATCCGCCGTCCGCCATTCGCCATCCGCCGCCATCCGGTCCTCATTTTACAGAACGGTGAACTCTCATAACTCATAACTCTCATAACAGTGAACTCCTAGACGACCGGCACAACAGTCATTTGTATTCCCTATTCAACTCCAGACACGTCCTCAAAAGAACCAGAGACTGTTATCATAATACTGATACGTTTTTACAACAAGGTACAATAATTCACTCACTAGTTTTCTCGTTGTTTATGTTCATATTGGCGCCAGAACAGCAACCATAACTATGGGAACTATACAACCTCCGGTCAGGAAGTAAAATTGCAGTTTAATACCGATGCCTTGGATTTTATTTATACTTCACCAGAAATCCGCAAACATTTCCTTCCAGCAGAAATTTTAGCTGTCTCCGCGACCCGCAAAATATCCTTGTGCACGGTAGCTAAATTAACAAAACTATGACGTCTTTCCCATACTATTGCATAATCAAACCGTAATAGCAATGAATCAAAATTGAACAAACGCAATTTTGCTTTGCCATATCGCTCATATTAAAACACAAACTTTCCCGTCCCATTTAACTTTCTTAAAACGTCTCCATTCGTAAAAATACACCGTGAAATTCTCAAACTGCGTTTGCGAAAAAAAAAAAAAACGTAAGGCAGCTTAAATGGCTTTACGACAAATGATTGAAACTGATAGGTAACGTGAGATATCGAAACTTAAGAAGAACTTAATACCTTTGCGGTAACGTAATGTGAGATATGACAAGTTCATCACAAGTTTTGACATCCCGATACCCAAGGGAAATTAACAATAGGTCCGGGGGTGCTCCCCAAAAATTTTAGGAGCAGTATGTGACGCCCTTCTTGAAATCCTAACCGGTTTAACCAACCATATCCTCAATGCCCTAATATAGCTTCTATAAAGAAGAAACAACTAACCCCCCCGGACAAAAGTCCACAAAAATTTGTTAACAACTTTTGTCCCCATATTCTACTGACTCCTATATCTCGTTTCGCGCGCATGCGCTTTAACGAGATAAAAAGGAGCTAACCAAATTGAGCGTGACTTTTCAAAAAAGGTCAAACATATTGCAAAGAAGCTTTAGTCATACTTTTAGGAAAGGAACTTTTTAATAAAAGGGAAAGTGAAAAGTGTCACCATCGTGAATGTCAAGAAGGCACTGACAAAATAATTATTGGGTGTGACTGTCCCAAAAGGACAGTCATATACTAAGGAAGGATTGGTTATACATGTAGTTTTAGGAAAATCACTTTTTGATAAAGACAAAGTCAGAAGAAAACATGAAACAAAGCTTATTACAAAAGATAATCTTATGTTGAGTGATTATTTGAGGCAGGATAATGAAATAACATTTTGTTCATAATTTGTTTTAAAAAATATTGAGTGGACGTATTTGGAGCAATATGAAAGAATTGAGAACCCATTTGAACCCGTTGAATCAAGGGTGAAAATGGGCCTTTAAAAAGTACCCGGCCTGTTAAATCGATGACACTCGATCATCGGAAATCCAATCGATCAATCGATAAAATTAGTTTATTGATATCGGCCAATCGATGATCAATCGATAATCACAAAAAAATGTCCTGCAAATGATCGATTTTATCGATTTTTGCATGCTTTCTCGTATCTCGTGTAACAAAATTCCGAACACAATATCTGGTCTACCAGGAGTGTTCATTCACTGTTGCAATTGGTGACAACTTTCCGCAAGCAAGAAAAGGGGAGATCATGGCAATGCTTTTAAGGTGACTGATGTAATTGCGGACAACTTTGTCACCTACAGAGGGATTTAGTCGCTCCGCTTTGGCGACTTCAAAAACTGTTTTTAGTGTAAGTCTTGTTATGTTGCCGCCCATATAACCAGGGATCGATGGCAACCGATAAAATCGATATCAATGGGCAATGGTCAATCGAATTATCACAAAAACATACGTCATCGATTGATCATCGATTTCTAATATCAGTCGATTAATTGGCATCGATTGTTATCGATTTTAGCGATCATCGATTTTATTGATTTAAGAGGCCGGGAAAAGTATAATGTTAAACATAAGTAGAATTTACCAGCTGAATAATACAAAAGGTAATAGAGTGATTGTACTACACTCGTGAAACAGTATCCAACAATTATGGCCAAACAGCCACAGTGAACAAAGGAATACAATGGAATTAGTGCATAGTAGTCCACTATCTATTAATTATTTCACGGGTTAAGTAAAATCACTCTAAAGGATTGTGCAGAAATAAATAATAATAATAATAATAATAATAATAATATCAATAATTAATACAATCTATGAGCATATTATTGAAACAGGTTTATTATTATATGAGATTATTTCAATAATAATTTCAGAATTATTTATTTAATAATTTCTGTTTACATAATTTTATAAAATGAAAATTTATTTAAATCTGCTACATGTCTATACCGTGTTTAGTGCTATTCTCATGAAAGAGCAAAGTTTTAATGTTTTATTATTATAATAAAATTGATTCCTTAATACTATTTATTTTAGAATTATTTCCATGTAACCCAGTTGTTGGACTAATTTTTATACCTTAAATTATAGATTAAGAGAAAAATTAATTATTACAGTTTGCTATAATTTAGTTTTGAGTGTTTTTTTGTTCTGGTTCTTAGGAAATACAACATATGGGCTTACATCAAGATTTAACACAGAATACATGTACAGTATACCTTAAGAAATACCTTTATGACAACATGAGCATAGATTGACGAAAGTGCTTCTCAAACAACATAATATACATATACACGGGGAGCTGGTGCTTACATTTTTAATTTTTAAAACATGAATTTCGCTATTCCTTTTTCTAGAACTTCAGTTTTATGGCAGTCAAGTTGTAGAAACCATTTGTTTATCTGTAGCAACAGTCTAATTTCTACAGGTAGATTCTATTGAGAGTACATGTAATATACACATTTTGAAAGGTATTAATTATAGTTGCAATAAATTTTTCTACATTTTTACAGACATATGAACTTCTTTGTGACTTTTTTTTGTGCTCTTATCGGGGACATTTTACTAACATTTTGTTCAAAGTTTCGTTAACTTTTTACAGATATTTTATTGACATTTTATGTTGTGCATTGTTCACGCGTCCCTTTTACGTGCTTAATTTACAGAGAAAACGTGAACATTTTGCTAAGATTTTGTGCATTAAAATATCTACATTTTACAAACATTTTATGTACTTTACATTAACATTTTGTGGAGTTTTTTTGTATCCATTTTACAGACATTTCACAGACATTTCATGCACTTTTTTTCGCTCACTTTTTACAGAGATAACATGGAGATTTTATGTTTACGGGTTTACAGAGATTGTTTTCTCGTGTAATTTTTACAGAGAAAGTAAAGAGATTTTACAGACATTTGTTGTTTGTCGCATAAAATCTCTGTAAATTCTACATCAAATTCACAGAGATTTTAGCAAGATTATATACACATTTTATGCGATCTTAGCGGAGAAAATGTGTTAAAATTTACAGAGTTACAAAAACTCTGTAAATGCGCGCATTTACAGAGTTCTTAATTTACAAAGGAAATCTAGACATTTTACAGAGATTTAACCAACTTTTGTGAAGTCTGTAAATGGTTCAAGTTTTCCAGTGATTAGCTAAATTTTTTCGAGTGGTTAGACAACAAAAATAGCAGCGTGGGAATAAAAACTACTAAATAGTATAATATTCTGTCCTGGGTATTGTTATTAATGACATTATAATAAGGTATGGGGAATCAATCTGACCTGGGACAAGCCAGGGTTACCAGCCCTAAGTTGTGAGGCCCTAAGTTGTGAGGACCAGGATTTTGCCAGTCATGCATATCTTTCTCAGACAACCAAACTTGAACAAACTGAAGTTGACTATGTAGTGTGTTGGACGTCATCTGTCATTCACGTGACCAAACCTGAAGTTGCTATTATCTCAACTAAACATTTTCTAGTACGGAACCAAGGCCCAGTTATAAAATGTAAACGAAGTAATGTTCGGAGTGAATATCTGTCAAGTTAAAAGAAACGTTTATTCACATTTCACAACCTGAACGAACGTAAGCAATTATTTATGCTAGCCTCTTGTCATTTCATTTCAGTTCACTGAGGTCTAAGCGGTATACCACGTCATCGGTCACTTGTTCAATCCCGAAGTAACAACTACAATACTGAAGAGCGCCTCGCAACCAGACTTTGTAAAATTTTGTCCAATAAACTGCGTACTGCTTTCATGATCAGCTGGCTACTCTACCATTTCACAGGCAAATAAAATCTCCGTAACATCGCCCAATAGCAGTACCTTTATATGAAACAGTATGAACTACACGTATAGACAGGATACCGGTTTACAACAGGTTTCGTGACAATCAACTCACAGAGAGAAAACTTAGTGCGACCGAAGGGTATGCCTCTTAAAAGTAATTTATGTAAAGTTTAAAGTTTAATTGTTCAAATCGCCTTCCTTTTTGTAAAAGCATGCGTACACAAATGATACGAGTCCCACATACGGTAATACATGCAATCAGAAGCTTGAACTAACAATTTCAACAGCAAACAAGTATTAATAATTTCCTTAAGGCGAATCAGAAAGGGGCTTTATTGCATTTGTGGTCAATCCTTATTACATTTGAGGGCTTTATTGCATTTGTGGTCAATTATTACATTTGTGGCTTCAATGTTGGAGCCACAAATGTAATAATTGACCACAAATGCAATAAACCCCTTAAATGTAATAAGGATTGACCACAAATGTGAATGACAGATGACGTCCAACACACTACATAGACAACTTCAGTTTGTCCAAGTTTGGTTGTCCGAGAAAGATAATGAATGACTGGCGAAATCCAGCAACTTAGAGATGGTCAATTATTACATTTGTGGCTTCAACAGTCCACTTGTTGGCGTAAGGCTACGTAATAGACATTAAGCCTGGTCTGGGCAGCCTGTCAGAGGAGGAGGCATCGAGGAGACACTTTTCCTGTCTTTGTTAGATGGGCAAAAAGGTAACCCGAATCAAGCCCTATATCCCCAGCAGGCCACAAACGTGAACATACAGCTCTAGACCACTTACAGGACACACCAGATTATAAGCGCCCCTCTTGAAAGCCAAGACGTTCCCGTCTCCCGATCTCAACGTTTTAGTTCAGACATGGTTGGGCAGGAAGTCCGAGTTATCCGGAAAACGCAAGATATCTCTAGTCTTCGATCAACTGTAAGAGAACAGCCGCCCGATCTCCTACAAAGAATAACGCCTTAAATACTGCCTGGTCTCTTGCCAAAACAATGATTTCAAAAGGTTCTTAAGACGAGCTCCTCAAGAGCTGGGTTTCGATGTGCCGTGCTATCACGGTAAGATCAGCAAGGACAACTGGTTCCGCCTGACAGGGGACAATCTTTGCCTTTATCCAACGTTCTTTATATCTGCCAGGTTACCTATTGTATATGCCATTCCGAACCCCAAAAAAATTGCTCGCAATTTCCCTATCAAGGGGGAGTTACACCTGAATTTTGGCGTTGGGGGGTATTAAAGGTTAGGTGAGATAGTCTCAAAAGTTGCTGAGTTAAACCAAGCCAAACCATATATTTTCTGAATCCGCAAGAACTAAGCAACAAATTGAAGCAAACATTTTAACCTTTATTAACAATATGAGGACCCCTGGAGTGATTTACTTTCACAATGACCACACCCAGTACACTTGGACAGAATCCAATCCCCTGAATAATGCATCTCTAAATTACACTGAGAACACTTTTGATCAACAGTGTTGGAGTAAAGCTATAACATGATGAAGGGAACTTGAGATACCATCACTCCTGTTGCCATAGCAACCAAAACTGAACAAAAATAATATTTTGTGTTTAAGTAACAATCTCACAAGCTATGTATTCCTTTTAAAATTGCTATCATTATTTTGCTTCTATACATCAACAATAAATGCTGAAAATTTCAGCTTAATTGATTTAATACTTTTAAAGTTTGGTCGCAAAAAATGCACTTTTCTAGAAAAGATCCCTGAAGATAGAAATGTTCAAAATGTCTCATAACTTAATTCCACACCGATTTTTTTTAAAGAAAGAATGTAAGTAATCACTAGCATCAACGAGATTGTCAAAACAGATCACAATTTCTGTCTGCAGCATGTTGGATGCAGAAACGCCATGAAAAAACAATGGACCGGGGGTTCCACTAGCTCCAAGATACACTACTCAAGAACAGAATAAAACAAGGAGCGAAAACATAATGGCAACAAATCATCATTTCAATAGACACACAGCAGTTTCAGGCTTGAATCTTTAAGACGCCTACATCCGCGATGAAGAAATACCCTCACAAGTCTCGCCTACCGCAGACTTACACACTAAATCACAGACTAAGAGATTTACTGATCCTAGCATTGTCAAAGCAATAACATAAACTACAGCCGATTACTATTTATCTTGGCTTGCAACACGAATTAGCCAAAGAAACCCTAACACATGCCAGGAGAGCTAGCATAACAAAGGCATAAGGAAATAAAATAATTCTATAAATGGCTATGGACAGCCTGAGAACCTCCTGTTGTTAGAGAGAGAATACCAAAGATCAAGGGGTCATGCAAAACTGTCCAGCATGCAAAATACACAGATAATTGTGACTTGTCACATCCTAGTGGTGATCCAAGGAAACAAATATCTCGTAGACCTACTTGGAAAAGCTATTCTAAGGGCTTTTTATACATTTTGCGACTAGTGGGAATCGTGTTTGGCCCGTCTGTTTTATACTACTCATCATACTACGCAGCTGGTGCGAGTTGGTGTCACAGTTCCCAGCTTTCTTTCTGATGCAGTTTCTTTCACGTATTCCGCCCGCTGACTATTATCTGAATCGCCTGGATCGCTTTCAAGATCATTTCTCTCTGGTACAGGCTGTGCACTTCGCTAGCACCGAACTGCAATTCTTGTTTTCTTCGCCAGAATGGACTGTCGTAGAACGGCGTTTCTTAGACTTTTTCCGCATTTCGAGCCGCTAGAAAACTTCTGTGTTGCAGTACCAATTTAATATCTTGACAATTACTAAACTCAAGATAAAAAAACAATCGAAATTTACCGATAGAACAAGCTAAACACCGTCTTGCAGTTACTCACAAATCCAATATTGCGACTCAAAGCATGTGCTTGACTTCACTGGCTCGATACCAGTTTACTCTCGGACATTTTAACTGTTACCCAGCTTCTCAACACAGTTTACTGCCAAATAATATTTTTTGGACCGAATGAAGCGGTTTTTTGAGCCTTTGGTTCCCGTCTTTTTTACAATTTAATGATGTAAACACTTCTCGTTTCCATGGCAACTGATTATGGCGGCAAATTTGAATCTGACCACAGTAGAGAAAAATCGATATAACTTAGAAACGGGGTAAGATATTGGCACAGAATAAACGACATTCGATTCCCTAATAAATTACCGTTAGCCAAATACAAAAAGCTGAAATACAACTTTTCTGACCAAGTTCAGGTGTAACTCCCCGTTAAGGCGTCCACCGTTCCAAACACAAAGCGCTTGGGACAATTACATGTGCGCCCATTCCGGCAAATGAACGTGTGTTTTCCCATTTCGGTCCTTTCATACCAGGAAGGCTATGACATGAGAGTAGGGCGGACGCCAATGACTTTGGGGATGATAAACTAGACAAGAAACTCGTGAGCTCCTTCTCTCCTTCTTTTTTGTTTGGCATAACGCGAGGAACTACGTTGCTTTGATAGTTGCTAAAACCGCTCACCAAACAGTCCCTCGTTAATCTCAACTTATCACAGGAATCGGGGACAAAAACATGCCTCCTTGCGTATCCACATCGTTGACAGAAACAGAAATTTTCATCATTTGCATATGCGCCGATTGAATTGCAAAATATCTACTTTACGACGTATCCAACCAAGGATTTTCTCTGCCGACGGGTGATGGCTTTAGATCCTACTCAGGGCATCTGGATTTGAATGGAGGCCACCAGCAATGAACTTATCAGGGTCCCTTAACCTAATCGTCCCCAACTGTGGCACAACGTCCGACATAAATATGTCTCTCCAATCCACATTCAACTCTCGTTTTCCCTCCCAGCCAGAACCCCATCTACATTAACCCCTGATTGGGAAGTTCTGGATTGCATTATTATTGGATTTCTTGCCACACCACAGGCATGATTGTTTACTGCGCGCTCACGGCTCCACAAGCATAGTAAATTCGAAACTAGCAGCTTACTGCCCCACGGCATAATTCGAAAACCGCATGCCTACAGCCACAGGCATAAGATGAAACTGTATATTAACTGCGCGCGCCAAAAGCAAAATTTCGATACTACATGCTTACTGCCCCACCGGAATAATTCGATTGCAGAGGAAAACAACAAGCTGACTGCCTCACAGGCAAAATTTAAAAATTACAAGCTTACCACCTCACAGGCATAGTTCAAAACTACAAGCTTACCGCCCCACAGGCAAAATTCAAAACTACAAGCTGACCGCCCCACCGGCAAAATTCAAAACTACAAGCTTACCGCCCATAGGCAAAATTCAAAACTACAAGCTTGCCGTCGCACAGGCAAAATTCAAAACTACAAGCTTACCGCCCCACAGGCAAAAGTTCAAAACTACAAGCTTACGGCCCCACAGGCAAAATTCAAAACTAGAAGCTCGACGCCCCACAGGCAAAATTCAAAACTACAAGCTTACCGCCCCATAGGCAAAATTCAAAACTACAAGCTTGCCGCCGCACAGGCAAAAATTCAAAACTACAAGCTCACGGCCCCACAGGCAAAGTACAAAACTACAAGCTTGCCGCCTCACAGGCAAGATTCAAAACTACAAACTTTCCGCCCCACAGGCAAAATTCAAAACTACCAGCTCGCCGCCTCACAGACAAAATTCAAAACTACAAGCTTGCCGCCCCACAGGCAAACATTCAAAAGTACAAGCTTGCCGCCCCACAGGCAAAAGTTCAAAACTACAAGCTTACGGCCGCACAGGCGTAATCCAAAACTACAAGCTAACGGCCCCACAGGCGAAATTCAAAAATACAAACTTACCGCCCCACAGGCATCAATATTAAAAGCTTGCCGCCTGACAGGCATAAATTAACGGTATGCTTTGTGCCCCACAAGCGAAATTGAAAACTGCATGCAGCTTACTGTCTCACAGGCAAAAATAAAAATGTATGCCTACTGCTCCACAAGCCTGAAAGGCAAACTATTCACATGCCATTTGAATTGTAAATATGAATCCTGGGGGTTAATTAATGAGTATATATAATGGCAATCACTGGCATGCTTTGTCCCTTTCACTTCACTTTGTCCGAGACGAAGGGCGTTTGGCTGCTATCGGTAGAACCCGACTTACTCGCTAACGGCAGCGAACGAGCAAGCTCTACATCCACCCGCCGCAGAACAAGTTATTTTAGCTGTAGCAGAGGCCGGTAACAGGATGGCCAGCCCGAAGGTTAAGTACTGGTCCAGCAAGTTCTTGTTCAGGTTTATGGCGAAGCCAACTGTAGAATTCTAACACACATTTAAGTACGGATCAAACCGGATTTTATTCTCCAAACACAACAACTACATGTGACTCGTCTCCGACGTTTCGGTTCCTCGCATCCAGTCCATAATAATCTTTTGGGGTATCCCGGCATACACTACAACCCCTCTTTCCCTAAGAATACGATCTTAAAGCATAAATGACAACGTGCTAACATAAACTGTTCGAAGTGAGTTTCTATAAACTGTTCATTCCGCACAAATAGACTGTTCAATCTTTGTAAGGAATTAGAGAAACAGTTTCAAGTATTTAACACAGTCCATTGACCTCATAGTCATTTAAATAATCTGGCAGCTTTCTCTCCATGGTTGGTCTTTCTCGTGGCTCTGCTGTCCTCCCAGTGATATCTCCCTCGGTAATGCCATCTTCAGTGACTTGTTCACCCGTGGCATCAGCCTTTCTCAGATACTTTTTTACTTCAGTTACATTTCTTCATTTCCATATTTTCTGCTAACTTTGTAAGGCACGTCTACAAACTTGGTCGATAACTTGTTTTCTTTTTTTTTTGTTTCAACAGGACATGATCACTCAACTCTATGCCACTTTCCTGAGCTCTTCTTTTCTCGTCCGCGTAGTCAGCTCTACTTTGTTTCTTCTCTGCGTCCTTGTCCCTTGCTTCGCTGTCAGTGTAGTTAGACCTTCCCAGCTCAGGAATCTTTGATCTGATTTCTCTGTTAAATAACAGCTTCGCTGGTGTAACTCCCGTGCTGCTATGCGCGTCGTCCTGTAGGCTGTCAAGAATTTTCGCAGCTCGGTCCAGAGATTCTTCTTTTCTGCTTTGGCAATTCTAAGGACTTTGAGAAGACTTCTATTCTGTCTCTCAACCTCCCCGTTAGCCTGGGGCCATAATGGGGTTGAGGTCCTGTGTTCAATGTCATTCTCTTTTAGCTAACGTTCAAATTCTTTAGATACAAATTGTGCACCATTGTCTGTTTTCGGCGATTGCGGCAGTCCATGGGTGCCGGAAAACTTCTCCAAGCTCCCGATAACTTTGGCAGATGTCACTGTTGTCAGAATGTCTACCTCGAAGTACCGACTGTAATAATCAACTAGAACAAGCACATACTCTCCTGAAGGTAAAGGCCCCATTAAATCTGTTGCTAGATCAGTCCAAGGTTAGCTTGGAAATTCTGTTTGTTTCAAGGGCTCTGGTGGGGTGGGTAGTCCAACTAGCTGGCAGCCATGACAGGTCTTACCCCGATTATTCACTTGTTTGTCGACTCCAGCCCACCAGACTTTAGTACGGAGTCTTTGTTTGGTCTTTACCAGCCCTTGATGACCCTCGTGTGCTAAATTTAGTACCCTTTCACGTAGGTTTGCTGGGATAAGTAACCTGGTTCCTCTTAGTACCAATTTGCCTAAAGTGCAAAGTTCGTTTCTTACAGCTTTATACACTGGTGGGGCTTTGTCCCAGTCTCCCGTCGAAATACATTCTCTTAGCTGTGATATCTCTGGATCAAGTGCAGATTCTTCTTCAATCTCTCTTATGGGTATTGCTACTGGCGCTGATACCTCTGCTACAAAACGAACAAACTCTTCTGCATCATTACAGCTTCATTCCTCCCCCCTCAACAAGCCGTGAGAGTGAGTCAGCAATGTTCTGTCTGCCCGGTATATACTGTACGCGGAATTTGTATGGCTGAAGTCGGAGTACCCACCGCTCTATTCTTGCCGAATTGCGGGGATTACTTGAGTAAATAACCTCTAAGGGCTTGTGGTCAGTTAACAGCGTGAAGTCCACCCCATACAGATACATGTGGAATCTTTCACACCCCCATACAAGGCCCAGTGCCTCTCTCTCAGTCTGTGAGTACCTGCGTTCCACTTCCGTTAAAATACGGCTAGCGTATGCAATCACACGCTCTTGACCTTGTGTGACCTGGGTTAGGACTGCTCCGAGGCCTACGGGACTCGCATCTGTGATATGCTTTGTTTCCTCCGTATTGCTGTCAAAATAAGCCAGTGTCTCTGCACGCCCCAGGCTACTCTTCAGGGCATCAAAAGCAGTTTGTTGTACTGCACCCCACACAAAAGGCACATCTTTCCTTGTCAACTCACGAAGTGGCTCTGTAATACTTGCTAGATTAGGGATGAACCGGGCACTAAAGTTCACTAATTCTAGGATACTGCGCACCTCGCCAGCATTTCCAGGCTCCTTAGCTCGGACAACTGCTTCAACACGTGACTCCGTTAGGCCGATTCCTTTGCTTGACAACAGGTATCCCATGAACGTAAGTTGTGACATCCTGAATACACACTTTTCCTTGTTCAGGGTTAGTCCCTTCTCACGAAAACATTCCAAGGTCTTCCGCAACCGACTGTCGTGCTCTTCAACTGTACGACCATGGATAATGATATCATCATGTATGTTGTAGGCACCCTCACATCCTGCAAGCGCTTGTTGGATAGTATGCTGATATAACTCTGGGGCGGAGCTGATGCCGAACATAAGGCGTTTGTATCTATACAACCCTTTGTGAGTGATGAACGTGGTGATAGTTCTGGACTCCTGTTCTAGCTCAATCTGGTGAAAACCCCATTTAAGGTCCAATTTACTGATTATTGTGCTGCCATTCAGGTGGTACAAAACGTCATCTACACTGGGTATTGGGTGGCGCTCCCTTACTATAGCCTCATTAGCTTTCCTCATATCTACGCAGAGCCTGATTTCTCCTGTGGGCTTGGGAACCACGACTACTGGATTTACCCAAGGTGTTGGGCCTTCAACGGGTTCAATGATATCAACGTCAACAAGTTCATTGAGTTTCTGTTCAATTTTGTCTCTTCGCCCAAAGGGTGGCGGTCTCAGTTTCTGAGCAACTGGTTTAACTGATTCATCAATATGAAGCTTTGCTTGGAAATCTTTAAGCTTTCCAACACCATCAAAACACTCAGCAGAATCTCTTAATAAGGTCTCTTCACTCACAGTGTTTATCTCAATCTTTAATATGCCCAACCCTTCAGAAGTTTGACGGCTGAGTATTGCCTTAGCGTTCTCTTCCACAACAACAAAACACACAGTACAACGTTTATCTTTATAAGACAGTTCAGTTTCAAACACACCAGCTGTAGTAAGTGGTTCGGCAAAACCATAGGAGTACAATTTCTTGCTTGATCTCCTCGAGTTACATTTAATATGGTTAGACTTAAGCATCTCCCATGTTCCTCTGTCTATAACATTGCATGTCGATCCAGAATCAACAAGGACTTCTTTTAACTTTACTCCCCCAAGCTCAATGTCTAAGGTTGGCACTGTTATTTCACGACCACATGTCTGAACAGTGAAGGCAAATTCGTCATCTTCGCTAACTTGGCGAATGTCTCCTTTCTTGGATCTGTCTTCCCTTTTTGTCTTGCAAACTTTAGCGAAATGCCCCACTTTTTTGCATTTCATGCAGGTAGTTAGCCTTGCCTTGCACTCTGGGTCACTTGACAAATGTCCCTCAAGTCCACATCGATGACAATTCCCTCTTCTAGCTGGTCGTGCCTTACACTCTGGATCGTTTGCGAAATGTCCCACAAGTCCACATCGATAACAATTTCCTTTTTATCGTCCCCACGACTCGGAGTGTAGATCTTCCAAAACATTCACATTTTCACCCTTCGAATCACTTTCAATCGATCTCGCGTGGCTTTCAGCTGCTTCCATGGATCTAGCAATGTCCCGGGCTTTCTGGAGAGTGAGTTTTCCGCTTGTAACCGCAAGGAGTTTCTTACGAAGATCGTGTGACCGACACTGATCACGAATCTGTTCTTCTTTGGTTGTTCCAAAGTCGCAAGTTTCTGCAAGCTGAAATAATCGGGTCACAAATTGGCGAAACTGGTGTCTCTCGAATGGGACGTTTACTTTTGGTAAGAAGTGCGCATCTAGCGACCTCATGGCTTTCGCGTATTCTGTATCGTGTTCATCAAACCGGTCCGGGGTTGACTATGGTATCGAAGATATCTTGAACATCTTGTCCGGCACAGTGTAACAACAAGGCCTTTCTCTGTGAATCCTTTGTAATTCCTTTGGCCTCTAGAAAAAAACTCAAAAGATCGTTTCCAACGCCTCCAGCGGGGTCCCACGCTCGTCGGGTTGCCCGTGCAATCGAACGCATTTAAGCTACCAAATTCGATGTTTACGGCCATCGCTTCGTTCTTGGCAATCAGTGAAGTTCCTTGTTCATCCTCGTCGCCAGTTGTAGAATTCTAACACACATTTAAGTACGGATTAAACCGGATTTTATTCTCCAAACACAACAACTGCATGTGACTCGTCTCCGACGTTTCGGTTCCCCGCATCCAGTCCATAATAATCTTTTGGGGTATCCCGGCATACACTACACCAACGCTCCAGCTATTTCAGGTATCGTGTTTTTCTGGTTCTGTATGACTTATTTTGGTCGCGTATTTGGTTATCCCATTTGGTCGGGGTTCGCTTTTAAGGTTTGCAGTGTTTTCGAAGTTTTGTTTACGAAGTTTCGGCTCGCCACGTGCTCGCCACATGTAAACGGCCATGCATTGTATGTCTCTGTGGAATTCTATTCTGGGCGTGCATTATTGCCAATTTGAGTACGAACTCTGTTCTTATGGCGGCAAACCTAGATATTTTTTTGTAATAACCTTTAGAATTTTGCTGGTTCGATAATGTGTCGCCCTTGGTAGTATTCTATATTGATCAGTCATGTAGCAAAATGTGTTATTGGAATCGGTTGCTTTGATTTGCTGCTTTCCCAATACCGAAAGTGAAGGACATGTTTGGTCATTTTCACGAGACGCCAAAATTAGGTCATTTTAGATCTTAATGTCTCCAATGGGCAACAAGCTAACAACGTAGTTTTAATACTAGAAGTAAGAAGTATCTTTATGCTTTCGAAAAATATAATAAAATTTTTGAGCAACTAAATAGCTTTTTAGTACGAAGGAATTTTTGCACTTCACTCAACGATTTCTGGCGACTTCATCAAAATTCGGTAATTAAAAATAGTCGTTTAATTTTAATGAAATTGCAAGAAAAAGACAGCAAACGTTCAGCTAAGCATCACTCTGTTTAAAACAATGCTAGAATTAGCAAGAAAAGCTTTTTGAAGCACATTTCATGAGGTTTGTAAATGAGGGTTTCTGTCTTTCATACTTCATTTTCAATGCAAACAATGGGACACTTCTCTCTACAATAACTCTGAAGTTTACTTTCAGGCACACTAAAGGACACAAAAAAGCAAAGTCTGATACATACATGTCATAAAAGTGCTTCAGACTCATTGTTAGGGTCCATTGCGATCCGGCCAAATCCAGTATATTTTTTAAAAGTTCGATCTCCTTTACAGTGCGGCGCCCAAAAGTGTGACCACTTTTAATTAATTCGCATTCTTTCGTGCAATTATCCAATCAAATGAGAGCACTTTTAATTTATGCGCATTCTTTCGTGCAATAGCCAATAAGAACCCAGAAGCCGAAGAAGACTGAAGCAAAACAACTCCAACGAACAAGCGATGATGCGGGAAGGTAAAAAACATCTGTTTCAAGAATGTTTCAGGGCCTTTACCTTCAACGATCTTTCAAGTCAAGTTTTCCGTTTCTAACTTTGAAATTCTACGCTTGACTAAATTTGTAACGCCAAAATGGGAATTGTTGCGGGAAAATCGCGCGCTTCGACATCGGCTCACCGCGATTTTGTTATGAAGAACTTCATTCCACTGCTCAGATCAGATGGTCGACGATAAAGCTGAATAAAGTAAGTCCCACAGCCGATAAAACGATGTCTTTGCATATTTCCACATGAAATTTATATTATGGGGCTTTATTTGTTTATATTTTTACGGCCGTTTATAGAAGTGACATATTGAGCGTGCTGACATATGCGGGTCATGGGGTCACCGCAGCGACTACACTCGCTCAAAATATAAAGTGTTTTTATTGCCTGAACAAAATTCCTAAACGAAATACAAACCTTACCTCAATGTACCCAGGCTAGTCGATATTCGGTGAGTCTCAGTGGTGGACAGTTGTTACGTACAAACCTATTCCAACTAGACTCAGCACGAGCGAAATAACAAGTTCAGGGTATTTCCCGAGAATTCTACTAATTTGGCAATAGCTATTGAAATCATCAAGTGCGCGGTTTTCAGACGGCTTATAAATTAGCGTTAATAGCGTTTGTAACTTCCGAACATGAAAAGATATATGATCCTTGCCCACGTCTGTGAAACCTGGCGAAGTATCAGGTGTGGAGTTGTGTTTGTGGATAGCTTTTTACTAAAGATGTGAGATTTAGTCGCAATTGGGCATTTTGCAAAAACTTCCTAGCTTGCTGCAACAGCATGGTCCTCAATGAAAGATGAAAACAGTTTCTTTTTATTTGACGCAGAATTTGAAGAACATTGTTTTCGAATAGCGGAACGCCGACTGTTATGATCATGAATCAGCTCTAGTTCAGTGGTTGTAACTCCGCCGAGCCGAGATCGCGCGGCGGTTTCGCTTTACTATACAGAAAAATAGCCAAACATGCGGAACATAAATAGAACATAAATACACAATTACCTCAGGATATACACCAATGATATTTGTAGGAGAAATAAATATTTGCAATTATGTTCTTCTGGACGTGAAAAATGCGTTCTTACAACTATTAAATTGATACGTCGCCTGGCCGAACGTTTACCGTTTACTACAGCGGGTAAGCCGATGTAGATTTGCCAAAATTTGACCTTGAACATTTTGCATTTCGGTGTTATTTTCGAGACCAAGAACGCCAAAGTTCAGCAGGAAAAGCGTACAAAAATGGTATTCATGAAAGAGCAATTTTGCCTTCGTAACAAGTTGCCTTGATTTTGTTCTTGCGGTTGGCTGTAACTATCTTCGCCTTCTGATTGGATAATCGGCAAGAAAGAATGCGAATTAATTAAAAGTGCTCTCCCATGATTGGGTAATCGGCACGAAAGAATGCGAATTAATTAAAAGTGGTCACACTTTTGGGCGCCACACTGTAATATTCAGCTCTTCGTCGATATTTATCGTGCAGTTCATCGCTGTTGACTTTGCTATGAGAATATTCATTGCTACCTTGTTGTAACAGCTTCAGTTTATGCCAGTAAGAATGAGACAAATAAGTTATAAAACCACGGGAGAACCGTAAACGCCATCGAGAACTGTCAACATAATGTTTGGAAAATATTCGCCATTTTGAAGTTAAATTTTTGAGCCTGCGTTGTGGTCAGTATGGACAACGGACTACCGAATTACCGGATCGACCGACTCGGACTACGCATAATATATCGGATAATTAATTTGAAAACGCATACAGAATATAAAATTTAGACTGGTTAATTTTTAAAATTCTCTGTTTATAGTCAAAACTGAAGGGCAGAAAACTTTGAAAATTTTTAAATTTTTGAGTAATTTAACTGAATTCAAAATTGACGCTAATCCTGGGTTAGCTTAATCGTCCTTTAATGGACTGGATATTTTTTTACAGTCGATTTTCAAACATTATTTTTTTCGAACTTTAGAAATAAAGATTTGTGACCGGTAAAATTCAATATCAAAGAGTCTGGGAAATCGGATGATTCCTTGATGACAGTTATCCTGTGTTTGTCTTTTGCTACCAAAAGTTGCAAAATGTTTAATGTTTTCTATTTTACAACTCTAGCAAAAACTATTTGCAATTTCCGCATTTTCCCGATAAATTTGAATTTTTAGTAGCGCCATAACCCAAAATGTTTACCTTATCTTGCATAACACATAAAATATTTCCAAAATATTTTAAAAATTGTAAAAGCGCAAAAACCCAAGGGAGGAATTGCAACTACCCCCACCCCCTGCCTTTTGGTTGCACTTGGATGAGTTTCGAGTATAGAGTAAAAGACGAATCATTAAAAAGGCAATCGACCTAACAAGTTATCTGTTTCCATGCCTGAAGGTTTGATTTGAGCCTATCATGTCTCATGCGAAGTAAATAATATACAGGTAACCATAAGATCCAAAAAGGTTTTGAATTCTTTTTAAATATAACTAACTTAAACTAGATGCTTTCAACTATTATGTTGTAACATAGTTGTAGTATAACTTTTCTACCGACCCTTACCTGGCCTTAACGGAGTCGTGCGGCCCGATAGAGTACTTCCGTACAAATGGGGTTCTTGTCTCTTAACGGGGTCTCGATTCCATCACTTTTTGTCTTAAACGGGGTATCTTTTCACGGCCTAATGCTACAATCAAGATAAGCATAAATATTAAGTTATACAAAATGTAGAAACCTAATCGCAAGCCGATTTTGAAGTAGTATTTTGTTGGCGCTGACTTCCGTTAACTGCGGCATTCAAAATGGCAGAGAATGTTTACTCTGGCTCCGACCTTATGAGCTAGTCTAGATCCACCAAGGGCTCATACTTTGTTTCACCCACAAACTAAAATGAAAGCAAAGACCAAAAAAAATCAAAGGGCTCTTAAAGCCATCTCGTTAATGCGTTAGAACGTGAGGTTAACAAAAAAGAAGAATCTTGATTGGTGGGGGGGGGGGGGGGGGGGTAAAATCGAATGTTCAATCTTTCCGAAGAGTACATACGCGACAAAGATCTTATGTACAAGGCAATAATGTCATTTTATTCCGCGAGACATTTAGTTATTGAAGCAACGGATGAACAGGGATGAAGTACACTTTACTGTAGAACAGAAAGTGGAGTCTTGCTAAATAAAGAACGTAAAGGCTACGGTATGAAGGCTTTAAAATTCATTTGCCGGTGACTGCAGAAGTGGTTAGAACTAGTGGAGGCTCATCAACGGTTTTTGACTGTGAAATGAGTGGTTGTAAGTGAATGTTATAAATAGCATTGTTGTGATCATCTACTGGTGCATTTGTAAGACATAAATAGGAAATATTCATAGGATAATTTTTTCGTTTGATTTTACATTAAGAACTCTTCGATTTAAAATGGCGATATCATGTTTAGTATGTTTTCCCTTTCTCATGCGATTAAGTAGCTCTGCAAATTTTTTGGCATCTTTTTGTCTCATTATTTCTAAATTCAAACATGGTTGAAACTGGAAAACTTGAATGTCGTGTGTAAAATGTATTGCCTCTAATATGGAAAGCAGCTTTCCCAGTTGGAGCTGTTTTCAAAACTTTAATATCATCTGGATTTTCTCCTGCAATACTATTGAAATATTTGACTGATGAGTGATTCATATGGCAAAGATTCAATATTCCAAAACCGACAGAACAAAAGCCAAATCCATACTCTTGCATAATCAAGCCGAAAGTTTTTTAGTTAGCTTAATCGGCAAAATCTTACCTTTCTAACATACTATTACATAATCATGACACCTCAACATTTAATACCCATTTAAAATTGAAATAACTCTTTCATAAATCAAACCGTAATAGCAATGATTCAGTATTCCAATGACTACCAAAAAAGGGACATTAACGTTAATTGTGCGCAAAAGTAAATCCATTGTATAATGCAATCAAATTAGATCCCTCCACATATGCTGAATCTAATATAAATGAGCAACAACAACATATTTTGCCAGGAGCCATAGTCACCGAAAGAAACCGTGAGCGTTGGCCCCACGCATGCAAAGCCATATTAAAGACGTCTTGAGCTATTTTTCGCAGAAATTGCGCCACCATTGACGCAATGAGAGCGCCGGCACCTACTATATACCTTACAATATTTGCCGAGAATACTTCGTATTTAGATGCAACCGTTCCAGTTTCTTTGCAATTTGGTTGGACCACATTTAGTACAACAAGACACAAATATGCGACGAATGAGGCATGAAAATAGAACGCTTTTTATTTCCAATTTGACAGTCTTGTCTGATAAATGACCACAACTGGCTTCTCATTGGCTAAAATTAAGTGCCAAATCGCTTAAGCTACCTGCTTTCGTGCCTTAAATTTAACGAGAGTTCAATTCAAACGCCATTATATTTTGCCGTCAAAGTCTCGTTTAGTGTTGCACGCGAAGAAACATTAATATAATACATTTGTCTGTGTTTTAAAATGGTCTCTTTTAGGGGTCAACAAAAGCTTGAGCCACACCCAGATTGGTCTCCTTTAGGGGTTTAATTCAAAATTTCCGACGGGCATCCCCGCCCCTTTCATATGGAAGTCTCCCCCCGGGCGTCGGTGGTGGGGGTGTTTCGCTGGGACCTAAGAACCTCCACCCCATCTCAGACCTAAAATTTCTATTTTTCCTACCCCATCTCAGACCATACAGTTAAATATGGTAAAAGGCTCTTTATACAAAAAAGGGGTTTGTTTACACAAATTGACAGAATTAGGCGCCAAACCCATACACGCTCATTGAATCGACTTCTACAGGCACGGTTCCAGATGAAAAATGTACCGGAAAAAAATGACAAAACACTTAATTCGACAATTGAACGGAAAAGTATACCCCATCTCAGACTTAGTGGGCAAAACTAAGACCCCATCTCAGACCCAGAAGGTCAAAAACCCGACCCCATCCAGCGGCATATACCCGTATAGCTTATATATGGGAGACCCCCCCCGGGTTTTTTTAGCTACTGTTAATTAGTATAAAGTTAAAATTTGGGTACACGGCAGTTAATTTGGGATAATACAGATCATTTGGAACCTATTTACGCATCTCTTTTCAAGCTAGCGATGCAAACATCTTAGTCATATAAGAAGGATACGAAAAAAACCTTTTCTCTTTGCCTCTGGGCACAAGCCATGAAATGTTTTCTTATCGCTCTAGGGCCAGTAATAGATTGGAAGTCTGATGATCGGATTTTACCGAGCAGCTTCGTCACATAATTTGTTGAATTTTAAGTCAAAATTTACATTTCTTGAATCAGGTTTTCACTTCCTAATGTAACATTGCCTTGTATTTATTGTATTTGAAGCGCACAAAACGTTCAAATCACGTTCACCGATTTTTCATATCCAAAACATCATCACCAATATTTGGGTATAGGGGTACCGCTGAGGGTCTGAGACCCTGACCCTGTTTAGGACAAAAAAGAAACGAAAATACCTACCCTGTGTAGAACAACACCGTTTATTTTAGGACCCTGTCTAGGACACGACTCGTGCGTGGTTATTAATCTGAGCTTTAAAAAAATAGTAGACGGATCTGAAACGAAAACGACTTCACCTTCGCATGAATATGCTAATCACGACAAGGGAAGTCACCACAAGCGCTACGTTAACTGGAACCATACCCTATTTAGGACAGACTCGCGTTAAATTATATACCCTGTTCAGGACAAAAATGCCAAAAACCACACCCTGTCCAGCGGCACGTCCCCGTATAGGTCATATAAGGGAGTACCCCCCCCCCCCCCGCGCACCGGGTCACGCTCATACAAAGCCTTTGAGCTGACAGCAAACGTTGTCTGAGTCACGCACCCCTTCTTTCACAAAATACCAAATAAGCTTATATGCATTACAAGTTATCTCAATTATAAGCATCCTTGACATGACCTCGGTCAAAGTGATTGTTGACATAGGATCATGTTCTATTTCTCATTTAATTAAAATTGAAGTTTTCCAGCCTGTGTCATTCAAAATTGATTATGCTTTTAGCAGCAAATCTTACCACTTATCTTATCACTTCAAATCTTATCACTTATTGGAAACGGTCCCATCAGCATAATTCGTTGAAATATCAGATTGCAAATGATCAATATGATCCAACAAAATTGAGGGAATACTTTCCCAAATTCTGCATGTATTACAAAGCAGAAAGTTTTCCACTAATTTAGGCTGCTCTATCTAGTGTAGAAACTCTCTTCTGTGCAGAATCGAGACATCTTTGTTCTCGCGCTTCGCGCTCGTGTCTCGCGCTACGCGCTCACGCCCCCAAACCCGCTTAAGCGCCCCCAATAACGCCTGTTATGCAGGCTAGATTATCGCCGAGACAAGACCGAGAAGAATGGCTTGTTTTAGGCGTATTTGTCTCATTCAATACAGGCCGTAAAAATCACTTCAGGCCGGATTTTCGCTATGTCATTCCGGCCATAATTTTTCGTACGGGTTTCACCCTTTTTAATCTATTAATACCAGCTACGAAAAGCGCGTGAAGCATTTCTCATAGACAGAACCACTTGGAATCAACAGACGCGACGAACTTCATTAACTTTCTCATCACTAGTCAGTTTAGTTTATCACCCGTCAAACCCTTCACCAATCATATTCATTGTTTTTGTTATTCTTTAGTTTTTTCAAAACCACTTGTATAACGGTTTTACAGTTGTAATCATTTATAGTGCTAGCCCCTGAAGAAGATTTGTTTTGCAAAGCGAAATATTGGGCACTATTATATTCCACTTTTATTTTATTTTATTTGCTTCTGCTTCTGTTTTTCTGCCGTAAGGATTAGTTTGTCGTTTTTTTTCCTTCACTTACTATAGAAATAGAGCAGTGTCTTTTAAAACCTCTTTAAACGCTCACAAGACAATTCACCCTTCACGCTTTCCTCCCACACCGCTATAAACGAATACCCTTTACACAAACAACCTTTTAATCAATTTATTAGCCTACGCACATCCGAATTTACTTCTCCGACACCACATATTACCTTATCTACTCTCAAATCTCCATAACTTGCGAAATAGATCGTGTTTTGATTGGTTATTTCCAAATCACTGCGGTCAGTTAATATTGGTGGGAGTTGGTGGGCGGAAGAGCCAGAACAATGGACTGTCTACAGGCGCTTATTTTTTTTCCTCCCCTCGTCTCGCGCTTCGCGCTCGTGTCGCGCTTCGCGCGAAATGCTTCGCTCGCCCCGCTTGGCTCATAAAGCGCCTGTCATGCAGGCTAGGGTCCATTAACTCACGATTTACTAAATTACTCTTTTAAACACGGATCAATCTCTGACACACAACGTCAAGGAATTATCCGCCTGCTTTACAAGAAGAACGACAAGTTAGACTTGAAAAACTGGCAACCAATTTATCTGTTAAACACAGATTATAAAATTTGTACTAAAGTAATCAAACATGCGGGATTCCTGACCGCAGTATTTTTAAAAACCTTTTTCTGATCTGGTGTGACGGAAGGTTTTGCCGGTGTCGGACTAAGGAAAGCCTTTAGGGGAATCGGCGCTTGATAACGGGGGAAAACTTGCTCAAATGGCCAACTCGCTTGCAAAGGAGAGCCGTCTCTCTCGGTAGGTACGGATCAAACCACGAACTAGTACGCAACAGGAAGGCGATCAAGAAACCTGACTTGCGGTTCCAACAGCGTTTATTTGTGACTTTACGATGTAATCCAACGATGCAATCAAACGATGTAATCCAACTAACAATTGCAAACTAAGTTCTTATTTTCGTAAGGTACAAGTGTTCAACACAAAGGAACATAATGAAAGTGTCAATCGAAATTCTTTGAGCTCAGCAAAAGTAAATTTCAAAATATATTTTTAACCCAAGTGTCCACTGTTCATAAAACTATTTTTAAAAGTAATCTGCATTTGAAAACCCTAATACAAACAAGTAGCAGAAAAGCCAAGTCAGCAAGCGGCTTTTTTAGCACGTAATGGTGTCGTATCAATAGATTTGCAAGGTCAAATCTTATCACTGAAAGAACAATGAACGATAGAAGAAATTCACGTTTCATTAATGTTTCATGTACAATGTAATTGCTCATCTCAAATTCTCTCTTCTCACTCTTCGGGGCGTTATGTTATCACATAAACCATCCTTTTTTTCCCAACAGACTAGAGATCCTAAAAGCAGATGTCTACCTTTGGTTATTGGAAATGGTCCCATCAGCATAATTCGTTGAAATATCAGATTGCAAATGATCAATATGATCCAACAAAATTGAGGGAATACTTTCCCAAATTCTGCATGTATTACAAAGCAGAAAGTTTTCAACTAATTTAGGCTGCTCTATCTAGTGTACAAACTCTCTTCTCTGCAGAATCGAGCCCTTTTTGTTCTCGCGCTTCGCGCTCACGCCCCAAAACCCGCTTGAGCGCCCCCAATAACGCCTGTTATGCAGGCTAGATTACCGAAAAGAATGGCTCGTTTTAGGCGTACTTTGTCTTGATCAATGCAGGCCGTAAAAGTCACTTCAGGCCGGATTCTCACTTTGTCATTCAGGCTATAATTTTTCGTACGGGTTTCACCCTTTTTAATCTATTAATACTAGCTACTAGAAATAGGTCAGTGTCTTTTAAAACCTCTTTAAACGCTCACAAGACAATTCACCCTTCACGCTTTCCTCCCACACCGCTATAAACGAATACCCTTTACACAAACAACCTTTTATTCAATTTATTAGCCTACGCACATCCGAATTTACTTCTCCTACACCACATATTACCTTATCTACTCTCAAATCTCCAAAATCCGGGGGGTGGAGAAATTTACACTTAGTTGCTCTAAACGATAAAACTTCTTTTCCACCATGCCCATCTAACGAAATTCTAAAAGGACACCCCGTCATTTTCATATGGCGGATCTCCTTCAGCGTGTCAATAAGTGACTACGAAACAGCGTCCATTTTATATATTGGGCAGGCTTGGCGACAAGCCAGCCCAATCAAATATTTTCACAACAAGCAACGTCGCTTTTGTTTTTGTTGCTGTGAATCCTCGAACAAAATCTCGTTTGACTATACCAAATAAACTTACGGCGAAAATTCGTGAGAATATGAAATCTCTGAGAGATGTCATGGAGGTGTCGCGAATTATTGTTGCAACACAATTGCAATGCGTGCGATATTTCGAAAAATATATTTCGTTGTAGTACCACTTTTAGCGCGATATTCGAATAAACAATTGGAAAAATTCATAATTAAATCATATATAAACCGGAAACACTGCTTGTCAAAGTCGTACCAGTTGTGCAACAGTACTCAGTAACTGCTTCCGAGTATCCCTTTATTAGTATCCCTGTCTTGAGTAGCAAACTGCGAAAAAATGCAGGAAAATAACGACTTCACTTCTCCGTTAAACACAGCGACGGCTATAAACACCATAAAAGTGTTCACCGAGCTGACGGCTGTGTAGCCGCGCGAAAAAAAAGCCTGGTTTTGCTTTTAAAATTGCTAAGATCCCGGATGTTGTGTGGCGTCATACGCGCATCTTTTGCGACGTCAAACGCGCCGCGTGTTGGCCTTGCGCGACGCACCGACACACATGTCACGGACGCGCGCCCGCGAAACATTCCGCTAGCCATGATCATGAAAAATGACGGGCACAGGTTCTATGAGTATGGGGCTTCACAGCGGGCCTTCGGGCCGCAAGAGCTCCGCTAAAATCAGAATTTATAGAATAATGATATCGTTTTTAGTCCGCAAACCAGCATATCAATAAAGAACAATTCAATCAGCAATGGTCACTTTCACGTACTTTCCTTAGTTAATAGCCTTAGTCTTTATTTCTTATATTTTGTATGCATTGTCCCGACTCGAATAGCCTTGCTAGCTGGGGGCAATACTTTTGTAATTTTATTTGTTTATTAATAAAGTTTTGTTGTTGTTTGTTGTTGTTGTTGGTCACGCTTAAGTCACGTTTTCTAGTGGCTGCGCAAATGTTTGTTCTTTTCTATTATTATTTCTTTTAAATTTAAAATTTGTCTCTAACAGTTACAGAATGTTACCAAGAAAATCGCTCCTTTTTATATAGGGTAAAATTATCAGCAGCATTCCACTTAAATTTAGTGATTTTTCTTTTCACTCCATTTAGTTTTTTTTTTTACTCCATTTATTATTCCTTTTTTACTCCGCACTCCGCTCTCCGCACTCTGTGTTCCCTACATTTTCCCTCGTCCGGTTTAGGTGTAAGTATCGACTCGACAATCTTTATAGAGCAAACTATAAAATACAGGGACACCTTTTCAAATGAAACAAGTATTACTGAAGTGGCTCCGGCTTGGCGGCTCCCCACTCAAGTCGACCGTCAAGCCGTCGAAAAAATATACCTATCTCATTCTTTAAGCGACTAAGTCGACTAATGAGCACGCAGCCGCCCCGCTACTAAAATATATACCTTCCTCGGTTTATAATCCACTAAGTCCCCTGACAAGTCGCGGATATGCCGAGAAACGACAAAATATACCTTCCTGGCTCTATACACCTTTCAGTCAGTCCCGTTTTTTCAGTCCCGTTTTGAGCCATCGGAAACGGCTTTGGAAGATAGCTTAGCGACCCGGCCAAAGACTCAAATTACTCACTCTCGGGGTGGGTGACGGTCCATTGCTCCCTTTGACAATCAATACCCTCGGCACCATCACCCATCCCGAGTGTGAGTAATTTGTCAAATGAGTCTTTGGCCGGGTCGCTAAGCAATCTTCAAACGGTTTGGTGAAGTCGAAGTCTTGACAAAGCCGTTTCCGATGGCTCAAAACGGGAACGTTTGCAGAGGTTAGCGACCTTTAATTCTCTCTCAGTGTATATGCGACTCCGATGAAGATCACGAATGGAAAGCAGAACTATCGACTATGGTCTACGTGGAATTTCGAGGAGACTGGAGGCGATGGAGCGAATTTACGGCCCTACTTTGTCTCTCTTTTAGGGAGGAAGAGACAGTTGAACTAAAACTCGCTGGAATCGATTCGAGTCGACCCCAAAACCACTCAAGACACAAGTAAACACACAAATAAGTTCAGGTGAGCCAGTTTTATTCAAATATCTTTCCTAATTTTACGCTCAAATTCGAAGTGAATTTTCCCCATACAAATCCAAATCCTTATAAATTCGCTATTACACAACAGTTACCTGTAAACATCACTTGACCTTGGGCTACCTGTGGTTTCTCTTGTATACAGGCAGAATCACTTCGCCGATGAACATCGGCGAGATTTGGTGTTACTCATATATACAGACAGAGTCACTTCGCCGATGAGCATCGGCGAGATTTGGTGTTCCTCTTGTATACAGACGGAATCACTTCGCCGATGAACATCGGCGAGATTTGGTGTTCCTCTTATATACAGACGGAATCACTTCGCCGATGATCATCGGTGAGATTTGGTGTTCCTCTTATATACAGACGGAATCACTTCGCCGATGATCATCGGTGAGATTTGGTGTTCCTCTTATATACAGACGGATCATCGGCGAGACTTGGTGTTCCTCATATATGCAGACAGAGTTACTTCGCCGATGAACATCGGCGAGATTTTGTGCTCCTCATATATGCAGACAGAGTTACTTCGCCGATGAACATCGGCGAGATTTGGTGTTCCTCTCATATACAGACGGAATCACTTCGCCGATGATCATCGGCGAATTGTAAATTGTAAATTGTAAATTGTAAAAAAAATATTGAAAATAAAATTCTAAGTGTCAATTCTAAATTCTAAATTCTAAAATGTTCATTTTAAGCCTCCTCCACATAAGAACCTATTAAGGCTAAAATTTTAAGTTAGGTTCTTATCAGTGGGGTTGCTGTAAAAGTGTATAGGTAGAAACTGCTGAATTAAGATCATCATCTATTTAAATGTAACTTGACATATATACTGTACCTGTACTTAACTGCCTATAGGCATTGCTGTATGGTACAAATAAATGATTTATATTGTATATTGTAACTTGGTGCTCCTCATATATACAGACGGAATCACTTTTGCTCACATATTGTAATATTGACATAAAAACATTCGTGTCTATAGATATAAACAATCACATAATATGTAACTATATGTACTACGTAGTGTTGAGGGTTTAATGTTTTGGGGACGTTATGATCTACTCCATGGCTATGAATAAATGTAGTATGGCCATGTTTGAATATCCTGGCACCACAATTAGCTAATCAATTATTTATTCGTAACGGAATACTTCATGTCAAATACTACAATATTTTACAATTGGCATCTATAAAATAGTAGAATGATTCTACTCTGCTTTGAAGTCAGTTTACCTCAACACAGAGAGCGTAAGCTTCTTTGTTTAACCGCCATAATCATGATGAAATTCGACAATGGCTAAAGAGTACGATTTTTATCTTTAAGGACTGCATGATAATCCACAGCAGCTGTAAATGAAATAACTAGCTAAAAAAACAATAGATTTTGCTCATTTGCATTATTAGATTCGGCACATGTGAAGTTCGACGTTTGAACCGGGCCTAAAACTGCGTTGTTGCATGGGGAGATCTCTGCGTGCTGGTTTATAAATAAAAACGCAAACACGGCTCTAGAAGAGTTTTTACATGTAACTACAATCAAAAGACTAGTTAGGAGTCATAATTTTTCTCGTCAAAAGAAACTATTAGACAAAGTGAGGAGTCCGTCTGAAAGCCATTTATACGAAAAGCTCCTTGAATAGGATAAACAGTTTTTGATCACCTTGTATATTACATATTCTCGAAAATATACAATTTTTATGCGTATTTAAGTAAGTCTCTGTTTTGCTGTTATAAGCTTTTCTAGTTTTCCTGTTACAATAAAACCAGCAAAATGTCGGAAGAAATTAATTCGCGCCGACATTTTATTCACATGACTGAAAGAAGCAAAACTTGTGTGGAAATTTCCGCGATGCTTTGCCGCTTCGAACAGTAAAATGTTGAGGAAATTTCCATTGCCATTTTTCGTTTAAGAGTAAAATTTTTGCGAGCCACTGGAAAAAAATTTCCACGCACGGTTCCAAAGATAACAATTAATTCATAGTAATAGACTAATATCCTTATTTACTGGTTCCTTATCAAAAACATAATTTACATCTGGCAAAACGAAAAATTTAAAGGCTTACTTTTGAAATGTCTTTGAAAACCAAGCGAGACCCTGCCTGTATATACCAAACTTTAAGAGATTTTGCAAGCCCGTGTTAGATTCTACCACTTTATTTCCGAATCGGACAACAAATAGAGAAAACGTCCTGTTTTAGAGTATCCCCTTGCTTTGAGAACACGTTTCCTGATCAAGTTCAAACTAAATTGCAACAAAAAGATAATATGCATCGTCATATGCATTACTTACCTTTGTAATAGCAGTTTGGCAATCGTTCTTGTCAAACGGGAAAACAATCTTTAGAAGTCGTATGCCGTATGCAGACTCTATTTTAGACCTGTTTAGAAAATTATCCATGAGTGTTTACGGTAAATGTCAAAACAATAGTGCTAATTAAACATGTAAGCTTTCGGAGGTGACATGTTTTAACAACTTAATCGTCCTTGAATTTTTTTCACTGCTTGTGAAGTTATTTGGTACGATTTACTTCAGCTTTAGTTCAGTGTTCGGTTTGCAGCATTTAATTAATATTGTTTTTCGTTTTTAACAGCAAAACTTTGAACAAAAACAGGAACATCTGTATTTATTAACAAACGATTGTTAAAATCGATATCATTCTTATTCAAAACTTAGAATTAGGGCAGCAAGTTCACATGATAATTAATGCAACGCTTGACTAGTGTTTTGACGATTTCACAGCCACCACTTAATATCTTCTTTTGTATAAAAAGGTTTCGAAAACACAAACTTGAAAAAAAAACAAATTCGATAGACCATCTTCACGAAGTTTTTAAAAGTTACAAACGTCGGGAAAATAGGTAAATGACGCAAACTTCCCGAGTTTTAAGCATACAACATTTAAAAAGAATGTTATTGCTTAATGTAAACGAACCGTTAGGTCTTGCCGACGTCTTGATCTACTCCATGGCTATGAATAAATGTAGTATGGCCATGCTTGAATATCGTTCCACCGCAATTATGAATATGAATAAAACTATTCAATTAGGATATATGTTTCCGCACGAATACTTCATGTCAGTTAACATAATATTTTACATTTCGTATGTATAAAATACTAGAAAAAATGTATTGTTTTAAAGTTTTACCTTATTAAACATTTCTGACATTGCATACATAATTATACAGCATTCTCGTATTGAAATGTTTATGTTTTTATTGTTATTCAAAGTTACATGCAAAAGTCTCATAATAGGTTGTTGATCTTGTATTTGTTATTATTCTTTAGTAAGTTAAACTTTTGTTCTTCCCAAGATAGTCTTCAACATCATCGGCTTTCTAAAAATTACTTGTTTCAATTTTGCCTTTTATAACTTGACGCACGAGAACAAGGTTGAATATATATATATATATACTGATTGATAACATGCGAACCGACTAAAGCTAATTGGGGTTATTACACTTATTAGCTGAAATACGACTTAGTTCAAACATACTCTTTAAAATGTAGCCACCAGCAGTTTGATTTCCTATTAATCTCTCTAAAGAAACTTTCTAATGGAATTTTGGTGGTAAAACATGACATTTAACATCATGTTTTTTTTCTTCATTGCACGTTGAAAGCCCATGCTGATGAAACTTATAAAAAATTAATCTTACTAGACTGTTTACTCAGATATTGACATTTTATACATAATTATACAGCGTTCTTATATTAAAAGTGTTAATTTTTTTGGTTTATTAAGTATTTCATAGTTACAGGTGTATTACAATAAGTTGAATAAAACTTCAATAAAACGATTCCACAGATCACAAGAATTGAAGTCAAATTTGATTTCGCTGTGTGTGCTGCCTAAAATGATTAGAGGTTAGGTAATACTGAAGATTTGTGCCTGCTAGACACCCTCGCGCAAAGTTCAATGTCTTTAAAATATAAGAGAATACAATAATAACCATGAATGATCTCTCTAGTATTTTCCGGGTTTCCATTTCTGAACTTAGGATAGAAATTCATTTTGAACGTAAACGAAATAAGTAAAGTGTATTTTTTCGTCTTGTTTTCGACATCATCTTTGTGTGGCCATTTCTAAAGCACTTGAGTTGCTTGTTTATGTTCTTGGCGGTTTAGTTTTCAATTAAAATAG